>QXEO01000721.1:2883091-3388984 GCA_007115705.1 Dactylis glomerata
GAGAGAGAGAGAGGATGAACATAGTACAAATAAATCTTCATGTAGGTCAAACAACTATCAACTATATATGCTAGAGAAGATATGTTAGCACTTCAAGCTTCACGCCCAAGACTACAAATTAGGAGCATGAATTTATTTTTTACAATCAGCAAGTAGTCATATCTAAGTTGCCAAATTTGAACATGAGCAAACAAAGATGAGGCATGATTACAAGGCCATTAGAAATATTTGAATATGTACGTTAGAGAGAAGGAAGCTTTGGAGGAAGAGCTAGCTAGCCAAACAGAAGAATAAACATGGGAGGAGATCCATAGTGGATCATGATCCTCAATCTTGGGTGACCATATTAAGATGTCTAAGGAAACATAATGGCATTTTCTGGCGAAACAGCTACCAGAACGGAATTTCTGTTTTTGCTAAATACGAAACTTTCCATTTTAATCGGGCTTCAAGCCTCACACAATTGCTTCAATTATAGGTAGTGTTGGGCCATGTCCCTCCACATGGAGTTACGTACTTACATTGGGGGCAACATTAGCTCAGGAAGTCCAACACGTGCAACAGTTCCTTGAGATTCCCATCCAACAGCTAAGCCTCAACGGGTTCTCCTTGGGAGTGGTTGATAATTGCAGGATGGATATTGATACCCTCTTTCTGTTCCCAAAAATCCTAGGGGTGGATTCCATCAAACAGTTTCATCTGATAGCCTTGATTAACGTCATTGTCAAACTTGTCTCTAAGGCCCATGCTAATCGATTATCTCCAGTAGCGCACCAGATCAGTTCCACCTCTCAAACGACCTTCCTCAAGGGACGTTTCATCCACGATGGTCCTCTAGCTCTTCATGAGATTATCCATGAGCTGGCATCTGGGAATACATCTGCGTCCATCCTAAAACTTGACTCTTGTAAAGCCTACGACCAGGTTATTTGGGAGTTTCTTCATGAAGTTCTCATTAGGAAAGGTTTTAGATCCAGTTTTATTCATCGTATCATGCAGCTTGCCTCCGGGGGACATCGAACTATATCCATCAACAGGGAAGTGAGACCTTACTTTAGGAACATGTGAGGGGTTCGTCATGGTGACCCATTCTCACCCATTCTCTTTGATTTCATTGCGGATGCTTTGGCTACTATGCTAGACGCAACAAATTTGACAGTCCACATCCATGGAGTGGTGTCTCACCTTATTCAAGGGGGCTAACCATCTATAGTATGTTGATGACACAATTATCCTTATCCAAAACAATGATCTGGACGTGGAAAATCTCAAGTTTCTGCCCCTATATATGTTTCAAACTATTATCAGGTCTCAAAATTAACTCCCTTAAGAGTGAGGTGATAACAAGTTGAACTGCCAAGAAGCAAGCTAACTTACCGAGGTGGCTAGGATTCCCTATTGCAGACAGGAAGTTAACCATGGTAGATTGGAAAGGTTTAGTGGGCCACATGGTTTGATCCTTGGCAAGAAAGGTTTATGTTTTTTGCTGCCTAGCTTACCCTAACTAACTCCTCCCTGTCTAGCCTATCAATGTCATCTATGGGTCCCTTCCTGCTTGCGAATGGGACCCACACGGATTTTGCAAAGCACTTAGCTAGATTTTTTGGGAAGGCATGGGTGACAAAAGAAAATAACATATGGTTACTTGGCCAAAAGTGTGTTGGCCATGGGAATTGCCAATACAAAACTCTTCAAGATCTCATTGATATTAAAGTGATCTGCCGCTTGTTCTCGCGTGAACAAATTAACTCTCTATGGCGTAGGATACTGAGTGCAATATACCCTAATTTTGGCAATATATTTGCCCCTTCTGCCCTGGGAGGGTCCCATATCTTGCACAAATATTCATAAAACAAAAAATCTCTTTAAATTGAGTATGAATTGTCCCTAGGCTTTGGTCTGCGCATTTTTTCTGGTCTAATTGGTGGACTGGGAGGGCCCCGCGGGATCGCTTTCCATACCTATTTGAAAATTTCCTCAAATCCGGAGATTTTGGTTGCCCAAGCCCACCGAGGTTATGGTTGGCTACTGTGTTTTTTTGTAAGACTTTCAGAGAGGAAGAAAAAGCACAATGGTAGGCTTTTTTTAGGATATGGAGGATATGGATATCAGTCTGCTGAATGACCATGACTAAGTTACCTGGGCCCTATAACCATTGGGGCAATTCTCAGGGGCTTCTAGCTACATGAAGATGTGTCAGTGTCATTTTTTTTAATGAATAAAATCATCTAGTCTACCAAGGTGTCACTAGAATTTTGCATCTTCACTTGGAAACTCGCAAAAGTTCGCCTCCCATCTAGCAAACAATTTCATAAAAGTCATGGCTGCATATGGCGGCTACATTCTATGTGGTCAAATCGATAATGTTGATCATATTTTCTTGAACTGTGTTTTATCCAAGTTTATGTGGAGTGAGATTAAGGAGGTCCTTAACCTTGACGAGAATCCTTCTTATTTCGCACATTTTTCTCAGACTCTTCTTGCTTTACATGGAAAGGCTCGGAGGTTGATTTGGATTCTTTTTGCAGCCCAAAGATCGGTGCTTTGGACAAGAAACAAGATTTCAATAGGAAAACACTTGGGTACAACCGGGGTCACACGTGCCGCTGATGCACTTGTGGTGAACTTGAATGGATCATGAGGTGAGAAGCCACCTTGGATGCTCTTTCACAAGAGAGTCGAGGCACTACAAATATGAGTTCTCGTCGAGCCTTGACACTTAGTAAAATTATGAGCATCATGTTTAGGAGGAGGGAAAACACCATTAATGTGTGGCATGGGATAGTAGTTAGGTGGACTGTGATACCGCTATAGAGGTGGATTGGCGTGGAACCCACTTAAGCTGCCATTGCCCTTAGGAGTGACACCGCTAGGTTCCATGGAGACTGAAGGTCCTTTTGGAACCTTCACCTTGGTAACCGGAAGATCCACAAGAGTTGTTGTATCTGGGGCGATGGACCCGGAGGATTTCTTACCTAAATATTCCTCAAACATCAACTTCACTTCCGACCTTAAGGTGGAAGCCATGGACATAGGAATTTGTTGACATTTTGGAGAAGTGATCTTGAGAAGTCTTGCGGCTTCCCTAAGGTCCTTGTCCTCTAGTATGTCACACGTACTCTCTTAGGCAGTTAAGACTAGATTAAGAGACTTGGCTCCGATACAAATTGAAAGTATCGGTATGAGAGACTAGAGGGGAGGGGGTGAATAGGTGCTACTCAACTTTAGTTCTTTTCAATTAATAAGGCTTGACAAGAAAGGTAGATTCTCTAGATGTGCTACTAAGTGAATTTACCTAGAGTGACAAGCAAGCATACAAGCGATAGCAAGTAAACATACAATAGTAAAGGATAGAAATAACCGCGTGGGCGACACACGGATGTATTCCTATAATTCCTTCCATGTTAAGGGAAGTACGTCTATGTTAGAGAGGTGATGAGGGCATGCCTGATTCACCCCCAGTCATCATATTTCACATAAGATGATTCCGCAAAGAATATCTATTTGGGTCCCATGACAACGAGTTGGGCTAGACAAATATAACAAGAGGTGAACGTGCTCCTTGTTGACTCCAATATTAATATTAATATCTTGGTCGTTGGTCTGGGCATCGTCATCGCTGGAGTCAGAGAACCAGACTAGTCCTTTGTAGTTGGCCATGGCTACAACATAGAGAGAGTAGGGAAAGAAGAGGACCACAATGACGGTTGCAAAGTTTACCCATCCGATTTCCAGGGAATTATAAGTGCCAAAAACCGCCAGTTTTTGTGAATCCAGAAATATCTGGACGGTCCGTATATAGTTAGAACAAGTAATTATTACACAAAATATTTTCAAATTCCATAATAATCATTATTAATGATAGATGTAGGCATTTGATATTACAAATAAAAAATGAGAACCATTTTAGACAGAACTTGTTTGTCGGTGCTCCGGGGTAGCAGGATGAGAGCTTGGCTGAAAGCATCCGAAGAAACACCCACAGACGATGCAACATCATTGTTGGCAACGCCACCTCCAGAGGGCTTGCTTGAATGGATAATACAAAAGATTGATCCCAAGCTTGATGAATTCAAGAACACTCAAAACAGGAACAAGAGAATTGTAATCATTTATGTATGTAGCAAACAACTCAAACAACGGAAAATCTTGGTTGTTACTACTTTGTTCATGGAAGCATGTTCACGACTCTACATGAGCAATTCTTTTATTGTTTTGAAACACAATAACCAATTTGATTGAAGCATATGTAAATTACCTGTTCCAATTATCATATCGATCCCGACGAAAAAACCATTTTGGATGGAAGCAATATTGTGATGTTTTGGAAACAAGAGTATCCCTTACAGAAGACACAAAGTATATAAATAATTATTAATATTTCGTTAAATATGGTGTATGGAAAAAAATACATTGATTTTCTTGAAGCAAATTTTGGTGACGTAGGAAGCAAAGTTGACGAGCAAAATTTGTAAATACTATTGTTAAGATGGAGCAATAAAAAAATCATGTCGTGTTTGAACAAACTTTAGCTACGTAGGATGCAAAGTAAAATAAGCTCCGAAACAAAGCGCGCTTCATAAGATAACAGAGCTAGTTGATTTTTCTAAAACCGGGAATTAATTAGATTACATTCCTAAAATTTAGGGAAAAATGCTAATCTGAACTTGGGCTCAAATGACCTCGTTTTCTAGGCCACACGTTTATTCTAAAAAAAAGGTAGTACTAGATCTGTATTTAGACGTATGTCCGGTTCTAAAACATCAGGTCGTATTTCCTGGACCCATCTATGCCGCTCTGCGCATGTCCTACCGTCGCTTTCCACAGAAGCCCGTTGTTTGTACATAACGGTGCAGTGTGTCCTGAAACCCACTCGGCATCATCCTTCTACAATATTTCGTTCGTTCCCTCAAAAGAAGACTTGTTCATCGTTGGTTCCCATCGCTTCCCTCCACATTTCTGCCTCATATCTCGCCATAGCAGTGATTCACTAATTCTCAAAAAAAAAAAATCATGCCATCGCACTATCGCAGTATGTCTCCCTGCAGGGCATCCTTCCCCTCCTGCCATGCCCGCGGTGCGGCGATGAGATCGTCAACGGGCAGGCTTGCTCCATCAGCCGCCGCAAGCAGCAGATCCAAATCGCCCTGTCGCTAGACAAGCACAGGCGCTCCTCCTATTGGTCTAAGTCCTGCAGTGCCATCCCATCCAAGATCCAAGGCGCTCCATTAGCTGCAAAAGCCATTGCGGAATCTGACTCCAAAGTCCCCTCGCCGCCGGGAGATGAAAAAATTAGGCCTGTACGCTGCTCGCGACGTCTCCGGTCTCCCTAAGTACCACCTTATTTGCATCTGTATAATTTGCTAGCAAGTATACTAGTGCTTGGGGTAGTCTTACAGTAATCTGACATTGAGTTTGGTTTCTGGACCACGGGGTGCTCTGATGCTGTCGACATCTGTTACATAGGTACAGCTCATCTTCCGTTATGCCATCAGCAAATCCCTCACACGTCCGTTAGCACGAAGTCTACCGTCGTCTGGAAATAGCTACGCGTGGCCCACGTACCGGCACCGTATCTCACATGGATGATGTAAACGGCGCGGATTCCCATACCTAATATGTGGTGCAGAAAACGAGCGCATTTGAGCTCCGGTGTCAAAACGTCCCTCTCAAAAATTAGTAATTAGTTTCCTAATTAAAATCTCAAATTATGAGTGGTTACAGGACGAAAGTCAAAGCCAGCCGGTAATGGTGTGTTTGGTAGCCCAGGAGCTATCTCACTCTAGCCATGATGAGTCTAGCTATGCTGACTACATACACTGAGGGCGTGTTTGGCAGCCCAGTCCACCTTAGAAAATCTCATCCCGACCGAGAATTGAGTGCCCTCTGGTTGTTTGTTAGGCCGGTTCCATCCATCGGGCTATGCCCACCTAAACCCGAAAACGCCTCTCAGCTGAGTAGAGAAGCTCAAATCGAGCTTCTCAACTCAGCCGGGCTGAGTTCGGCCTGCAAGGCCGCGTTCGCGTGGGCCCGCCCATCCCTAGACCCCCACCCTCGCTATCTTTTCCTCTCATTTCTTCCCTCTCACTCTCCTTCCTCCCGACCGCCCCGACCGCCGCCCACCACCAGGAACCGCCGCAGACGCTGCCGCCCACCGACGAGAACGCGATGGAATCGACCGCCGCAGACGCCGGCGCCCATGCGTTCGACGGGATCTGGCTCTCTCACGGCCGACCACGGTGGTCCTCTCCCTGGCGGGATCTAGCGCCGCGCCGTGCCCCTCTCGCCCACGGTGGTCTGCGCCGCGGTCCTGCCGACGCCGACGAAGATCCGCGCCGTGCTCCTGCTGACGCCGACGGTCCGCGCCGCGCCGCGCCGTGCTCCTGCCGGACTGAGGCCGCGCCGCGCCGCAGAGACGCGCCGCTGCACCACTCGCCGGCGCCGGCCGGCCGGCCATGGAGCCACCGCCAGGGACCTGGACTTTTCTTTTTAGGACCTGATTGCTTTTTATTTTCTGTCTAGGGACTTGATTGCTTTTATATTTTATGTCCAAGGTTCTCTGTGTAATTTTTTGATTCTCAACTCACACAACACACCAAACAACATCTCGTTCTAGCTAGTCTCAACACATCCGACCTACCAAACACACTAAAAATCTCAATCCAACTTAGCTAGACTGAGCTTGGTTGAGGGTGGATAGCAATTCTCGAATGGCCCGGGCTACCAAACACACTATGAGTTTTGTTGTAGTGTGTTTGATAACCCACGTGAGTTAAACCTAGCTGAGTAAAGGTCTTATTTGGTAGCCTATGTGGCTCAGACATGACAAGCACATAGCAATTTGGCCTCTGAATATAAATATAAATGCAATCGGGGTACCTAAATACAAATAGAAACGCCATCAGGTCCCTGCGTTACAAATAAAAACGCCATCGGGTCCCTCCATAAAAAATAAAAACGCCATCAGGTCCTTGAGTAAAAAATAAAAATGCCATCAGGTCCCTGGCAGGCTCCGTGCTAGCGGCCGGCGCAGGCGAGACGAGCACCGGCCGTGGCTGCTCGATGGCGGTCGAGGACCTCGGCCTTCCTGGGCACTTGGTGGCGACATGAGGAGATCCGGCCGTGGCGGCACTGGTCCTGGCCGGTGATCACTCCGACCCTTTTTCGGCGAGACGAGCATGCAACGCAGGTTGCTGGGCGGGGCGGTGGATCTCGGGCCGAAGACGACCTAGGGTAGGAGGAGCTCGGGGCGGACGACCTCTAGGCGGAAGAGCTTGGGGCAGACGACCTCGGGGCGGACGACCTCGGGCCGGAGACAAGATGGAGGTGGAGGAGAAGCTCGGGGCAGAGGAGAGAGGTGTTTGGGAGGTGAGGAAATGAGATGAGAAAGTGAAGGGTTTCACAGCATAGAAAACAAAATTTTCCTATGAAGATGAACAAGAACAAGCCAAGATCTGATCTACGAGATGCAAAACAACGAGCGGGATAGATTAGATCTACATACCCTTGTAGATCACACAGCAAAAACGTTCAGATGAACATGGTCGGCGTAGTCGTACTAGCGTCTCCTCCTCGCGATCCGATCTGATCCAAACGCCACAATGGGCGGCGCCTCCGAGCAATGCACTCGTACAACGCAGCGACGACTCCTCCTCCTCGGTCCGGCAAGGTGCGGTGGAGTGGTAGATGGGATCAGTAGCAGGATGACGTGGTGCTTATGGTGGAGATTAATTGCGGATAGGGCTTCATCTACACGCACGAGGTAGAAAAAAATAGGCAAAAAATCTAGTCAAACTAGAGTAAAAAAGAGCTACATATGAGACAGCAGGTGACGATACCACAACCTAATCCGGAGGTCTCCCGCACACACCGCCCGTGCCTTGGAGCAGGAGCCATGTTTCTAAGAAAAATGTGTCACGCAAAACGCGGGGGCTCCTGACACCGCCTCTTGCGGCGTGTGAGCGAGACGCCGCACGCACGCTAGTCAACATGGGCCGCGGCCCACCTCCCACCTAATCTTCTTTTTCCTCCCGATGCCCCCCCTTTGCCACCAGTGAGTCACTGCCACCGACGACCGTCTTGCCCCAGGCGATCCCTCGATTCTCCCCCTCTTCGGCAGCCTCCTTCTTCGGTGCCGGCGAGCTCTCCCCCCCTCCCAAAACCCTAAGATTTTGAGCTTGCTCCGCCGCCTCCACCGCGGCCAGCCGCGGCGTCGTGGCGCGGCTCCGTCCCTCATCTTCCTCACCTCCGGTGGCCGCCTTCTTCCTCACCTCCGGCGCCATCACCGGTCATCTTCTCCAGGTTGTTGTTCTCCCCGATGACCGCCCCCGGGCTCGGCCCATGTACCGCACACAGGCATCGAATGGTACGCGGTGCGAGCATAGGTGCCGCTGAAGGCAGTGTATAGAATTCCGCCAAAACGCCGCCCCTGGCCGATCGAAGCTTGCTTACTAGGTAAGCCTCGTGCGCTTGCGGCCTGTTCACAAGCGACGCGGGAGCGCCAGGCCCAGGCGGTCCAGTCCATCTGGCGGCCCAGCGTGGCAAGCGGCCCAGCGGGCCTAGCCCTTGAGCGGCAGCTAGCAGGCGGCGTGCAGGGCGCGGGGCAGCGCGGCCGACCGGCCTAGCCGGCCCAACTTCGATGTTTTTTCCTTTTTTTTGCCTTTTTCATTTTTCTTTCTTATTAGTAGTTTATCTATATGGGCTACTAAACTAGTCCATTAGCAAAACTTTATATGGACTACCTTTTAGCCCTTATTTATTTCCAGTAAATAAATATACGTATTAACATTTATTAATTCTATTAATTAATAAATTATTAATCTTCTTCCCAGAACAATTTCGCAACTCTCCCAAACAATTTCCATAAATCCTGAAACTACCCTAGCGTCGATGAGCGTTAAGTGTGTGACCCTATGGGTTCAAGAATATGTAGACATGATCACCATCAATAATCAATAGCAGGATCTGGAAATCCATATTGACTCCCACATATTCAACGAAGATCATTATCGGTGAACCACGATGTCAGGATTTAATTAATCTCGTATACGAATTCCTTTGTCTCGCGATATTTTACTTGCCCGAGATTCGATCGTCGGCATCGCCATACCTAGTTCAATCTCATTCGCAGCAAGTACTCTTTACTCATTCCGCAATCCAGTATCACCATGTGATTAAACTCATTAATCACGTGTTTGCAAACAGTGTTTGATATTGATTACCGAGTGGGCCTGGAGTATATCTCTCCATCACGGGAGGGACAAATCCCAATCTCGATACATGCAACCCAACAAGTACTTTCCAATTACCTGAGAGACACCTTTATAATCACCCTCTCATAGTGTGACGTTTGATGACCTCAAAGCTCTCTTCCGATACCAGCGAGTGGCATTATCTCATGGTCTAAGGAATAGGATATTGATATAGGAAAAGCTACGCAATTGTGAACACAATGATACGATCTAATTGTTGTGCTTAATTTTGGTCTGTCTATCATATCATTCTCCTAATGATATGACCTCATTATTAATCGACAACTCATGTCTATGGTTAGGAAACCTTAACCATCATAAATCAATGAGCTAGACTAGTAGAGGCATACTAGGGACACGGTGTTGTTCATAAACCACACAAGTATTAATGTTTCCGCTTAATACAATTTTAGCATGGAATATAAACATTATCATGAACTAGAAATATGATAATAACAATATTATTATTGCCTCTAGGGCATATTTCCTTCAGTCTCCCACTTACACTAGAGTCAATAATCTAGTTATACTTGCGCCTTTAACACCTATGGTATTCCGGTGTTATTCATACGCGTTGCATGTGGTAAACCTTATCTACGGGTCTGACACTTTCAGGTCAGTGTGTATTTGCATATCTTTTACATCATCACGCATTACTCATCTGGATATGAGATGACATCGTATAAACTTGGTCTTCTGGTGAGACCCCAGTTTCTTGGCCGAGACTATGTTGACACTTTCTCATACAATAGATCTACATAGTACTAGCACACTTGGAACTACACCTAGTTCTCTTGCCGCTTCTAAAGCGATTATATACTTAGCCCTTGTTGTAGTATACGCCATAATGTTAACAATGGAACACATCCAAGTCATCATGGAACTTTCTTCCATCTTATTGTGCCACCTTATAACTCTAAACAAATAGCCTATAATTGAGATTAAATTTTACCAGTATATGTGGCAAAGCCAATGTAACACATTGCAATGAGCCATTTATCACTTCTGCATATAGATCATATTCTTAGTTCTTCGAAAGTACATAAGAATATTCTTACTATTGTCCAACGATCATCATATAAATGCTCGTAACCTTTTAGAGCATCAGACATATCTGGATATACATATCATGGTATACAAGATTGATAAAATCATTTTTGCGGTTTCACTCATCAAGTGTCAAAACAGTTCATTCTTGCTTCAACCTCTTTCATGCAACAAGAACCGTTCTTATTGTTTCCATATTGAACAAATTCATATTTTATCTATGTACTCTGGCAAAACTATATTAGCGCCTCAATCTATCTGCATAGACATTGAATCTTAATATTCTAGTTTTACCTAAGTCTTTCATCAAAAATTCAATTTTAATGAAAACTTAACAATATCAAGAAAAACACATAATTTCTAATGACCGATATGTCGTCTACATAATGTATTAGAAATATGTCTCAGCGCTCCCACTTACTTTCTTGTAAATACAAGCGTCTTCAAATATCTTGATGAAATTAACACTTTAACATTTTCATCATAATGAAGATTCCAACTCCGTTATGCTTACTTCTACCATAGAAGTTTGCATACATATCTAGCAACCTATATTTGGGCAATTGATAGAATAAAGATAACGTACATATATCATGAGGATCACTATAAGATTCACTCTGTACATTACGACAAAATAGATAGACCATAATCCAACTACATATATGACTAATAATCCACCCTCTGGATGTCGTCCGAGCAACCATCAGGTATTAAGTTGCGAACAACAAATTATCGTCTTAAGCAAAGTGCGTAATTTAAACAATGCAAATGTCCTTAAACACAAGAATGTTATTTTCTCCCTAGTGGCAACAACACATCTACAACCATAGAGGTTTCTGTCACTCCCCCAGATTACTAGAGGTATGAACCCAACTATCGAGTATAAATACTCCCTCTTGGAGTCACTAGCATCTACTCGGCCAAGATATCTACTAGCAATGGAGAGCATGCAAGATCATAAATAACATAGAGATAACATAAAGATAATAATTCAACACATCAACTTGACATAGTACCAATACTCATCGGATCCCAACAAACACAATATGTAGAATTACACAAAGATGATCTTGATCATGTAGGGCAGCTCACAAGATCTAAACATGAAGCACATGGTAGAGGAGACGACCATCTAGCTACTGCTATGGACCCGTAGTCCAAGGTAGACTACTCACACATCACTCCGAAGGCGACCATGATGGTGGAGAAGGCCTCCGGCAGGGGTTCCCCTCTCCGGCAGGGTGCCGGGAAGAGCTCATGGATCCTCCCGATCTCGCGTCGACAACGGTGGCAGCTTGCAGTATGTTTCGACGAAAATTGATCGGGTCTTTAGGTTTTTCCCGTCAAGGGAAATATATAGGCGGAAGGGCGGCATCAGGAGGTGGACCAGGCGGTCTCACCCCTGGTGGCGCGGGCCAGGGCTAGGCCGCGCCACCCTAGGGTGTGGCCGGCCTTTGGCCCCCCTCCGTCTCATCTTCGGTCTTCACGAAGCTTCGGTAAAAATAGGAGGTTCGGCTTTTGTTTCGTCCAATTTTGAGAATATTTCCTATGTAGCTTTTCTGAAACATAAAAACAGCAGAAAACAGGGAACTGGCACTGTGGCTTCTCGTTAGTAGGTTAGTTCCGGAAAATGCATAAAAACGCCACAAAGTATAACAAAACACAAAGTAAATGGTGTATAAACAAGCATGGAGCATCAAAAATTATAGATACGTTTGAGACGTATCAGAGCACAGCAGTAAGTTTTCCCTCAATATGAAACCAAAGTTTAATCGACCAGTAGGAGAAATAAATCACTTCTGAAGGTTGTTGCTAGCTGACATTGACAGGGCGCCGGAAAACAGTTGATGGCACATGGTCGGCGCCAGCAGCAACGTGGAACCTTGATGACCCACAAGTATAGGGGATCGCAATAGTCTTCGAGGGAAGTAAAGCCCAAATTTATTGATTTGACACAAGGGGAGCCAAAGAATATATGTAAGCCTTAACAGATGAGTTGTCAATTTAGCTGCACCTGGAAATAGTCTTGCTCGCAGTGGTTTATCAGTAGCAACAGTTTTATAGTGGTGATAGTAGTAAAACAGTAACAGCAGTAGTAAAATAACAGCGGTAATAGTAACAGTAGTAAGCAGTAGGAACAAATACTGTAGGCATAGGGATGGATTACGGGCGTTGCATGGATAAGATAATTCATTAAATCAATGAGACATGGGCATTGCAGATAAATAATGATAAAGCATCCTAGTACAAACAATCATAGGCATGTGTTTCGTATATAGTTGTACGTGCTCACAAGGAGAAACTTGCACGACATCTTTTGTCCTACCAGCCTGTTGCAGCAGGGCCTCAAGAGAAACTACTGGTAATTAAGGTACTCCTTTTAATAAAGTACCGGAGCAAAGCATTAGCACTCGGTGAATACATGTGATCCTCATATCATAACCATCCCCTCCGGTTATCCCAATTTTTGTCACTTTGGGGCCTCGGGTTCCGGACAACAATATGTGTATACAACTTGTAGGTAAGACCATAAACAACAAGTATCATCATAGAAATAATAACATATTCAGATCTGAAATCATGGCACTCGGGCCCAAAGTGACAAGCATTAAGCACAACAAGTTGCAACAATGTCATAGGCACTAAATAAAGATACTAGGCACTATGCCCTAACAATCTCATATCAAATTACATGAACAATCTCATCCAATCCCTACCATCCCCTCACCTACAGCGGGGAAATTACTCACACATAGATGGGGGAGTCATGGATGGTCGATGGAGTGACATCGGTGATGATGGTGATGAAGATCTCCTCCAAATCCCCATCCCAACAGGGTGCCAGAACGGAGTTTCTGGTTCCGAATCGCGGTTTCTGATGGCGGCGACGCAGCGGAAGTCTATCTGGAAAAAATGACGTCTCCCTGATATTATTATATCAGGGGGTATATATAGGCGAGAGGGAAGGTCGAGAGGGCTGCTGGGGCCTCCTCACACCAGGGCGGCGCGGCCAGGGCTGGGCCGCGCCACCTGTGTGTGAGGGCCCCTCGAGCCTCCTCTCCATCCCGTCTTCTGGCTCCGTGGGTCTTCTGGTAAAATAGGATTTTTGATAATTTTTCCCGAATTTTTACTGAAAGTCGGATTTCTGCACAAAAAGAGACACCAGAGCAATTCTGCTGAAAACAACATCAGTCCGTGTTAGTTGTATTCAAAACACACAAATTAGAGGAGAAACAATAGCAAAAGTGTTCGGGAAAGTATATACGTTTTGGACGTATCAACTCCCCCCAAGCTTAGATATTTGCTTGTCCTCAAGCAATTCAGTTAACAACTGAGAGCGATAAAAGAAACTTTCACGAACACATTTGCTTCATAGATGTATATATACTTACTATATAATCAAGTACTCAAGCAATTCATAATAAGAAATATGCAGCTAATGCTACCTCATAGTTAAGCAAGCTATGAAAGAGTGCCAACATACTAATAAGAAATAACATGAAAATAAGAAGCTAACAAGATTGTAATATGCATAAATGATATGAAAGATTGGTATCCCGTTTGCCTTTATTTGTGGAGCAAAACATAAATGCTGAGGCACCTCTGAAGTTCAAGAGAAGACTAGAAGTAGAAATATCAAAGATACAAGCATCAAAGTTATACCACAATTAACCGTGTTCTGGGACAAGCACATTACACTAAGAATAACAGCTATGCTCTCAAGAAGTGCTTAAAAGTTAGAAAGTGAAGACTCAACATAAAAGTAAGAGAAAGGCCCTTCGCAGAGGGAAGCAGTGATTTAACATGTGCTAGAGCTTTTCATTTGTAAAACAGAGATAAAAATTTATTTTGAGAGGTGGTTGTTCTATGTCAACGACTAGCAATGGGGACTTGCTATCTTCCATAATAAACAAGTGAGAGCGGTTCCGAGTTCTTTGAAATTTTGGCACATTGGTGCTCTTTTATAAAGCTTTGGTACTCCTCCCCAGCTTTTTCCTTTCTCAAACCATGGCTAACCGATTCCATCGGGTGCCCACCAACTTTCACATTCCATGGAGGAGTGCCTTTTTTCTTTCTTTTAGAATTAGATTATAATGGTCTGACCAGCTCTCATGCAAAATTAATGACGAGCAGATGAAGCTGCCTAGTCGAGGAGTACTTAATTTAATATGGAAGATAGCAATTCCGACCACTACATCCCCATGAGCTAAAAACAGTGGCACAAAATGAGAAGTAGTTGAAAGTTTTGAAAGGTAGCACATGAAAATTTACTTAGAATGGCTTTTAAATACCATGCATAGGAATTTATAGTGGACTCTTTGGAAAACTTGGTTTTTGGTAATTGGATACACGAGTAGAGCTCATACTCAGTACAAGTGAAGGCTAGCAAAAGACTGGGAAGCGACAATCGAGAGAGCAATAACTATCATAATCATGCTTGCGACAAAACAAAATTAATATAGGTATAAAAATGATACAAAAACTCTGAGGCAATTTAGATCATCGAGGCTTAATTGACTTTTTGTTTAGTCATATGCATGCTTGAGCATGTGCCAAGTCGATTCAAATGAAACTTTTCAGAGGTGGATACCACAATAACATACCATATTATGAATAAAACAATGCATGCAAGCGTCTACATGACATGCTACAGACTATTAGTAAATTGAAACTGATCATATGAAAGCAAGAACTACAAAGCATCCATTAGATAACATATACCTTACACGAACCGACTAAGCATGTCCACATGGATGAGTATATGTACAAAAATGAAAGCAAATAGAGTTCATACCAGCATCTTACCACATCTCGGATTGTCATATATCAACATTATTGCTCTTCACTTGTGCGGCTTGAATAATATAAAGTGAATACCAAGCTCCAATGGAGTAACGGGAGACTAAACTCTGCAACAAACTTTACAAAACCAAATAAGATGAACAAATATTTTTGGGGTTTTCGATTTTTGAAACAAGAATGAAAGGAAATAGTGAACAAAGTGAAATATTTTTGGATTTTTCAAGTGGCAAACCAAAAATAGCAAGTAAAGCAAACCAAAGGTAGAAAACTAAAGAACCAAATAGAGAGAAACAATGAAAATATTTTTGGTCTTTTTGTGTTTTGGAAAGCAGAAGTAAGAACTAGAACAATAAAGAAGGCGAAACATGGATATACAAAGGTCCGACAAAATATAATATGTAGATGAGTGCATCGTCAGCGTACCTCCCCCCAAGCTTAGGCTTTTGGCCTAAGTGGAGATCAATTCCAGCTCTGGTAGCTGCTCCAGGCTAGTGGGTCATCATAGGTGTAATCGTACCCCGGTTCTCGTGAAGATGAAGCTGATGGCGCATAATCATAATAAGGTTGCTCATATGGGAAATTCGCAATGTTGGAGGGCTGACTCGACTCCTCGGCGCCCTCCTCATCGTGCACAGGCGGTGGGTGCTCCTCTACATATGCATCAAGCTCATCTTCCGTAAGCGACCATCCATTCCTGCGATCAAGGTTAAACAAAAGAGGTGCAGGCAAACGGACTGATCGGTCAGTCTTTACTACCCTCCAGGTAGTCTTCTTGAAAAAGGTTAGCTCAAATGTTAAATTAATCAAACTAGCAGGAGGAGAAATAAACTTATGATGAATCATAGAATTAAGATCAAGTTTCTCCTCGGGGAACTGCAGATCTAGAAAATGAGGTACTACACCATGAAAAGCTAACAAGCATGAAGCTATAAGTCCTCCACAGATTCCCCCTTTCTCACGGTTAACATCAAGATGGAAAGCTATTAAGGCACCCAAATGGTAAGTCCTATCACGCCTCAAAGCAGCAGCAATAAAAGCTAGATCATGGAGAGATAATTTACTTGCAAATTTCCTAGCAAGAACACATTTGGTAATGAAGAAGGCAAAATATCGAATGGATGGGAAATGAATATTTCGAGTTTTACCACCCTCTCCTGTGAAGCTTCTTCCTTGACAAATCTCCTCGTATAGTTCTAACAATGGCCTAGGTTGTCCCCTTATCTTCTCAAGCGATCCCCACTGTGGTACTCTAATAGCTGTACAGAAAACATCCAGAGGCAAGTCCACAGATTTGTTATAAATTTTATAATGAACCATGGGGTTAGAAGTGGACCAACTAAATCTGAAATCCTGCACCACAGACATTGTTAGTTTAACATATTGGGGAGGTTCACCCTCAACAAAATATTCTAATCCTGCATTAGAGAGTAAGGTTTGAAAATCCTGCATAATTCCGGCAGCATTCATGAACTCTGAGCATGGATAGTGTGAGGGGAAGACCTTCTCTTCACGGTGAACTTTCATAACTTCATGCACTTCTAGTTCATGTTGAGAGAGTTGATAAGCAATCTCCTCCATTTCGGAGAACAAATGCTCCAAATCTCAGCAGAAATGTTGGGCTGAGCAAGGAGATCGAAAAATCGAGTTGAAGAACAGCAAGAACTCGGGTTTGAGCTGGGTGTGTGATACGTCCAAAACGTATCGACTTTCCCGAACACTTTTGCTATTGTTTCTCCTCTAATTTGTGTGTTTTGAATACAACTAACACGGACTGACGCTGTTTTCAGCAGAATTACTCTGGTGTCTCGTTTTTGTGCAGAAATTCAACTTCCAGTAAAAATTCGGGAAAAATCATGAAAAATCCTATTTCACTAGAAGACCCACGGAGCCAGAAGACCGGAGGGAGAAGAGGCTCGAGGGCCTATCACACACAGGTGGCGCGGCCCAGCCCTGGCCGCGCCACCCCTGTGTGAGGGGGCTCCAGGACCCCTCTCGACCTCCCGTCTCGCGTACATATACCCCCTGACGACTTAATATCGGGGAGACGGCGTTTTTCCCAGATAGACTTCCGCTGCGCCGCCGCCATCAGAAACCGCGATTCGGAACCAGAAACTCCATTCTGGCACCCTGCCGGGACGGGGATTCGGAGGAGATCTTCATCACCATCACCACCGACGCTCCTCCATCGACCATCCATGACTCCCCCATCCATGTGTGAGTAATTCCCCCGCTGTAGGTGAGGGGATGGTAGGGATTGGATGAGATTGTTCATGTAATTTGATATGAGATTGATAGGGCATAGGGCATAGTGCCTAGTATCTTTATTTAGTGCCTATGACATTGTTGCAACTTGTTATGCTTAATGCTTGTCACTTTGGGCCCGAGTGCCATGATTTCAGATCTGAACATGTTATTATTTCTATGATGATACTTGTTGTTTATGGTCTTACCTACAAGTTGTATACACATATTGTTGTCCGGAACCCGAGGCCCCAAAGTGACAGAAATTGGGATAACCGGAGGGGATGGCTATGATGTGAGGATCACATGTGTTCACCGAGTGCTAATGCTTTGCTCCGGTACTTTATTAAAAGGAGTACCTTAATTACCAGTAGTTTCCCTTGAGGCCCTGCTGCAACAGGCTGGTAGGACAAAAGATGTCGTGCAAGTTTCTCCTTGTGAGCACGTACGACTATATACGGAACACATGCCTATGATTGTTTGTACTAGGATGCTTTATCATTATTTATCTGCAATGCCCGTATCTCATTGATTTCATGAATTATCTTATCCATGCAACGCCCGTTATCCATCCCTATGCCTACAGTATTTGTTTCTACTGTTTACAACTGCTACTTTTACCGCTGCTATTTTACTACTGATGTTACTGTTTCACTACTGTCATCACTATAAAACTGTTGCTACTGATAAACCACTGCGAGCGAGACTGTTTCCAGGTGCAGCTGAATTGACAACTCATCTGTTAAGGCTTGCATATATTCTTTGGCTCCCCTTGTGTCGAATCAATAAATTTGGGTAATACTTCCCTCGAAGACTGTTGCGATCCCCTATACTTGTGGGTCATCAAGACTATTTTCTGGCGCCGTTGCCGGGGAGCATAGCTTTATCTGTAAGTTCACTTGGTATTCATATTGTTCGCTGCAATCCTTTCATCATGGGTAAACCTCGTGATGGAAAAGTTCCTATATTACCATCCACTAGAAGAAGAGGTACGACTCTCAACACCTCTGTTGCTCTTGATTCACCATCTGTTATGAGTAAGTTGCTTACACCACCACACCCACATGCTACTGCTACTACTTCTGCTGAGATTGAAAATGCCACTGATAATTTAGATGATGCTTCTACTGTGCTTGATGAGAGTGGTTCACTAGGTTCCTTTTTAGATGCTACTATTGCTAGAGCTAAGTTGGGAAACATCATTGTTACACCTGTTAGTTCACCTGAGTCTAGGGAATGTCCTAGTGATGATTATGATGATGATGCTTATATTGAGCTTAATGATGACTTTATTGCAGAAGCACTTGCTGCTCGAGATGCTGGTAAGGTTAAAGAACTTCTTGCAAGACGCTCTGTTAGATATAATTTGTCTCCTGATCCTAAGTTTGCTGCTTCTCCCATAAATATTAGAGATAAGGATTATGATTTCTCTTTGGATTTATCTTACATATCTATTGTTGAGAAAACTCCTTTTTGTGGTACTAAAGATGAGAGTGCTATGGAGCACATGAATGAGCTTTCTACTTAGAGTAATTTGTTTTCTGATGATATTAAGCTCCGCACTTACTTTGTTGCCAAGATTTTTCCTTTCTCGTTGAAAGATGCTGCTAAAACTTGGTTTAATAGCTTGTCTCCTGGATCCCTTACTAGTCCTATTGCTTTGGTTAATGCTTTCTTTCAGAAATATTTTCCCGCTAGTGCTCAACATGCTGCTGTGCAGAAAATCTTTGATTTTGAACAGGGAAAAGGAGAGAAATTGCCTGAATCTTGGACAAGGTTTTGTTCTTTAATTAGAGCTTTGCCTAAAGAACCACTGCCTAAAAATGAACTCCTTGATATATTTTATAACGGACTAACGGATGAGTCTAAATCATATTTGGATAGTTGTGCTAGTTGTGTTTTCAGGGAAAGAACTCCGGCTGAAGCAGAAGAATTAATGGCTAAAATAAGCCAAAATCATGATGATTGGAC
Organism: Dactylis glomerata; assembly: GCA_007115705.1. Lineage (NCBI taxonomy): Eukaryota > Viridiplantae > Streptophyta > Magnoliopsida > Poales > Poaceae > Dactylis > Dactylis glomerata. The sequence continues at coordinate 2,902,405 of QXEO01000721.1, forward strand.
TCTAGTTGAGCCAACACCAGCACCTACCCCTGCGCCATCTACAGAGCCTACACCAAAGAAGAGAGGGATGATCGAGTTAAATGATGAAGCCATGAAGGAAGCTAAGAAATCTCTTAAGGAGAAAGGTATTAAGGCCGAAGATGTGAAGAATTTACCTCCTATTGAAGAATTATGTAAGCCAATTCCTCGCTCATCTACTATTGAGGTACACTCTCTCCAAGGCTTTGATGAAAGAGATATTCCTTATACTAAACCTCCTGATCAATGCTTAGATGAATTTGATAATTTTATTGTTAAGCAAGAAAATTTTAATAGAATGGTGCATAATCATTTGTTGGAGAATTCTAGAGCTATTAACAAGTTGCAGGGATATTGTGGAGAGAACCGCCAATGATGTGAAGATACTTGCTAAACATTTTCAAATGGTTCAAACACAAATTGATCAGCTTACCAAGGTGCAAAAAGATTTGATAGCTAATGCTACGAGAGAGAAGCAAGCATGTGAAATACGCACAAGAAGTGGTGCTGCTACTCAAGACCCATTATATCCTGAAGGACATCCTAAGAGGGTTGAGCAAGATTCTCAACGCACCTCGAATGATGATATCCCTTCTAAGAAGAAGAAGAAGAAGCATAAAACAACCGCAGAATCCTCTGATGCAGGTAAAGATCCTAACAGTGTTTCTATTTCTGATGCTGAAACTGAACCAGGAGATGCTTCCGATAAAGGAGAAGATAAAGAAGAAGTTGAAGAAGAACCAGAGAAGATTGACAAGAATGCAAAGTACACCAAAGAAGACTTCATTGCCAACAAGCATGGTAAAGAGAGAGAACCTTGGGTACAGAAACCAATGCCTTTTCCTAGTAAGAAACACAAGTCCAAGGAAGAAGAGCACTACAACAGGTTTTGTGAATGGATGAGACCTTTATTTTTGCAAATTCCTTTGACTGATGCTATTAGAATGCCTCCTTATGCAAAGTATATGAAAGATATTGTCACTAACAAAAGGAAAATTCCTAGTGAGGAAATTTCCACTTTACTTGCTAATTATTCTTTTGATGGTAAAGTTCCAGAGAAGCTTGGAGATCCAGGTATACCAACTATTCCTTGCTCCATTAAAAATAACTATGTTAGAACTGCTTTATGTGATTTGGGAGCTGGAGTAAGTGTCATGCCTTTTTCTCTTTATAAGAGACTTGATTTAGAAAAGTTGGTATCAACTGATATATCTTTGCAGATGGCTGATAAGTCTACTACTATTCCTATTGGTATATGTGAGAATGTTCCTGTTCAAGTTGCTAACAGCTGTTTGATTTTAACTGATTTTGTTGTGTTGGAAATGCCTGAAGATGATAATATGTCTATTATTCTTGGGAGACCTTTTCTAAACACTGCATGTGCTGTTATTAATTGCAATCAAGGAAAAGTCACTTTTAATGTTAATGATAAAGAGTATACGGTATATTTTCCCAAGAAGATTGATAGGAAGAATGCTCTAAATACAATCAAGCATGTTGAGACCATCAAAGTTGGTCAAATTATTTGTTCAGAGCGAAAGCCCAAGGAAGAATGTCAAATTGTTATGGTTGGGACTATACCTATCAAAGTTGAGGTAACATAAGCATTAAGTGATATGCAAAGTTTCTCCTCATAAAAAGTTAGTTTGGTAACAAGACTTGATCAACCTTGTTAACAAAGTGATTTTATATGAAAGAAACTTCGTTTTCACCGCATCTACTCCACCTCACTTGTATTTACTTTCATCAAATTTTATTCCTTCAGTTAAGTTGCTTGATTAAGAGTATCTCAGAGCTGCTGCATGCTTAGTTTTGATTTGCTTGAAATCTTTTCATCCTCGTTTTTCTGAGTTTCATCGATATGCCAATTTCTGAAAAATCCTCGAAAATAAAGTTTCTCGAAAAATTCCAGAAAATTCTTTATAAATTTTTATGTCAAAAATGGGGCAGAGAGACACTTGGGAGGCACCAGGTGGGGCAGCCACGCCACCACACACACTGGTGGCGCGGCCCAGCCCTGGCCGCGCCACCCAGGTGTGAGGGGGTCCCACCAGGCACCTCACTCATCTCTTCTTCCCCTGCTCTTTCTCTCTCCCAAAAAACACCGCCCCATTTGCTCAAGCTCGAGTTCTTGCTGTTCTTCACCTGGATTTCTCGATCTCCTTGTTCAGCCCAACATTTCTGCTAAAATTTGGATCATTTGCTCTCCGGTATGTGACTCCTCCACTTGTCCAAGTAGATTTTCTTTTGGTGAAGTATATCTTGAGTATTTTAGCATTGTAGGTGACAGTATAAATGAGTATGCATCTTGTTCGCTTGCTTAGAATTGATATTTTGATGTATGATAGCTCTCTAGTAACTCACCATAGTAGTTTCCTACACTTGCTTGTCTTTAAATCACTTTTTATGAGGTTTGTCAAAAATTTCAGAAATGGAGAGGAATGCATATCAACTCTCTCAACATGAACTAGAAGTGCAAGATGTTATGAAAGTTCATCGTGAAGAGAAGGTTTTCCCCTCACACTATCCATGCTCAGCATTCTTGAGTGCTGCTGGATTCCTACAGGATTTTCAAGCCTTGCTTTCTAATGCAGGATTAGAATATTTTGTTGAGGGTGAACCTCCCCAATATGTTAAACTAACAATGTCTGTGGTGCAGGATTTCAGATTTAGTTGGTCCGCTTCTAATCCCATGGTTCATTATAAAATTTATAACAAATCTGTGGACTTGCCTCTTGATGTTTTCTGTACAGCTATTAGAGTACCGCAGTGGGGATCACTCGAGAAGATAAGGGGACAACCAAGGCAATTGTTAGAACTATACGAGGAGATTTGTCAAGGAAGAAGCTTCACAGGAGAGGGTGGTAAAATTCGAAACATTCATTTCCCATCCATTCGATATTTCGCCTTCTTCATTACCAAATGTGTTCTTGCTAGGAAAGCTGCAAGTAAATTGTCTCTCCATGATCTAGCTTTCATTGCTGCTGCGTTAAGGCGCGATAGAACTTACAATTTGGGTGCCTTAATAGCTTTCCGTCTTGATATTAATCGTGAGAAAGGGGGAATCTGTGGGGGGCTTATAGCTTCACGCATGTTAGCTTTGCATGGCGTTTTGCCTCATTTTCGAGATTTTCAGTTCCCCGAGGAGAAACTTGGCCTTGATGCTATGGTTCAACATAAGTTTATTTCTCCTCCTGCCAGTTTGATTAATTTAACATTTGAGCTAACCTTTTTCAAGAAGACTACCTGGAGGGTAGTAAAGACAGAACGATCAATCCGTTTGCCTGCACCTCTTTTGTTTAACCTTGATCGCAGGAATGGATGGTCGCTTACTGAAGATGAGCTTGACGCGTACATAGGGGAGCATCCGCCGCCTGTGCACGATGAGGAAGGCGCCGAGGAGTCTGGACAGCCCTCCGACGTTGTGAACTTCTCTTATGAGCAGCCTTACTATGATTATGCGCCATCAGCTTCATCTTCACGGGAACCGGGGTACGATTACACCTATGATGACCCACCAGCCTGGAGCAGCTACCAGAGCCGGAATTGATCTCCACTTAGGCCAAAAGCCTAAGCTTGGGGGGAGGTACGCCGACGATCCACTCATTTATATATCATATTCTGTCGGACCTTTGTATATCCATGTTTCACCTTCTTTATTGTTCTAGTTCTTACTTCTGCTTTCCAAAACACAAAAAGACCAAAAATATTTCCGTTGTTTCTCTCAATTTGGTTCTTTGGTTTTCTACCTTTGGTTTGCTTTATTTGCTATTTTCGGTGTGTTACTTGAAAAACCCAAAATATTTTGCTTTGTCTGCTATTTCCTTCTGCTTTTGTTTTAAAAATCGAAAACCCCAAAAATATTTGTTGTTCTTCTTCGGTTTTGTAAAGTTTGTGTAGAGTTCAGTCTCCCGTTACTCCATTGGAGCTTGGTATTCACTTTATATTATTCAAGCCACACAAGTGAAGAGCAATAATGACGACATATGACAATCCGAGATGTGGTAAGAGGCTGGTATGAACTCTATTTGTTTTCATTTTTGTACATATACTCATCTATGTGGACATGCTTAGTCTGTTCATGTGGGGTATATGTCATCTAATGGATGCTTTGTAGTTTTTGCTCTCATATGATTGGTTTCAATTTACTATTAGCCTGTAGCATGTCATGTAGACGCTTGCATGCATTGTTTTATTCATAGTATGGTATGATATTGTGGTATCCACCTCTGAAAGCTTCATTTGAATCGACTTGGCACATGCTCGAGCATGCATATGACTGAACAAAAAGTCAATTAAGCCTCGATGATCTAAATTGCCTCAGAGTTCTTGTATCATTTTTATGCCTATATTAATTTTGTTTTGTCGCAAGCATGATTATGACAGTTATTGCTCTCTCGATTGTCGCTTCCCAGTCTTTTGCTAGCCTTCACTTGTACTGAGTATGAGCTCTACTCGTGCATCCAATTACCAAAAACCAAGTCTTCCAAAGAGTCCACTATAAATTCCTATGCATGGTATTTGTAAGCCATTCCAAGTAAATTTTCATGTGCTACCTTTCAAAACTTTCAACTACTTCTCATTTTGTGCCACTGTTTTTAGCTCATGGGGACGTAGTGGTCGGAATTGCTATCTTCCATACTAAATTGAGTACCCCTCGACTAGGCAGCTTCATCTGCTCGTCATTAATTTTGCAAGGGAGCTGGTCAGACCATTATAATCTTAATTCTAAAGAAAAGAAAAAAAAGGCACTCCTCCAAAGGAATGTGAAAGTTGGTGGGCACCCGATGGAATCGGTTAGCCATGGTTTGAGAAAGGAAAAAGGTGGGGAGGAGTGCCAAAGCTTTATAAAAGAGCACCAATGTGCCAAATTTCAAAGAACTCGGAACCGCTCTCACTTGTTTATTATGGAAGATAGTAAGTCCCCATTGCTAGTCGTTGACATAGAACAACCACCTCTCAAAAGAAACTTGTATCTCTGTTTTACAAATGAAAAGCTCTAGCACATGTTAAATCCCTGCTTCCCTCTGCGAAGGGCCATTCGTTTACTTTTATGTTGTGTCACCATCTTCTAACTTTAAGCACTTCTTGAGAGCATAGCTGTTATTCTTAGTGTAATATGCTTGTCCCGGAACACGGTTAATTGTGGTATAACTTTGATGCTTGTATCTTTGATATTTCTACTTCTAGTCTTCCCTTGGACTTCAGAGGTGCCTCAGCATTTATGTTTTGCTCTACAAATAAAGGCAAGCGGGATACCACTCTTTCATATCATTTATGCATATTACAATCTTGTAGCTTCTCATGTACATGTTACTTGTTATTAGTGCATTGGCACTCTTTCATAGCTTGCTTGACTATGAGGTGACATTAGTTGCATATTCCTTATTATGAATTGCTTGAATACTTGATCACATAGTTAGTATATATACATCATATGAGCAAATATGTTCGTGAAAGTTTCTTTTATCGCTCTCAGTTGTTAACTGAATTGCTTGAGGACAAGCAAATTGCTAAGCTTGGGGGGAGTTGATACGTCCAAAACGTATCTACTTTCCCGAACACTTTTGCTATTGTTTCTCCTCTAATTTGTGTGTTTTGAATACAACTAACATGGACTGACGCTGTTTTCAGCAGAATTACTCTGGTGTCTCGTTTTTGTGCAGAAATTCAACTTCTAGTAAAAATTCGTGAAAAATCATGAAAAATCCTATTTCACCAGAAGACCCACGGAGCCAGAAGACCGGAGGGAGAAGAGGCTCGAGGGCCTGTCACACACAGGTGGCGCGGCCCAGCCTGGCCGCGCCACCCCTGTGTGAGGGGGCTCCAGGACCCCTCTCGACCTCCCGTCTCGCGTACATATACCCCCTGACGACTTAATATCGGGGAGACGGCGTTTTTCCCAGATAGACTTCCGCTGCGCCGCCGCCATCAGAAACCGCGATTCGGAACCAGAAACTCCGTTCTGGCACCCTGCCGGGACGGGGATTCGGAGGAGATCTTCATCACCATCACCACCGACGCTCCTCCATCGACCATCCATGACTCCCCCATCCATGTGTGAGTAATTCCCCCGCTGTAGGTGAGGGGATGGTAGGGATTGGATGAGATTGTTCATGTAATTTGATATGAGATTGATAGGGCATAGTGCCTAGTATCTTTATTTAGTGCCTATGACATTGTTGCAACTTGTTGTGCTTAATGCTTGTCACTTTGGGCCCGAGTGCCATGATTTCAGATCTGAACATGTTATTATTTCTATGATGATACTTGTTGTTTATGGTCTTACCTACAAGTTGTATACACATATTGTTGTCCGGAACCCGAGGCCCCAAAGTGACAGAAATTGGGATAACCGGAGGGGGTGGCTATGATGTGAGGATCACATGTGTTCACCGAGTGCTAATGCTTTGCTCCGGTACTTTATTAAAAGGAGTACCTTAATTACCAGTAGTTTCCCTTGAGGCCCTGCTGCAACAGGCTGGTAGGACAAAAGATGTCGTGCAAGTTTCTCCTTGTGAGAACGTACGACTATATACGGAACACATGCCTATGATTGTTTGTACTAGGATGCTTTATCATTATTTATCTGCAATGCCCGTATCTCATTGATTTCATGAATTATCTTATCCATGCAACGCCCGTTATCCATCCCTATGCCTACAGTATTTGTTTCTACTGTTTACAACTGCTAGTTTTACCGCTGCTATTTTACTACTGTTGTTACTGTTTCACTACTGTCATCACTATAAAACTGTTGCTACTGATAAACCACTGCGAGCGAGACTGTTTCCAGGTGCAGCTGAATTGACAACTCATCTGTTAAGGCTTGCATATATTCTTTGGCTCCCCTTGTGTCGAATCAATAAATTTGGGTAATACTTCCCTCGAAGACTGTTGCGATCCCCTATACTTGTGGGTCATCAGTGTGTCATTGTTTTCGGGAGAGAGAAAGAGCAGGGGAGGAAGAGATAAGTGAGGGGCCAGGTGGGCCCCTCTCACACCAGGGTGGCGCGGCCAGGGCTGGGCCGCGCCATCTATGTGTGAGGTGGCGTGGCAGGCCCTCCTGGTGCCTCGCAGGTGTCTCTCTGCCCCATTTTTGACATAAAAATTTATAAAGAATTTTCTGGAATTTTTCGAGAAACTTTATTTTCGAGCATTTTTCAGAAATTGGCATATCGATAAAAATTCAGAAAAATGAGGATAAAATGATTTCCAGCAAATCAAAACTAAGCATGCAGCAGCTCTGAGGTACTCTTAATCATGCAACTAAACTGAAGGAATAAAATTGATGAAAGTAAATACAAGTGAGGTGGAGTGGATGCGGTGAAAACGAAGTTTCATTCATATAAAATCACTTTGTTAACAAGGTTGATCAAGTCTTGTTCCCAAACTAACTTTATATGAGGCAAAACTTTGCACTTCACTAGAATGCTTATGTTACCTCAACTTTGATAGGTATAGTCCCAACCATAACAATTTGATATTCTTCCTTGGGCTTTCGCTCTGAACAAATAATTTGACCAACTTTGATGGTCTCAACATGCTTGATTGAACTTAGAGCATTCTTCCTATCAATCTTCTTGGGAAAATAAACCGTATACTCTTTGTCATTAACATTAAAAGTGACTTTTCCTTGATTGCAATTAATAATAGCACCTGCAGTATTTAGAAAAGGTCTCCCCAGAATAATAGACATATTATCATCTTCAGGCATTTCCAACACAACAAAATTAGTTAATATTAAACAACTGTTAGCAACTTGAACAGGAACATTTTCACATATACCAATAGGAATAGTAGTAGACTTATCAGCCATTTGTAAAGATATATCAGTTGATACCAATTTTTCTAAATCAAGTCTCTTATAAAGAGAAAAAGGCATGACACTAACTCCAGCTCCCAAACCACATAAAGCAGTTCTAACATAGTTATTTTTAATGGAGCAAGGAATAGTTGATATACCTGGATCTCCAAGCTTCTCTGGAACTTTACCATCAAAAGAATAATTAGCAAGTAAAGTGGAAATTTCCTCATTAGGAATTTTCCTTTTGTTAGTGACAATATCTTTCATATACTTTGCATAAGGAGGCATTCTAATAGCATCAGTCAAAGGAATTTGCAAAAATAAAGGTCTCATCCATTCACAAAACCTGTTGTAGTGATCTTCTTCCTTGGACTTGTGTTTCTTACTAGGAAAGGCATTGGTTTCTGTACCCAAGGTTCTCTCTTTTTACCATGCTTATTGGCAATGAAGTCTTCTTTGGTGTACTTTGCACTTTTATCAATCTTTTCTGGTTCTTCTTCAACTTCTTCTTTATCGGAAGCATCTCCTGGTTCAGTTTTAGCATCAGGAATGGAAACACTGTTAGGATCTTTACCTGCATCAGAGGATTCTGCAGTTGTTTTATGCTTCTTCTTCTTAGAAGGAATATCATCACTTGCAGTTAGTTGAGAATCTTGCTCGGCCCTCTTAGGATATCCTTCAGGATATAATGGATCTTGAGTAGCAGCGCCACTTCTTGTGCGTATTTCACATGCTTGCTTCTCTCTTGCGGCATTAACTAGCAAGTCTTTTTGCACCTTGGTAAGCTGATCAATTTGTGTTTGAATCATTTGAAAATGTTTAACAAGTATCTTCACATCTTTGGCGGTTCTCTCCACAATATCCTGCAACTTGTTAATAGCTCTAGAATTTTCCAACAAATGATTATGCACCATTCTATTAAAATTTTCTTGCTTAACAATAAAATTATCAAATTCATCTAAGCATTGATCAGGAGGTTTAGTATAAGGAATATCTCTTTCATCAAAGCGTGGAGAGAGTGTACCTCAATGGTAGATGAGTGAGGGATTGGCTTACATAATTCTTCTATAGGAGGTAAATTCTTCACATCTTCGACCTTAATACCTTTCTCCTTAAGAGATTTCTTAGCTTCCCTCATAAATTCATCATTTAATTCAATCATCCCTCTCTTCTTCGGCATAGGCTCTGTAGATGGCGCAGGGGTTGGTGCTGGTGTTGGATCAACTAAAGTCCAATCATCATAATTCTGGCTTATTTTAGCCATTAATTCTTCAGCTTCAGCCGGAGTTCTTTCCCTGAAAACACAACCAGCACAACTATCCAAATATGACTTAGATTCATCTGTTAGTCCATTATAAAATATATCAAGGAGTTCATTTTTAGGCAATGGTTCTTTAGGCAAAGCTCTAATTAAAGAACAAAACCTTGTCCAAGATTCAGGCAATATCTCTCCTTTTCCCTGTTCAAAATCAAAGATTTTCTGCACAGCAGCATGTTGAGCACTAGCAGGAAAATATTTCTGAAAGAAAGCATTAACCAAAGCAATAGGACTAGTAAGAGATCCAGGAGACAAGCTATTAAACCAAGTTTTAGCAGCATCTTTCAACGAGAAAGGAAAAATCTTAGCAACAAAGTAAGTGCGGAGCTTAATATTATCAGAAAACAAATTACTCAAAGTAGAAAGCTCATTCATGTGCCCCATAGCACTCTCATCTTTAGTACCATAAAAAGGAGTTTTCTCAACAATAGATATGTAAGATAAATCTAAAGAGAAATCATAATCCTTGTCTCTAGTATTTATGGGAGAAGCAGCAAACTTAGGATCAGGAGACAAATTATATCTAACAAAATGTCTTGCAAGAAGTTCTCTAACATTACCAGCATTACGAGCAGCACGTGCTTCATCAATAAAATCATCATTAAGCTCAATATAAGCATCATCATCATAATCATCACTAGGACATTCCCTAGACTCAGGTGAACTAATAGGTGTAACAGTGGTGTTTCCCAACTTAGCTCTAGCAACAGTAGCATCTAAAAAGGAACCTAGTGAACCACTCTCATCAAGCACAGTAGAAGCATCATCTAAATTATCAGTGGCATTTTCAATCTCAGCAGAAGTAGTAGCAGTAGCGTGTGGGTGTGGTGATGTAAGCAACTTGCTCATAACAGATGGTGAATCAAGAGCAACAGAAGTGTTTAAAGTCGTACCTCTTCTTGTAGCGGATGGCAATATAGGAACTTTTCCATCACGAGGTTTACCCATGATGAAGGGATTGCAGCGAACAATATGAATACCAAGTGAACTTACAAATAAAGCTATGCTCCTTGGCAACGGCGCCAAAAAATAGTCTTGATGACCCACAAGTATAGGGGATCGCAACAGTCTTCGAGGGAAGTAAAGCCCAAATTTATTGATTCGACACAAGGGGAGCCAAAGAATATATGTAAGCCTTAACAGATGAGTTGTCAATTCATCTGCACCTGGAAATAGTCTTGCTCGCAGTGGTTTATCAGTAGCAATAGTTTTATAGTGGTGATAGTAGTGAAACAATAACAGCAGTAGTAAAATAACAGCGATAATAGTAACAGTAGTAAGCAGTAGGAACAAATACTGTAGTCATAGGGATGGATTACGGGCGTTGCATGGATAAGATAATTCATAAAATCAATGAGACATGGGCATTGCAGATAAATAATGATAAAGTATCATAGTACAAACAATCATAGGCATGTGTTCCGTATATAGTCGTATGTGCTCATAAGGAGAAACTTGCACGACATCTTTTGTCCTACTAGCCTGTTGCAGCAGGGCCTCAAGGGAAACTACTGGTAATTAAGGTACTCCTTTTAATAAAGTACCGGAGCAAAGTATTAGCACTCGGTGAACACATGTGATCCTCACATCATAGCCATCCCCTCCGGTTATCCCAATTTCTGTCACTTTGGGGCCTCGGGTTCCGGACAACAATATGTGTATACAACTTGTAGGTAAGACCATAAACAACAAGTATCATCATAGAAATAATAATATATTCAGATCTGAAATCATCGCACTCGGGCCCAAAGTGACAAGCATTAAGCACAACAAGTTGCAACAATGTCATAGGCACTAAATAAAGATACTAGGCACTATGCCCTAACAATCTCATATCAAATTACATGAACAATCTCATCCAATCCCTACCATCCCCTCACCTACAGCGGGGGAATTACTCACATATGGATGGGGGAGTCATGGATGGTCGATGGAGTGACGTCGGTGATGATGGTGATGAAGATCTCCTCCAAATCCCCATCCCGGCAGGGTGCCAGAACGGAGTTTCTGGTTCCGAATCACGGTTTCTGATGGTGGCGGCGCAACGGAAGTCTATCTGGAAAAAACGCCATCTCCCTGATATTATTATGTCAGGGGGCATATGTAGGCGAGAGGGGAGGTCGAGAGGGCTGCTGGAGCCTCCTCACGCCAGGGCGGCGTGGCCAGGGCTAGGCCGCGCCACCTGTGTGTGAGGGCCCCTCGAGCCTCCTCTCCGTCCCGTCTTCTGGCTCCGTGGGTCTTCTGGTGAAATAGGATTTTTGATGATTTTTTCCGAATTTTTTACTGAAAGTTGGATTTATGTACAAAAACGAGACACCAGAGCAATTCTGCTGAAAACAGCGTCAGTCCGTGTTAGTTGTATTCAAAACACACAAATTAGAGGAGAAACAATAGCAAAAGTATTTGGGAAAGTAGATACGTTTTGGACGTATCAAACCTACACACAACTGAAGGGTTTCGCAGCATAGAAAACAAAAAATTTCCTACGATAACGAACAAGAACAGCCAAGATCTGATCTACGAGATGCAAAACAACGAGTGAGAGAGATTAGATCTACATATCCTTGTAGATCGCACAGCGGAAACGTTCAGATGAACATGGTCAGCGTAGTCGTACTAGCGTCTCCTCTCTGCAATCCGATCCGATCCAAGCGCCACAACGGGCGGCGTTTCGAGCGATGCACACGTACAGTGCAATGACTCCTCCTCCTCCTCGGTCCAGCAAGGCACGGTGGAGTGGTAGATAGGATCAGCAGCACGACGGCGTGGTGCTTATGGTGGAGAGTATCTGCGGGCAGGGCTTCGCCTACGCGCACGAAGTGGAAGAAGATAGGCAAAGATCTAGTCAAACTAGGACAAAAGGAGCTATATAAAACAGCAGGCAACAGACAGCGCGACGGCTAAAAACTCTTTTTCAGTCCCGCGACCCGTCCGCTACTGGTCCTTTTATAGGTACATGACAGGAGCCCTAGGCGTGCTAGCCGCCGCCTTAGATCTATCTGGTATCGATTGAAGGATCGTCCAGTGCTGGATGGATCAAGTGGCCGAGCTGGCCTCTTGCACGCGTGAGCGAGCGGCCCGGCGCTGCGGCCTGCTGGCATGCGAGCGGCCCAAGCACAGTGGCCCGCTGGCACTCGGCCGGCCTAGAGGCCCAGCGGCCGAGTGGACGCACAGCGAGCCAGCCTGGCGGCCCAGGCAGGCGAGCGCGCGCGCGGGTGCGGGGCAGGCCGGCCCAGCGGCGCCTCCCTTCCTTTTTTCTTTTCTTTTTCTTTTCCTTTTTCTTTTGCCTTTTAGTTTGTCTAGATGGACTACAAAATTGACCCATTAGCAAAACTTTATACGGAGTACTTTTAGCCCTTATTTATTTCTAGTAAATAAATATATGTATTAACATTTATTAATTCAATTAATTAATAAATCATTAATCTTCTTCCTGAAACAATTCTGTTACTCTCCGAAACAATTTCCATAAATCCCGAAACTACCCTAGTGTCGATGAGCGTTAAGTGTGTGACCCTACGGGTTCAAGAATGTGCGGACATGATCACCATCAATAATCAATAGCGGGATCTGGAAATCCATATTGACTCCCACATATTCAACGAAGATCATTATCGGTGAACCACGATGTCAGGATTCAATTAATCCCGTATACAAATTCCTTTGTCTCGCGATATTTTACTTGCCTGAGATTCGATCGTCGGTATCGCCATACCTAGTTCAATCTCGTTCGCAGCAAGTGCTCTTTACTCGTTTCGCAATCCAATATCACCCTGTGATTAAACTTATTAACCACGTGTTTGCAAACGGTGTATGATATTGATTACCGAGTGGGCCCGAAGTATATCTCTACGATATGGGAGGGACAAATTCCATCTCGATATATGCAACCCAACAAGTACTTTCCGATTACCTGAGAGACACCTTTATAATCACCCTCTCATAGGATGATGTTTGATAACCTCAAAACTCTCTTCCGATAACAGGGAATGGCATTATCTCATGGTCTAAGGAATATGATATTGACATAGGAAAAACTACGCAATTGTGAACACATTGACACAATCTAATTGCTGTGCTTAATTTGGGTCTGTCCATCATATCATTCTCCTAATGACATGACCTCATTATTAATCGACAACTCATGTCTATGGTTAGGAAATGTTAACCATCATTAATCAATGAGCTAGTCTAGTAGAGGTATACTAGGGATATGGTGTTGTTCATAAACCACACAAGTATTAATGTTTCCGCTTAATACAATTCTAGCATGCAATATAAACATTATCATGAACAAGAAATATGATAATAACAATATTATTATTGCCTCTTGGGCATATTTCCTTCAGTCTCCCGCTTGCACTAGAGTCAATAATCTAGTCAAAACTTGCGCCTTTTAACACCTATGGCATTCCGGTGTTATTCACGTGTTGCACGTGGTAAACCTTATCTACGGGTCTGACACTTTCAGGTCTGTTTGTATTTGCATATTCTTTTGTGTTAGCACGCATTACTCATCTTGTATGAGATGGCATCTTATAAACTTGGTCTTCTGGTGAGACCTTTGTTTCTTGGCCGAGACTATGTTGTCACTATTGTCATACAATAGAACTACAAGGTATTAGCACACTTGGAACTACACCTAGTTCTTTTGCTGCTTCTAGAGGAGTTATATACTTAGCCTTCGTTGCAGTATCCGTCACAATGTATAACTTTGAAACTCATTCAAGTTATCATGGAAATTTCTTCCATCTTATTGTGCGACCTTCTAACTCAAAATAAATAGCCTAAAATTGAGATAAAATTTCAACTGTATATATGACAAAGCCAATGTAACACATTGCAATGAATCATTTGTCACTTCTACATACAGGATATATTCTTAGTTCTTCTAAAGTACATAAGAATATCTTTACTATTGTCCGGCAATCATTATATGAATGCTCGTAACCTTTAAAGCATCGGACACATCTGGATCTACATATCATGGTATACAAGATTTATAAAATCATTCTTGTGGTTTTACTCATCAAGTGTCAATACAATTGATTCTTGCTCCAACCTCTTCCATGCAACAAGAACCGCTCTTATTGTTTCCATATTGAATAAATTCAATATTTCATCTATATACTCTGGCAAAACTATATTAGCGCCTCAGCCTAGCTGTATAGATATTGATGCTCAATATTCTAGTTTTGCCTAAATCTTTTATCAAAAATCCAATTTTAATGAAATCTTAACAATATCAAGAAAAACACATAATTTTCAATGACCAATATGTCGTCTACATAAAGTATTAGAAATATGTCTTAGCACCCCCACTTACTTTCTTATAAATACAAGCATCTTCAAATATCTTGATGAAATTAAACTCTTTTAACATTTTTATCATTGAAGATTCCAACTCTGTTATGCTAACTTCTACCATTGAAGTTTGCATACATATCTAGCAACCTTTGAATCAACAAAACCTATTGGGTCGTGTCAGGTACACGTCCTTGGTGTGTATTCCGGTAGAAGAATGTTGTTTTGTTTATTCAACTATCATATCTCAATATGTAATTGTTGCTAGAATAATCAATACGATGAAGTCAGGGCCCATCACCGCTTCTCTGTATATTGTTGGTTACTATTATCCAATAATATCTCGTCCTCAAATCTTGCTATTTGATTACGACCAACTTGGTTAAATAGGAACTTCGATGTCGTGATTACAACACATTGTATACGCGTGAGCCATGAATGCAGTTGCCGCTTCCAGAACATTTTCCGGTGTTGCGCTACTCTGATCATCTTGCTCAGGTTCAATAACCTCATCAAGTTCTATTATGCTCCCACTTAAACCTTTTGCGAGAAAACTCCTTCATACGAAATTCACCTTTTAGCGACAATCACTATATGCTTGGATTCACAGTAGAAGGAATACCCATCGACATTCTTTGGGATAACCTACAAAGACTTACTAATCTGATTTTGGTTGTAAACATTTTACATATATACCAAAATTTAAGAAAAGACAATTATAACTTGTATAGTGTCATTTCAGCGGATTATGATGGCACTCTATTCAGTGAAAAGCGGTAGTCTATAAAGCATAATCAACAAATTATATTGGCAGTTTATTTCATCATTGATCTAACCATGTCAAACAAGGTTTGATTACATCCATAAAAAACTTCATACTCCTATGGCGTTTCACGAGATGCAAGTTTGTGAAACAATTCACTTAACTCTTAGATGTTTGCTAAACTTGTAACTCAAAGACGTTCTATTATGATCCAATCATAAATACTTGAATTTTCTTGTTACACTAATTTCCACTTTATAAATTGAACAATTTCAATCATTTCATATTTCTATCTCATCAAGTAGATATACCATACATTGTCATTGACAAAGTAGAAAAATACATCACGATCGACTTCACACAATGGACTATATACATCAACATGTACGATCTCCATTTAGTTAGTCGCTTGTTCTATCCATGGCCCATGAATGGAGTTTAATCATCTTTAAGAGGAGTCTCACAAGTGTCAATCAATTCAAAATCAAATGACTCAAAAATCTATCAATATAGAATTTCTTTCATGTTTTGTTTCCAATATGATTTAAACAGCGGTGTCACAATAAGTGAAATTCTTTTGTCTTGCAACCTTTAGCATCAGTGTTATAGATATCTATTTTACCAAAAGATTTGTAATAATCTATCCATCGAATATGGAAGACGGTGATCACATGAACAACAATTGTTCTCATAATACCAGAACAAGATAACAATTATTTAGTTCATTATAAATCTTCAAAGGTTAGGTTTGATGCCGACGAAAACACAATAACACTTTTATTTGTTTCTCGATGCGCATTGTCACCACATTCTTTTGCAAGTTATTTAAGCCATTGTAGTTCTTGCATTGTGTTGCTTTGTATGACATTTCATACCAATAATCCAGTATTGAATACCCAAGAATTACATTGTTAACGAGCAAAGAATACATCTTTAACATGTATATCATTTATATACTTGAGCTGGACATTTCCAGTCTTTTCCTTTTCTACCAAATATTCTGCAGATCCTATTTAGCATTTCCTCTCCATTTAGAAAAATCTATCAATATCAATTGTGGTGTCAATCATTTGACACATAGTCCAAAGCACATTTAGTCAAATACTAATAGCTTTAGATTTCGCACTTTTGAGGTGGATCACCATCATCATATGATTGGTATTCTTCCGGATTTCATTCTTTAGTATTCTTTTGGTATAGCAAAACAATTTAGCTGATACCTTTTCATTCAACCTATCATGACAACTTTTATGATGAAACTACTATAGCTCATAAGGACGAGTGCAAGTATAATAATAGTTCCCAAACTTTTGGGTGATCGGGATGCCTAGCATCTTTAATCTTCGCATATATTCATACAATATGAGTATATGTTCTTTTACTAAATTATACTTCATCATTTTGCAAACAATCAAAGTTTTAGATATCAAATATCTTTCACTTATTGTTTATTTCTGAAACAATTCTTTTAGCTTCAAGATTACCTTGATTCTCAAACAATTTTGAAGATCAATTCTCATGAAGGCAAATATATGATCTTTAGATACTAAACTTGAATCGTTGCTCTTGGATTAATACAACTTATTAAATCGCATGGAGCAAGTGAGGTTTGCTAAAATTGCAATAGGTCTTAAACTTTGATCTTGATACTTTAACTAAACGGCACTAGTCCGAAAAGTGATTATCCAGAATTCTATAGTTCTTTTAACTCAATTAAACTAAGTGTCGGTGGAAAACGATTGCCAAAGACTACAACAATTTATGCAAATACACTAAGATTTAGTTCATGATAATTAGTTCAAGTTAATCAAATTACTAATAAACTCCCACTAAATTCAATATCCCTCGAAGTTGTTTAGTGAAGCATGATCCAAATTTACTACATCAAGACCGATCATCACGTGAGATGATGTAGCTTTAATGGTGAATATCAACATGTTGATCATATCATCCATATGATTCATGCTTGACCTTTCGATCCGTGTGTTCCGAGGCCATGTCTATACATGCTAGGCTCGTCAAGTTTAACCCTTGTATTTTCACATGTGTAAATCTGGCTTACACCCGTTGTATGTGAACGTATAGTTTATAGCACCCGATCATCACGTGATGCTTCAAAATGATGATCTTTCGCAACGGCGCATACGAGGGGAGAACACATTTTATCTTGAAATTAAGTGTGAAGGATCATCTTATAATGCTACCGTCACGATCAAAGTAAAATAAGATGCATAAAGAATAAATATCACATGCATATACAATATGTGACATGGTATAGCCAATCTTCGCACATTGATCTCCATCTTACACGCACCGGCATGATCTCCATCACTCCACCATGATTGTCTCCACCAAGAATAGCAACTACGACTATTGCTAACTACTTAGCGATGAAGTAAAGCTATTACATAGCGTATAAGAAGTTGACACGCAGGTCATACAAAATTATAAAGACAACCATATGGCTCCTACCGGTTGTGAACTCATCGACATGCAAGTCGTGAAATATTACAAAACATGATCATCACATACATCACATATATCATACACATCACATCTTGTGGCATTACCATATCACAAACACTCCCTGCAAAAACAAGTTAGACGCCTCTAATTTATTGATTGCATATTTTACGTGGCTTATGGGAGCTACGCTTAAGAATGGTTCTTACCTACGCAAAGCCACAACGTTGATATTATGGTTGCCAACATCCATTGTAAATCCCATGACAACTATAGTGAGAGAAACTGGTATCTACCAGCCGCATATGTGGAACAAGCCACACGTCAAGTGCGAAGCCGGTCTCGCGAACGAGGTCGCGTAAGGTTGGCCTGGACCGCTTCGATCTCACTATACCGCGCCATAAGAAGTACACAAAATAGAGGTTTGCAATAGAAAATATCAACGCCCGTAACAAGCATGTTGCATTTTAATCATGTAAAACATCTACGTATAGATCTCGCTCTGATATCACTGAAGGGTTTTGTAGCATAGAAAACAAAAAAATTCCTATGATGATGAACAAGAATAGCCAAGATCTGATCTACGAGATGCAAAATAACGAGTGAGAGAGATTAGATCTACATACCCTTGTAGATCGCAGAGCGGAAATGTTCAGATGAACGTGGTCGGCATAGTCGTACTAGCTTCTCCTCCTCACAATCCAATCCGATCCAAGCGCCACAACGAGCGGCGCCTCCAAGCGATGCACACGTACAGCGCAACGACGACTCCTCCTCCTCGGTCCAGCAAGGCGCGGTGGAGTGGTAGATGGGATCAGCAGCACGACGTTGTGGTGCTTATGGTGGAGAGTATCTGCGGGCAGGGCTTCGCCTACGCGCGCGAAGTGGAAGAAGATAGGCAAAGATCTAGTCAAACTAGGACAAAAGGAGCTATATAAATAGCAGGCAACAGACAACGCGACGGCTAAAAA
Source organism: Dactylis glomerata (assembly GCA_007115705.1). Taxonomy (NCBI): domain Eukaryota; kingdom Viridiplantae; phylum Streptophyta; class Magnoliopsida; order Poales; family Poaceae; genus Dactylis; species Dactylis glomerata. The sequence goes on from QXEO01000721.1 coordinate 2,921,049, forward strand.
CTCTTTTTCAGTCCCGCGACCTGTCCGCTACTGGTCCTTTTATAGGTACATGACAGGAGCCCTAGGCGTGCCAACTGCTGCCGCCTTAGATCGATCTGGTATCGATCGAAGGATCGTCTAGCGCTGGATTGATCGAGTGGCCGAGCTGGCCTCTTGCGCGCGCGAGCGAGCGGCCCGGCGCTGCGGCCTGCTGGTGCGCGAGCGGCCCAGGCACAGCGGCCCGCTGGCGCTCGGCCGGCCCAGAGGCCTAGCGGCTGAGTGGACGCATAGGGAGCCGGCCTAGCGGCCCAGGCAGGCGAGTGCGCCAGCGGGTGCGGGGCAGGCCGGTCCAGCCGGCCCAGCGGCGCCTCCCTTCCTTTTTATTCTTTTCTTTTTATTTTCCTTTTTCTTTTGCCTTTTAGTTTGTCTAGATGGACTACAAAATTGGCCCATTAACAAAACTTTATACAGACTACTTTTAGCCCTTATTTATTTCTAGTAAATAAATATATGTATTAACATTTATTAATTCAATTAATTAATAAATCATTAATCTTCTTCCCAGAACAATTCCGTTACTCTCCTAAACAATTTCCATAAATCCCGAAACTACCCTAGCGTCGAAGCGTTAAGTGTGTGACCCTACGGGTTCGAGAATGTGCGGATATGATCACCATCAATAATCAATAGCGGGATCTGAAAATCCATATTGACTCCCACATATGCAATGAAGATCATTATCGGTGAACCACGATGTCAGGATTCAATTAATCCCGTATACAAGTTCCTTTGTCTCGCGATATTTTACTTGCCCGAGATTCGATCGTCGGTATCGCCATACCTATTTCAATCTCGTTCACAGCAAGTACTCTTTACTCGTTCCGCAATCCAATATCACCCTGTGATTAAACTCATTAACCACGTGTTTGCAAACGGTGTATGATATTGATTACCGAGTGGGCCCAGAGTATATCTCTCCGATATGGGAGGGACAAATTCCATCTCGATGCATGCAACCCAACAAGTACTTTCCGATTACCTGAGAGACACCTTTATGATCACCCTCTCATAGGATGATGTTTGATGACCTCAAAGCTCTCTTCCAATACCAGGGAGTGGCATTATCTTATGGTCTAAGGAATAGGATACTGACATAGGAAAAGCTACGCAGTTGTGAACACATTGACATGATCTAATTGCAGTGCTTAATTTGGGTATGTCCATCACATCATTCTCCTAATGACATGACCTCATTATTAATCGATAACTCATGTCTATGGTTAGGAAACCTTAACTATCATTAATCAATGAGCTAGTCTAGTAGAGGCATACTAGGGATATGGTGTTGTTCATAAACCACACAAGTATTAATGTTTCCGCTTAATACAATTCTAGCATGGAATATAAACATTATCATGAACAAGAAATATGATAATAACAATATTATTATTGCCTCTAGGGCATATTTCCTTCAACAACACAACTAAACTACTTTGCCGCAACTTACAGCGAGGTTGTCAGTCTCACTAGTTTGCTGAAAACAAAGGATTAGACGTATAGTGTGGAAAGAGATGTTTGTTTGCACTAAAATAAAATAATACTTGCGGAAAGTGAACAGTGCTTGCAGTAGATGGTATTATAAATATAAAAGAATGGACCGGTATCCACAGTTCACTAGAGGTGTCTCTCCATAAAGATATAACATGTTGGGTGAACAAATTACAGTTGGGCAATTGACAAAATAGAGAATGCATAACAATGCATGTACATGTCATAAAGATCACTATGAGATTTATTTGAGCATTACAACATAATACATAGACCGTAATTGACGAGGGGTTAACTCGACAAATGTCCTAGATGAAGGACTTAGGATCGGGGGAAGAGCAACGACTAGAGATTCCGGGATCGAGATTGGCACACGATGTACCCAGGTTCACATCCCCGCGGTGGAGGATCGCTACATCCTGCTAGCAATCTAGTATATGATCACAATGGTGTTTACAGGGTACCGCCGTAGGCAGAATTTTGTATCTAGTCTGTGTCTAATCTCTCTTGTATGTTCTATCTCTCGATATCTAAGTTGTAAGTTGTCCCTCTAGGGGCGCCCCTGCCTGGCTTTATATATGCAACTGGGCTAAGGTTTTATAAGAGTCCTAGTCGAATACGGATTAGAGCCTTCCTTCTTCATCTCCAAGTCATCTTCGAGTCCTTGTACTTGTCCATCTCCATAATGGGCCGGACCCGGTATACTAATCCACGGGTACCCGAAGAGCATACCCACGTCAGTAGCCCCTGAGACTCAATTCAAGTTGCAGACTCGGGTTGAGTCTCAAAACTTCAATCTTCGACTTCTTTCAATCTTCGACTTCTTTAATCTTTGACTTCTTCAATCTTTTAACTTCTTTAATCTTTGACTTCTTCAATCTTCGATTTCTTCAATTCTTCTACTTCTTCAATTTTTGACTTCATCAAACTTCAACTTCTTAAAAACTTTCATTTCTTCAATTTTTGACTTCAATTCTTCGACTTCCTAAAATCTTCGGGTTCTTGAATCTGCTCTCCCTATGGGAGTGAAATGTCGAGTTTATTTTCTGGTGCTTGTCACCGACAATGGACTCGAAATTTTCTTTCTCGCTCTTCATTGATGATCTTCTCGAAGTAAATCTTCATCAGGTGCGCGACTAGCGCTCCCGATGGGAGTAGCCCCCGAGGCTATGGTCGGATACTTATAGTCGATCATAGGCTCAAAATTTCTTCTTCATCATCTTCTTTTGTTGAATTCTTTCTCAAATTTGTCCTTCTATCGGGTGCGCGGCTAGCGCTCCCGATGGGAGTAGCCCCCGAGTCTATATTCGGATATTTGTAGCCGGGCATAGACTCAAGTTGTACTACTCGAAGAATTTTGACTCCTGTTGAAGGACTTGATGATTTTGTCGACTCCTGCAGAAAATATGAATAATTGTGAAATACTCTGTCTCTCAAAAAAATATTGTGTTTGCATATTGTAATGATGATGTAGTATGTAAAATAAAAACTCGATGTTTTTTGTGCAATTTTGTTGCTCGTACGTAAGACCCTTTCGTTAGCCTGATGCACTTCACGGCTCGATCAGCTACTCAGGTCAGATGTAATGTGATGCGTTTGCGGCATTTGAATTTTAAGATACTTGCTAAGCCTTTTCGTTAGCCTGACGCCCAAGATTTGTGCCTTGCTGATACGGCTTCCAACGTATCTATAATTTTTGATGCTCCATGCTTGTTTTTACACTATTTGCCTATTGTTTTGTTACACTTTGTGGCACTTTTATGCATTTTCCGGAACTAACCTATTAACGAGTTGCCACAGTGCCAGTTCCCTGTTTTCTGCTGTTTTTGTGTTTCAGAAGTGATACACAGGAAATATTCTCGGAATTGGACGAAACAAGTTCCTAAAGTCTTATTTTTCCCGGAAGCTTCCAGAGATCTGAAGGAGAGAAGGAGTAGGGCCACCAGGGCCCCACACACAGGGGTGGCGCGGCCAGCCCCCTGGCCGTGCGGGCCCCGCATGAGGGCGCCTGGCTCCCCCTCTGACATCGCCCCTTCGCCTATAAAGACCCCCCGACGGAAAAAACCTAAGTACCCGATCAGTTTTCCAGAACACATCGCGATCCGCCGCCGCCGTCGACCCGAAGATCGGGAGGGTCCAGAAGCTCTTCCCGGCACCCTGCCGGAGAGGGGAATCGCCACCGGAGGTCTTCTTCATCGCCATGTGCTACTTGGTGATGGCGCCAGAAAATTAGCTGATGGCGACCAGTTGATGTGGAAGCAGACTGTCCTTGTGCGTGGTGAATAACCAGCCCGTTGGGAACCCCAAGAGGAAGGTATGATGAGTGTAGCGGCTAGTTTTCCCTCAGTTAAGAAACCAAGGTTTAATATCGGTCAGGAGAGGAGAGACAATGACGACTGAAGGTGATGCAGACTGGCTTAATAACACTCCAACAAGGGCGCCGTTAACGATACTTGTTGACTCGTCTTCGGCCAGTAGCAACGCGGAACCTGCACACACACAAACAAATACTTTGCTCCCAACTTGCGATGAGGTTGTCAATCTCACCGGTTTGCTTGAAACAAAGGTTATGAGTGTATCGAGTGGAAAACAGTAATAATATGCGAGTAAAGTAAACAGTACGGGAAAAGTAAACAGGTGATTGCAATATGATTAAAATAGGACCGGGGTCCACAGTTCACTAGTGGTGTCTCTCCATAGATAAAATAACATGCTGGGTAAACAAATTACAGTTGGGCAATTGATAGAATAAAGATAACGTGATATGTCAAGAAGATCACTATGAGATTTACTCTGGGCATTACAACAAAATACATAGACCGCCATCCAACTGCATCTATGACTAATAATCCACCCTCGGGGATATCAATCCGAACACCCCAAAAGTATTAAGTTGCGAACAACAGATAATTGCATTAAGCAAAGTGTGTAATGTAAACAAAACATATGCCCTTGAGCATATGAATGTTGTTTTCTCCCTAGTAGCAACAGCACATCTACCACCTTAGAGGTTTCTGTCACTCCCCCAGGTGAAATAGAGACATGAACCCACTATCGAGCATAAATGCCCCCTCTTGGAGTCACTAGCAACTACTCGGCCAAGATAGCTACTAACAACATAGAGATAACAAAAGATATAATTCAGTACAGCAACTTAATCATAAACACCAATATTCATCAGATCCCAACAAACCAACATCATAGAATTACATAACGGTGATCTCAATCATGTAGGGCAGCTCATGAGATCTAAACATGAAGCACATGGTGGAGAAGACAACCATCTAGCTACTGCTATGGACCCATAGTCCAAGGTAGACTACTCACTCATCGCTCCGGAGGCAAGCATGGCGATGAAGAAGACCTCCGGTGGCGATTCCCCTCTCCGGCAGGGTGCCGGGAAGAGCTTCTGGACCCTCCCGATCTTCGGGTCGACGGTGGCGGCGGATCGCGATGTGTTCTGGAAATCTGATCGGGTACTTAGGTTTTTTCCGTCGGGGGGTCTTTATAGGCGAAGGGGCGATGTCAGAGGTGGAGCCAGGCTCCCTCACACGGGCCCGGCGCGGCCAAGGGCCTGGCTGCGCCACCCCCTTGTGTGGGGCCCTGGTGGCCCCCCTCCGACACTTCTTCGGATCTCTGGAAGCTTCCGGGAAAAATAAGACTTTAGGAACTTGTTTCGTCCAATTCCGAGAATATTTCCTGTGTATCACTTCTGAAACACAAAAACAGCAGAAAACAGGAAACTGGCACTGTGGCACTTGTTAATAGGTTAGTTCCGGAAAATGCATAAAAATGCCACTAAGTGTAACGAAACAATATGCAAATGGTGTAAAAACAAGCATGGAGCATCAAAAATTATAGATACGTTTGAGACGTATCAAGCATCCCCAAGCTTAACTCCTGCTCGTCCTCGAGTAGGTAAGTGATAACAAAAGAATAATTTTTGAGGTGACATGCACCTACACAATCTTGATCATATATGTAAGCATTGGTGAGCTGGGATCAATAGAACTTAAAACATGGGCATGAAGATATAATCATGACAATAAGAACTTAGCAACCATGTTGTAAACATGCAAATGAACACAAACAAAAGATCATGATAATGAAACAATGAAAGTCAAACGTGTGTTCAAATCATAAGGAAAAACATACAATTGGTTTTCAGCTTGTCCTTCAAAGTGAGCAAAACATAAATGCATAGGACACCTTCAAGTTTAAGAGGGCGACTAGATACAAATAATTTAAGAACAAGTGAAACCAATCATCATGAATCAATCAATGAACTTTGGGACAATGCATATCACACTAAGAATGACAACTATGCTCTCTTAATGGTGCATAAAGAAAGAAGGTGGTGACTCAACATAAAAGTAAAAGAAAGGCCCTTCGCAGAGGGAAGCAGTGATTGCGCATGTGCTAGAGCTTTTCATTTGTAAAACAGAGAGATAAAAATTGGTTTTGAGAGGTGGTTGTCTTTGTCAACGACTAGCAATGGGGTTCTTACTATCTTCCATACAAAAATGAAGCAAGTTTTTGAGAGAGAGATTGGCACTTTTGTGCTCTTTTATAAAGCTTGGCACTCCTCCCCACCTTTTTCCTTTCACAAACCATGGCTAACCGATTCCATCGGGTGCCCACCAACATTCACATTCTTTGGAGGAGTGCCTTTTTTCTTTCTTTTTTTCTCTTTTTTTGTTTTTGGAATAAGCAATATGGAAGATAGCAAATCCGACCACTACGTCCCCATGAGCTGAAAACAGTGTCACAAAACAAGAAGTATTTTGAAGGTTTTGAAAGGTACCACATGGAAATTTTACTTTGGAATGGCTTACAAATACCATGTATAGGAGTTTATAGTGGACACAATGGAAAACTTGGCTTTTAGGAGTTGGATGCATGAGTAGAGCTCATACTCAGTACAAGGCGAGGGCTAGCAAAAGACTGAGAGTGACCAACTAAGAGAGCAATAATGGCCATAATCATGCAAAGCGACAAAGCGACATTAAAAGAAGCATAAGATGGCATCAAAAGTCAAAAAATAAATGATCATGAAGGCTATTGGCGACTTTGTAAGAGTCTAACATGTGTGAGCATGCGCCAAGTCAACCCAAATAAAGCATCAAGGAGAAAACCAAAATAATGCTTCCATACAATAAAAACAACGCATGATTTTTTCAAAGGCTCATTAAGCAATCTCAGTTATTTGAGACAAGTCATGCTACAGCAAAACCACTAAGCATACTATCAAAAAGACATCAAGCATGACATGAAAAAGCCTAAGCCGTAGTCTACACAAGCTCCTTCTTGTACCACTATTTTGCACAAAGCTTTTTCTCTTTTCCAACACCATTTGAAATTTTTATAAACACCTCTTTTGATGAAAACCAATAAAGATCAGAGGCAAAAATATACCTTGATGAAAAGATATGACAAGATCTGAATGCAAATCAAGGCAAAAACGAAAACCAAAAGCAGCAGCAGAAAAAGAAGAACACTCGATTTTGAATGAGAGTGAAAACTAGAGCGTTCTTTTGCAAATGAAAACGAGTACATCTCCTCCAAAGGAAATTTGTTGGGGTCCAACCATTTATTGCAGCAAACAAACAAACTAAACCAACTAAGAAAACTAAAACAACTGACGCTCCAAGAAAAACACATAGTGCATGAAGCAATAAAAATATAGTGTCTTGAAAGGTGACCTGATTTTTGCCGATGAAGAAGGGGTGCCTCGGGGGCATCCCCAAGCTTTGATGCTTGTACTTCTTGGATATTTCTTGGGGTGATGCATGGGCATCCCCAAGCTTGAGCTTTTGTCCATTCTTCAACTCATCTCATCATTCTCCAATCCCTACACTTGAAAACTTCCTTCATACAAAACTAAACACAATTCTATTAGCAACATTAGTGTAAGCATAAAATATATTCAACCTCTTTTAGCTTCAGGTTTCAACTCGAAACCACCACATATAAAGTATATACTACTGTAGCAACTTCCACAAGAGTTCCATGATCAAAAAGAACTTAAAAGAAAGCGATAAAGTGGCAAAAACAAATATTGGCAGAAATCTGTCAAAACAGAACAGCTGACAAAGGACGAATTTTTGAAAGGTTTTCTGTTGCTCAAATCAAAAAGTGTTCAACTAACAAAAGTTTGGATATAACCTGGGGCATATGCACAAGAAATCGCAGGTCCAAAAGATAAACAGAGAATTTATACGAATTTTTACGGTGCAGCACCGAAAACAGTTTCAGGACAGCAATAACCCCAAATCTTTACCTCGCTCAAATTAGAGGCTTCTCTTGGCACAAAAACGAAATAAAAAGGATAAGGAGCGGTCATTACAGTAGTAATGACTTCCAAGACTCAAATAAAAGAAAAAGTACTGAAAATAAAACATTGGGTTATCTCCCAAGAGTGCTTTTCTTTAACGCCTTTGAGCTAGGCGCAGAAAATTGCGAATCAAGTAATATCAAGAGATGAAGCATCAAGCTCATAATTTGCTCTAAGAATAGAGTCAAAAAGTAATTTCTTTCTTTTCCTAGGGAAGTTTTCCATACCTTTCTTTAGTGGAAATTGATATTTGATAGTGCCTTCCCTCATATCAATGATGACACCTACAGTTCGAAGAAAAGGTCTTCCCAAAATAATAGGACATGAAGCATGGCATTCAACGTCCATAACAAGAAAATCAATAGGAACAAGGTTATTGTTAACCACAATAAGAACATCATTAATCCTTCCCAAAGGTTTCTTCTTAGCAACATCAGCAATGAGAACATCAAAATAGCACTTTTCAAGCGGTGGTAAATCAAGCATGTCATAAATCTTTCTAGGCATGATAGAAATACTAGCACCTAGATCACATAAAGCATGGCAATCATAACCATTAACATGCATATCAATTATGGGTTCCCAACCATCTTCTAACTTCTTGGGAATAGAGGCTTTTTGCTTCAACTTTTCATCCCTAATTTTTATGAGAGCATTGGTAATATGCTTAGTAAAAGCAATATTTAAAGAACTAGCATTGGGAGTCAAAGTGACGAGGGTTAACTCGACAAATGTCCTAGATGAAGGACTTAGGATCGGGGAGATAGGGCGTCGGATGAACTCGAAGGTAAAGTTTGTCGAAATAGGTGTGTATCGAAAGTAAACTTGGGTGTTCAACCTGGCTTGCTTTCAATCTGCCCTACACCGTCCCCTCCTGGCCCCTATATATAAGTGGCCAGGTCTCGAGGATCGTGTAGGGTCCGATACAGATTACAAATATTGACATACGGTAATAACTCGTATTCGACTATCATTACAGTTGGGCCTAGCACAACGGGCCTCAGGGGTACTCAACTAACGGGCTCTATTAACTATACCCTTGTCAGTAGCCCCTGAGATTCTACCAGAATTGTAGATTCAGGTTGAATCTCTAATCTTCAAATCTTCGACTTGGTCAATTCTTCATCTTCTTCAAATCTTCGACTTGATCTTTCGACTTGTATTTCATGATAACAATCTGCTCGCAAGGGGTTTTGATGATCAAGCCTGACAACTCTGATGGATCAAGAGGTCAGTTAACTGCCGGAACAGATACTTGTCACCTACTTCAAATTCAATCCCCTTGGACTTGAATTCGGGATACCGGTCAAACTCACTCTTTTGCCTCATTTAGGACTTACAAAAAATGAATCCCAGTGGTTCTCAGGGTACCCAGTGCGTCCACCAGGATTTTCTTCGCGTCGTAGACACGGATACATACCAGCAGAGCGCATCCATGTGCGTATACCAGGCCACACAGGATGGATCCCGGGGACTTACCTTCGCGACAAGTCACTGCATTCGAGTTTCGTTGCGATAACGCAACTCGAGAATCTTATGTTGCAGTCAAATTTTGACTGAAAATATTCGGGTTTCTACAACCAAAAAACTCGCTCCCGATGGGAGTAACACTTCTCCAATCTCCAATGCTTTACCAATGAATATCGTCGGGTGCGCGCTCAGCGCTCCCGATGGGAGTAGCCCCCGAGGCTATACTCGAAAAAGAGTTTTTCGAGTATAGGCTCAAGAGATAATATAGCTCGTCATACTTCAACTCGAAACACTTCAACTTCGAAGTTCTTCAACTCGAGATACTTTCAAGAACACCTTGTCATCGAGTACAAGCCCACTACTTCAAATGAAGAGTTCCACTCAATTTTTTGTGAAAGTAACAGCCCCCAAGGCTGTAATCAAAAAATCCTTCTCATATGATCCTTTTTATAAATTCTGCATTTGTCGGCGCCATCCTTTTACCTTTATATATTTATTTTATCACGTCAATGATGACGTAGCCCTTTCATCAGTGCGAACCGTTTTATGGGTAACACTGTAACTTCCGCGATTTTGTGACCGTTTAACGGGCTGCACGATTTTTGACCGTTGGTGGGCTGCCGTTTCCGATCTTTGCGCCACGTTTCAGCCCACGATCCTTCTCCCAGAAGATATATAAATGGCATAGTGGGGAATTGCACTATTTACCAGCTCGTTCCCTCCGCCTCCTCCATTGCTGATCTCCTTTGTCTCTTCCTCTCGGTCATAGCCCCCAAGCGCGATTCGCATTGGATGCGCGTGAAACACCTGGCTACTAAGAGCATCATGGCCAAGACTTCTGCCACCCGGTGGGTGCGCTCTACCCTCACCACGAAGGAGATGGAGAAGGCCACGGCGGACGGCCTCATCGCCGCATAGGACTCCATCAAATTCCCCAGTACTGAACGGATCCCGAAGCCCCCGAGCGGTTATCGGGTAATGTTCCTTGCTTTCCTTCTCCGCGGCTTCTCTCTTCCTGCCCATGAGTTTCTCCGTGGGCTTCTATTTGTTTATGGTGTGCAGCTCCATCAGCTCACACGAAATTCACTTCTGCACATTGCTTGCTTTGTGACTCTTTGCGAGTCATTTTTGGGCATTGAGCCCCACTTCACTCTCTGGAGATCAATCTTTCGACTCCGCCCCAATGTTTCTCTAGCAAGGAAACCCGAACTAGGCGGAGCCATCGTTTCTGTGCGCCCTGAGGCGCAATACCTTGAATTTTCCATGGCTGCATCTGTCCAAGGGTGGAGGACCAAGTGGTTCTACATCAAGGATCGCAAATCCTCTCCTGAAGATGAATTCGGCTTGCCTCCCTTTGACGCTTCTCAGGAGGTGAAGAAATTGAAGTCATGGGACTCGCTCCCCTCAGATGCAGAAGTTGCACAAATTCTTCCTCTTCTATGCCGCATTCAAACTCTGAAAACAGGCCTAGGAGGTGCTTTGTCGGGTATCCAACTCATGGCGTTTTTCATACAACGTCGAGTTCAACCCCTACAGCACCGCCTCACCAAGCTTTGGACTTACTCTGGCTTAGAAGACCCTACTCGCATATCTGAGGATCTGATGTCGAAAGAAGATGTCGACAAGCGAGTCAGGAATCTTACCAAGCTCACCAAGGAACATTCAGTTGCTGACTTGACTGCAGATTTCTTCGACTCCGTGCACCCTCTTCCTGAGGTATACATCCCTGTATCCATTTTTGTCAGACTTTTCTTAGTTTTGACTTGCGTTATTCTTTGCCTTTGCATTCTGTTGATTTATTAATATGCAGGGTCACCAATTCCTTGTTTCTCGTCCTCCTCTTTCGGAGGCAGGGCCCCTACCAGCTGATCTTGCTTCTCCTGCATCTGAAGCCCCCGAGGCTGACGAAACTCAGGACGAAGATGATATTGAGGAATCGGAAGATGAGACTAGCTCGTCGACATCGCTTCCTCCCGTACTTGCTGACGAGGTTGGTGTCGACAAGAAAAGGAAGCGTGTCGACGAAATCGCTTCCTCAAGTTTGGCGGCGGCTGGCAAAGCCCCCGTTATTGTGGAAGATCTCGAATACTTCGACATGCTAGCATCGTAAGTATTGTAATCATGTTTTTTAATTGCATCTTCATTGTCTTATTTTCATAACTTGCTTTTGTCATGCAGTGACGATGAAGAGCCGCCGGCATATGCTACGGCTGCTCCATCGATTTCTCCTGCGGCCACTGACGAGCCTGCTGAACCAGCTGTTGCGGTGAGGACTACCAGGTCCTCTATAAAGAAGATTTCTCAAACTCAAGCCCGAAACCAAAAACGTGCGAAGAAGGCCAAAGAAGTCGACGTTTCTCTGGAGGCCCATGTATCGATGGTTTCTTCTGATGATGTGAGTGACTCGTCTTTGCTTGCTTTCCTTTTATTCACTCCTTCTCTGACATGCTCTTTTCTTCAGGCTTTAGTAAAGAGATTCATCGACTTGGGCACTGAATGTGCGGGCTACCTAAAGGTTGCAAAAGCTTCCGAAGGTGCAATTTGGATGTTCAGTCGTTACTTTTCCTTTGTGCTCTGCCTTATGCTGTTTGTCTGACTCCCTTTTGTCTTCTTTTGTAGCTACCTTAGCAACAGCCAATGCTCGCATTGCGTCGCTGGAAGCGGAGCTCAAAGCTTCGTAGAAAGCTTATGACGCTGCGACCGCTGCTAAGGCAATTGCTGAGAAGTCGCAGAAATCTGCGATTGCCAAGGCGAAGAAAGCTGAGAAGGCGTTATCTGATGCCAACAAGGAGCATGCTCAACGAGAGCAAGCCGTGGCAGAGCGTCTTCACACCATGTCTTCTGCCGCTGAAAGTAAGATCTTTGACTTGTCTTTGTATTTTCAACTTCTGTTGCACTCGTGTACCTGTTGTCACTTGTCTCTTCTTTTCTTTTATATTTCTGCAGAATTTACCAGGGTATCTTCGTCGGCTTTGCCAACAGATGATGATCCCCTGATGGATGTGGTTAACCTACTCGAAGAAAACTGGATATCTATCCAGGAAACTTTTGAGTTGGTTAGTCGCGTTCTATCACGGCTGTTCGCTGGTTTGTGGCCGAAGAAAAGGGTGACAGTTCTGAAGGACAACTTGGCTGAACTCGCCAAGTCCTTCGATACTACTGAAGACCCAACTCTCCAGCTGAAAGGGCTATCCATTAAGCGCGGCGCTGAGGGTGCTATTGCACTTTCTCTTGCGCACGGTATAGACTTTGACTGGGAGAGGGTTAGCTCCCCTCATGGCCACACCCGTGACGAGATGAAGGTGTTTTTCGAGAAGGCAAAGAAGCTGGCACCTGCATTGCTGACCACGATCTCTCCTTCGGCAGCCTCTGTGGTGCCTACTACACCACCTCCAGCGGCTAAAGATCCGGTGCCGCCGTCGACTTCCAGCGAGGAAGCTGCTGCGCCCCCTTCTACCATGGAGCAGAATGCTGAGGTGGCGTAGACTCAGCTTCCTTGTAGCTTCTTTTTTAGTGTTCTTCTTTTGAATGTAAAGACTTTAGTTAAATGCAACCCGAGAACCTTTAGCCATGGGGTTGTGCTCTCATGTAAATATATTTTCTTCGTATGAAATACTATGCTGCCTTTCTGAAATTGCTTCTCCTTTCTTTTTCTATTGTAGTCGATGCGCGTTCATGATCCTTTGACTCATGGTCCTGCTCCTTCTTCTGCTCGTGGGCTCGATCCCCAGATTTCTTCGACTACTAGTCGATGCAGTCAGTGCTTGGAATACTTTTCCAGGATTTCCAAAGTTGAAACTCGCCTATCCTTGGCTAAACGCCAAGCACAGATGGCTATTAAAAAGGCTAGCCAAGCCAGTGGCTATATGAAGAAAATCTCTTCCCTTGAAGAAAAGGTCTCCAGCTTGACGGCGAAGGTTGTTCATAATGAAGAGTGCGAGTCTTTCATTCTTGGCATTGTCGAGTCTGCTTGCGAGCTGTTGCGATGTGAGTTTTCTTTCGACTCCTTCTTTGGCTGCTTGTGCATTGCTGCTTTTGTGATATATTTGCTATTGTAGGTACTTGTTTGGATTTTGCTGCTGAAGAACGTCGAGTTGCTGAGCGAAATGCTGCTTTCGAGAAGATGTCGACTGGTTACGAGACTTTGTGGTCTGATCCTCGACGCCGAAGCGCTATTGTACTGCTCCAAGACCGTGCCCAGCACATTGGCGAGTCAGTTGATGGTTGCCGACGAGCTCTCACAACTATGCACTCCATCATGCTTCCTCGTAATCCTTTGCCTGCAACTTTCCCACTTCTTCTTGATATTTTCAGATCAAGTCATCGTATTCATAGGTTGATAGAGCTGAACTTAGTGGCAGGTGCCAATTTTGCTCTCGGGTGGATACGCAAGTGGCACCCGAGGTTGAATTACAGCACTATGTCCCTGAGTTTGGCTCCAGGTGGAGCTAGCCTTCGAGTTCATATGGAGAATACGCTGCAGCCTGCCCGGAGACTCATAGCTAGGCTTCTAGAGGCGGATGCTGCGTTTTTTCGCGAGTACCATTATTTGGATCCTTTAGGCGTAGATGATTCTGACAACCCGTTGTTGTAATGCTTTGTGTATATGGAACGCGAGAGTGTCTTATTTTACGACTACTGTGTCGAAGAGTTTATTCTCAAAGCGTTATTTGTGTAAGTCGTGCGTTTGCCGCATTTTTCCTTTGAAAAAGACTCGTAAACTCGAATATGAGGAACGATTTGTCTTTATTTATACTTGTAATATAAGATACATGGGGTGACCCAAGAGATCCGGCCTATGACCTGTGTTCTGGATCTAGAGGGCATTGCCCCTGGTATAACTCGTGGCTTTTATAGCCTTTGTGTCCTGCTCTTCTCTATGTCTATGACGTCGCAGTTTTCCCTTCTTCTTCTGCGCTTTTGCCTTCTCCTGGTGTTTCTACTCGTGGTTTCTTTGCCTCAGGCTCCGTGACGCGCCCCTCGAGTAGCTTGATGCCTTCTGTAGTCGTGCTTTTCACCTTTTCTGTATAGTTGGCTATCATGCCAAAGTTTTGCGCCATCTTGTGGAACTCTCTGTCGCAGAGATCTGAGACTTCAAAACTTCCTTTGACTATAATTATTCCTCTTGGTCCTGGCATTTTAAGTACCAAATATGTATAGTGAGGTACTGCCATGAAACGCGAAAACGCGGGTCGTCCGAGGATCGCATGATATTGAGATGGCCAGTCCATGACTTCGAAGTCTAATTTTTCTCTCCTGTAGTTTTGTCGGTTGCCGAAGCAAACATTGAGTGCTATCCGACCCAGTGGGTAATTGGCACTTCCTGGCACAATCCCGTGGAAAGAGCAATCTGTTGGTTTCAGGAACTCCAGCGATATGTGCATTGCCCTGAGTGTTTTCGCATATATCAAGTTAATCCCACTTCCTGCGTCCATGAATATTCTGTCGACATCATACGCGCCGATTTGAGCTTTGAGTACCAGAGGCGCATTTCCTGGCCAAGGTACTGTTATGGGGTGATCCTCTCTATTGAACTCAATTGGTTGTTCTGACCAATGCAGATATTCTGTTGTAGCTAGAGGCGACATGACTGCTAGATTGACTTGTCGAGTTATACTCTTTTCTTCTTTGTTCGACTTGGGCACTGGTTGTATCATTGCTGTGATGTGTCCTTTTGATGGGACGTACCCTTCGTCGTCGTCGTCGTGCCCCTTGTTTTGCTGGTCTTGTCCTTGAGGAGCCCCGTTGTTTCCTTGCTGGCTTGTCGGGGGATTGTTACTTCCTTCAAATCCTTGTCACCTTGCTTCGGTTTGTTTGTTTATTGCTGCTTCTTGTAGTTTTAAGAATGTTGTGCAGTCTTTCATTGCGTGCCTTGATACTCGCTTCCCGTCGACAAACGCTGAGTGTATATGACAAGGCCCGTTGAGCATATCTTCTGGCGATGGGTTGTACTCTCTGGATTCTCTTGGTGGGAACTTCTTGTAGTCCTCTCTTCCGTAGCTGCGATATCCCGAGCTTCTGCGATCGTTTCCTTGATAACTGTTGTCTTTATATCCTGCGGCGACTTGGCTATGAGAGCCGTAGGTGTCGTAGTTTCGGGATCGTCTCCTTTGACTTCCATATCTGTTTCTTCTGTCGTCCTCTGGTGATTGTGTCCGTTTGTTGTTGCACGCATCTTCTCCATCTGCAAATCTGTTTGCTGTGTCCATGAGATCTGACACCGTTTTTGGCTTGATTCTACCCATCTCTTCGACTAGGTCTCTTCGCCTTAATCCAATGATGAACGCGTCTATTGCTCTTTCGTCTGAAACTTCGACTGCTGAATTTTTGATGAGACTCCATCTTTGGATGTATGCCCGTAGTGTTTCGTCGCGTTGCTGTACGCATGCCTTGACTTCTTCTATTGATGCTGGCCGTTTGTATGTCGACCTGAAGTTGCTTGTAAATTGCTTTGTGAGGTCTTCCCAGCTTCCAATGGATTCTTTCTCTAATTTGCTCAACCATGACCTTGCTGCGCCGGTGAGGTGTAGTTGCAAACTTTGCATTGCTGTTTCTTTGGTTCCTCCTAGTATTTGAACTGCTTGCAAGTAATCTGCGAGCCATGATTGTGGTTCCTGTGATCCGTCGTATTTTTGCTGATCATGAGGTAACTTGAATCCCTTAGGCACTGGAGTGATGCGAACCCTACGGGTAAAGCACGATGCCCCCATCTCTTTTTCGTCGTCTTCATAGTCGCGCCTTTCATTTGGGGATCGCGATCTTCGAGTTCCACCGTGCTGTTTTGGTGATGGCGATCGAGATCGGTGTTTACTGCTTCTATGCCGAGGACTATTGTGACTGGCTTGCTTTGTGTGCTTCCTTGTGATGATGTGCTTCTTCTCCTTTTGCTGATAGCTTGTGGCCTACCATGTTGAGTCCGTTCAATGCTGCTCTATGCATATGCTCCCTAGGATCTCCTGGACTTGGTCGAGTTGTGAGCAGATATGCCTGCGCTGCTACTAATGCTGCTTCAGGTGTTTTTGGTAGGATGTTCCCCTGCTCGTCGACCGATAGGAAGGACGAGTCGAGGTTTTTCGAGATACTTTGCCTGTCGGAGTACTCGAGGTTGTCGTACCTTGAGCCATGTCGACGATTTTTTCTTGCATTGCTGTATGATGCGTCGCTTCGTGCTTTTCGAGCGGCTTCACTAGCTGCAATGGCTGAATTTTTCCTTCTTTGTATCTCTATCTTTTCCTTTCCTAACTGCTTTGCTTGCTGCCGTAGGGCGTAATGATACCCAAAAAGCATGTCTTTGCTGGAATTTGATGGTATTGGCGTGCCGTGTTCTACGGCTTCTCTTATTATTTTCCACTCGTCGACTGATAGTCGAATTTTTTCTCTGGCTGTGAGGGATTCCACTGTTTGTCCTTCTGCTAGGTGGTTTGCTCCTCTGTCGATATTTGCTGGGTTTATCACTGGGTTGTTATTTTCATCGAATTCTTCTGAGTTGTCACCCACAATGGCGAGTACCTGGCACTGCTTGCCGATGTTACTATTAAAGCTTGAGAAGATCGAGTCGCCATCTTCAGAAAGCTCTAATCCTGTCTTCCATGTATCTGTTGAGTTGTCTGAGATGTCGTTGAGGCAGATTGTGAGATCGTCGAGTTGGATTTCTGTACTGAGGTTGCCCTTTTCTTTGTTGTCTTCTGAAATTTTCCTTTTTTGCACTTCTTCTAAGCTGACCGGCGAGTTTACTTCGCTGAATGAGCCGTCGGAATACTCCATTATTGCTGTTGTTTCAGGCTCGCCTGCCGATGGATCTTGTTTCGTCGGATTCGAAAGGCGGGACGAACCCGACGGCCCGATGAGGATGCTCAAACTTCCGATGGTTAGTTCCACCTCTTGACTTCCATCGACTTCTGGACTGCTGTTGGCTAAAAGCGAAAAAGCCGTCGAATTCATGATTCCAACGCCCAGATTTCCCACGGTCGGCGCCAATTGACGAGGGTTAACTCGACAAATATCCTAGATGAAGGACTTAGGATCGGGGAGATAGGGCGTCGGATGAACTCGAAGGTAAAGTTAGTCGAAATAGGTGTGTATCGAAAGTAAACTTGGGTGTTCAACCTGGCTTGCTTTCAATCTGCCCTACACCGTCCCCTCCTGGCCCCTATATATAAGTGGCCAGGTCTCGAGGATCGGGTAGGGTCCGATACAGATTACAAATATCGACATACGGTAATAACTCGTATTCGACTATCATTACAGTTGGGCCTAGCACAACGGGCCTCAGGGGTACTCAACTAACGGGCTCTATTAACTATACCCTTGTCACAAAGCAAGCTTTTGCAAGAACAAAATAACTTCAGATATGTTGCAGCCATCAACATCAAAATCATTAAAACAAGTAGAGCTATCATCTCCCACACTCCGAAAAATTTCAGCACTCTTTTGAGAAAAAGTTTTGGCAGTTTTAGGCTTTTTAACACAAGGAGTGGGAGTTTTCTCTACACCAATCAAAGTGAGAGGATTGCTATCAGTAGGAGCAACATCATTAGAGGTAGTAATGGTACATACCTTCATCTCTCTAGCCATCTCATCTTCTCTTTCCCACCTGGCATGCAATTCCGCTAACAATCTAATATTTTCATCAATTCCAACTTGGATAGCATTAGCGGTAGTAACAACATTGCTCACTTTCACATCATTAGGAAACACTTTTAATTTTAGAAGTTCAACATCATGAGCAAGGCTATCAACCTTAGAAGCAAGAATATCAATTTTGCCTAACTTTTCCTCAACAGACTTATTAAAAGCAGTTTGCTTACCGATGAAGTCCTTGAGAATTACCTCAAGCTCGGAGGGCGCGGCCCTAGTGTTGTTGTAGGAGTTACCATAAGAATTACCATAACCATTACCATTGGTAGAAGGATACGGCATATAATTGTTACTAGCAAAATTGTTCCTATAAGCATTGTTATTAAAATTATTGTTTCTAATGAAATTCACATCAACATGCTCTTCTTGAGCAACCAGAGAGGCCAAAGGAACATTATTAGGATCAACATGAGTCCTATCATTAGCAAGCATAGCCATAATGGTATCAATCTTATCATTCAAGGAAGAGGTTTCCTCAACAGAATTTACCTTCTTACCTTGTGGAGCTCTCTCGGTGTGCCATTTGGAATAATTTACCATCATGTTGTCGAGTAACTTTGATGCGGCGCCCAATGTAAGGGACATAAAAGTGCCTCCAGCAGCTAAATCAAGTAGGTTCCTTGAAGAAAAATTCAGTCCTGCATAAAAAGTTTGGATAATCATCCAAGTAGTCAGTCCATGAGTGGGGCAATTCTTTACCATAGATTTCATTCTTTCCCAAGCTTGAGCAACATGTTCATTATCAAACTGAGTAAACTTCATAATATTGCTGCGCAAAGCTATAATCTTAGCAGGAGGATAGTATCTACCAATAAAAGCATCCTTACACTTAGCCCATGAATCAATACTATTCTTAGTCAAAGACAGCAACCAATCTTTAGCTTTTCCTCTCAAAGAAAAAGGAAACAACTTGAGCTTAATAATATCACTATCAACATCTTTATATTTCTGCATCTCACATAGCTCAACAAAATTGTTGAGATGAGCTGCAGCATCTTCAGTACTAGCACCAGAAAATTGCTCTTTCATAACAAGGTTCAACAAAGCAGGCTTAATCTCATAAAAGGTTGCAGCAGTAGCAGGTAGTGCAATAGGAGTGCAGATAAAATCACCATTGTTTGTGCTAGTAAAGTCACACAACTTGGTGTTTTCAGGGTTGGCCATTTCAGCAAAACGAAAGTAAACAAGTAAAAACAGCTACCAAGGATTCTAATTTTTTTGGGTTTTTGATAAGAAGCAATGCAAGTAAAATAAATAAAGTAAAGCAAAATAATAACAAAGTAAAGGATGTGTGTGCGAAAACTCCCCTCGCAGAAGTCTTCTCTTCCTCCCCGGCAACGGCGCCAGAAAATTGGCTGGCGCCTAGTTGGCGAGGGAGGTTATTCTTCTTCGTTCCCCGGCAACGGTGCCAGAAAATTAGCTGCTACTTGGTGATGGCGCCAGAAAATTAGCTGATGGCGACCAGTTGATGTGGAAGCAGACTGTCCTTGTGCGTGGTGAATAACCAGCCCGTTGGGAACCCCAAGAGGAAGGTATGATGAGTGTAGCGGCTAGTTTTCCCTCAGTTAAGAAACCAAGGTTTAATATCGGTCAGGAGAGGAGAGACAATGACGACTGAAGGTGATGCAGACTGGCTTAATAACACTCCAACAAGGGCGCCGTTAACGATACTTGTTGACTCGTCTTCGGCCAGTAGCAACGCGGAACCTGCACACACACAAACAAATACTTTGCTCCCAACTTGCGATGAGGTTGTCAATCTCACCGGTTTGCTTGAAACAAAGGTTATGAGTGTATCGAGTGGAAAACAGTAATAATATGCGAGTAAAGTAAACAGTACGGGAAAAGTAAACAGGTGATTGCAATATGATTAAAATAGGACCGGGGTCCACAGTTCACTAGTGGTGTCTCTCCATAGATAAAATAACATGCTAGGTAAACAAATTACAGTTGGACAATTGATAGAATAAAGATAACGTGATATGTCAAGAAGATCACTATGAGATTTACTCTGGGCATTACAACAAAATACATAGACCGCCATCCAACTGCATCTATGACTAATAATCCACCCTCGGGGATATCAATCCGAACACCCCAAAAGTATTAAGTTGCGAACAACAGATAATTGCATTCAGCAAAGTGTGTAATGTAAACAAAGCATATGCCCTTGAGCATATGAATGTTGTTTTCTCCCTAGTAGCAACAGCACATCTACCACCTTAGAGGTTTCTGTCACTCCCCCAGGTGAAATAGAGACATGAACCCACTATCGAGCATAAATACCCCCTCTTGGAGTCACTAGCAACTACTCGGCCAAGATAGCTACTAACAACGGAGAGCATGCAAGATCATAAACAACATAGAGATAACAAAAGATATAATTCAGTACAGCAACTTAATCATAAACACCAATATTCATCGGATCCCAACAAACCAACATCATAGAATTACATAACGGTGATCTCAATCATGTAGGGCAGCTCATGAGATCTAAACATGAAGCACATGGTGGAGAAGACAACCATCTAGCTAGTGCTATGGACCCATAGTCCAAGGTAGACTACTCACTCATCACTCCGAAGGCAAGCATGGCGATGAAGAAGACCTCCGGTGGCGATTCCCCTCTCCGGCAGGGTGCCGGGAAGAGCTTCTGGACCCTCCCGATCTCGGGTCGACGACGGCGGTGGATCGCGATGTGTTTCTAGAAAATTGATCGGGTACTTAGGTTTTTTCTGTCGGGGGGTCTTTATAGGCGAAGGGGCGATGTCAGAGGTGGCCCCAGCCCCCCTCACACCATGGCGGCGCGGCCAGGGCCTGGGCCGCACCAGCCTGGTGTGAGCCTGGCTTGTGGCCCCTCTCCTACTCCTCTTCGGATCTCTGGAAGCTTCCGGACAAAATAAGACTTCAGGAACTTGTTTCGTCCAATTCCGAGAATATTTCCTGTGTATCACTTCTAAAACACAAAAACAGCAGAAAACAGGGAACTGGCACTGTGGCAACTTGTTAGTAGGTTAGTTCCAGAAAATGCATAAAAGTGCCACGAAGTGTAACGAAACAGTAGGCAAATGGTGTAAAAACAAGCATGGAGCATCAAAAATTATAGATACGTTGGAGACGTATCACCCAGCACCGTTTCCATCGGCAGACCTGTTCTTCAAAGTCAATCGGGTCCTCAACCTGTGAGCTATCGAGATCACGCCAGCGTATACCAAATCGTTCCGGAGAGGCTACTACAGCACAAATAGCGTAAAAACCAGTCAAAGCAACACGCCAAAGTGTAAACCGGATCAAATTTCCAAGAGAGCGACCAAGTCCTAGTTGGCACCGGTCAGGTTTTGAGTCAATAAAAGGAGACCAAGAGCTGATTACTCAAGACAAGATCCCGTCGGTCAAGTTTGAAGGAAAAAAAAGGAGAAAATTAACTCAGCTTGGTGGCGTACTACTTTACATGAAGACAAACAAAAGAAGGAGATTAAACATGATGCTTGTACGTACATGAAAACCATGAGTCATCCATATATTGCGCCGGACAACCCGGACAAAAATATTTTGACTACTCGCCGGACTGCTTGGACAACTTGGAGAAAAATACTCGTCTACTTCGTCTTCAACATTGTCGACTACATCTGCGTCAACTGCGGCTTGCCACGCTCGGGGGCTCGTCATCACGCACTCACGCAAACTATCAACAACACTCGGGGGCTCGACATCAACTCGCCCCTGAGTGCGGAAAATCACCTTCAAGACTTACGACTTCGTCGGCATCAGCAACGCGACAATCCCAACAGCACTCGGAGGCTCCACAACAACTTCGCCTCTGATCATGATTGTGATTCTACGACAACAACTCGACTACGTCATCATCGACTACGGACGTTCCGACCACGCCGCACCCGATAAAAGCTAAGTTTTCCTCTTCCAAGAGTCGATTTTTATTTACCTTTTGCCGTACCCGACACTCGGGGCCTCCGCCGTGAAAAATCATCTTGCATATCATTGACTTTGAAAAATTGCGAAAGCCCTAGTAGCTGGCGTTCCTTGTCGAATACTTGACAATTTAGTTTACAGTCGCAGAAGCTCAACTAACGGTTGGCAAGTGATGCGTGGTGAATTACCAGCCCGTTGGGAACCCCAAGAGGAAGGTATGATGAGTATAGCAGCTCGTTTTCCCTCAGTTTAGAAACCAAGGTTTATCGTTCTTGCAGAGGAGAGACAAACGACTGAAGGTGATGCAGACTGGCTTAATAGCACTCCAACCAGGGCGCCATTAACGATACTTGTTGACTCATCTTCGGCCAGTAGCAACGCGGAACCTGCACACACACAAACAAATACTTTGCTCCCAACTTACGATGAGGTTGTCAATCTCACCGGTTTGCTTGAAACAAAGGTTATGAGTGTATCGAGTGGAAAACAGTAAAAGTATGCGAGTAAAGTAAACAGTGCGAGAAAGTAAACATGTGATAGCAATATGATGGAAATAGGACCGGGGTCCACAGTTCACTAGTGGTGTCTCTCCATAGATAAAATAACACATGCTGGGTAAACAAATTACAGTTGGGCAATTGATAGAATAAAGATAAACGTGATATGTCAAGAAGATCACTATGAGATTTACTCTGGGCATTACAACAAAATACATAGACCGCTATCCAACTGCATCTATGACTAATAATCCACTCCCGGGGATATCAATCCGAACACCCCAAAAGTATTAAGTTGCAAACAACAGATAATTGCATTAAGCAAAGTGTGTAATGTAAACAAAGCATATGCCCTTGAGCATATGAATGTTGTTTTCTCCCTAGTAGCAACAACACATCTACCACCTTAGAGGTTTCTGTCACTCCCCCAGGTGAAATAGAGGCATGAACCCACTATCGAGCATAAATACCCCCTCTTGAAGTCACTAGCAACTACTCGGCCAAGATAGCTACTAACAACGGAGAGCATGCAAGATCATAAACAACATAGAGATAACAAAAGATAATATTCAGTACAACAACTCAATCATAAACACCAATATTCATCGGATCCCAACAAACCAAACATGTAGAATTACATAACGGTGATCTCAATCATGTAGGGCAGCTCATGAGATCTAAACATGAAGCACATGATGGAGAAGACAACCATCTAGCTACTGCTATGGACCCATAGTCCAAGGTAGACTACTCACTCATCGCTCTGGAGGCAAGCATGGCGATGAAGAAGACCTCCGGTGGCGATTCCCCTCTCCGGCAGGGTGCCGGGAAGAGCTTCTGGACCCTCCCGATCTTCGGGTCGACGGCGGTGGCGGATCGCGATGTGTTCTGGAAAACTGATCGGGTACTTAGGTTTTTTCCGTTGGGGGGTCTTTATAGGCGAAGGGGCGATGTCAGAGGGGGAGCCAGGCGCCCTCACACGGGGCCCCGCGTGGCCAGGGGCCTGGCCACGCCACCCCTGTGTGTGGGGCCCTGGTGGCCCTACTCCTTCTCTCCTTCGGATCTCTGGAAGCTTCCAGGTAAAATAAGACTTCAGGAACTTGTTTCGTGCAATTCCGAGAATATTTCCTGTGTATCACTTCTGAAACACAAAAACAGCAGAAAATAGGGAACTGGCACTGTGGCAACTCGTTAATAGGTTAGTTCCGGAAAATGCATAAAAGTGCCATGAAGTGTAACGAAACAATAGGCAAATGGTGTAAAAACAAGCATGGAGCATCAAAAATTATAGATACGTTGGAGACGTATCAAGCATCCCCAAGCTTAACTCCTGCTCGTCCTCGAGTAGGTAAGTGATAACAAAAGAATAATTTTTGAGGTGACATGCACCTACACAATCTTGATCATCTATGTAAGCATTTGTGAGCTGGGATCATAAGAACTTAAAACATGGGCATGAAGATATAATCTTGACAATAAGAACTTAGCAACCATGTTGTAAACATGCAAATGAACACAAACAAAAGTTCATGAAAATGAAACAATGAAAGTCAAACATGTGTTCAAATCATAAGGAAAAATATACAAATGGTTTTCAGCTTGTCCTTCAAAGAGAGCAAAACATAAATGCATAGGACACCTTCAAGTTTAAAAGGGCGACTAGATACAAATAATTTAAGAACAAGTGAAACCAACAATATGAATCAATCAATGAACTTTGGGACAATGCATATCACACTAAGAATGACAACTATGCTCTCTTAATGGTGCATAAAGAAAGAAGGTGGTGACTCAACATAAAAGTAGAAGAAAGGCCCTTCGCAGAGGGAAGCAGTGATTGCAAGTTTTATAACCTTCAAAAATTATGGTACTTACCGGCTTTGAGCTCTCATTGCCCCCATCATAAGCATCTTGAATGGTTAAGGTTAATGCGAGAACAATTATGATGCATATGCTTGACAAATCATAAGTTGAAGACCTCGTGCCCCGTGAATACGAGTACCCAACCCTCATGCTACTTTACTTAGAGTCCCAAGCAAGGCTCTTGTCATTGTAAATATATGCATATCATTGAGAACCACCAATGGGGTACCTCCGTGCCCGATGACATGGAACAAGCCCACACCAAAATGACAGGACAAGCAGACAATGAACACCTCGATATCTCTTTTATTTGCCTTTTGTTTAGCTTTTTATTGTGAGATGCGTATCGTATGTTCACCATGGGTATGCTGCAAATTTCCACCATGAATTATGCATGGCTTAGATTGGCGGCCCGGCGTTTCCCTAACACATATACAAACTTCATGATCCCCACAAGATTCCCAATTCATTTCACACCGCGGGCATCCATAAACAAAAGATCACGATATCAACTCAAATAGAAGTGCAATGTTGAAAGCTTGCCCCATGACAGCATGGATGGGCTAGAATCCAACTTACAACTTGCAAGCATAACAACTCAACATAAGATACCACAATGTCAAATTTTTAAGAACAGGAAAAAGTAAAGTGTGCCTTCCAGTTCGTGAGAGCTTTACTGACCGAATTTCGCATAACACTGGTAAGAGTTTAATTTGAAGAGAAAATAAAAGCAAGTCAAATTTACTTGGAATAGCAAATTGCTAGTAGGTATGTATGGTGGACACTTTGGAAAACTTTGGCTTTTAGGAGTTGGATGCACGAGTAGAGTTCATACTCACTACAAGGCGAGGGCTAGCAAAAGACTGGGAGCGACCAACTAAGAGAGCAATAATGGCCATAATCATGCAAAGCGACAAAGCGACATTAAAAGAAGCATAAGATGGCATCAAAAGTCAAAAACTAAATGATCATGAAGGCTATTGGCAACTTTGTATGAGTCTAACATGTGTGAGCATGCGCCAAGTCAACCCAAATAAAGCATCAAGGAGAAAACCAAAATAATGCTTCCATACAATAAAAACAACGCATAATTTTTTCAAAGGCTCATTAAGCAATCTCAGTTATTTGAGACAAGTCATGCTACAACAAAACCACTAAGCATACTATCAAAAAGACATCAAGCATGACATGAAAAAGCCTAAGCCGCAGTCTACACAAGCTCCTTCTTGTACCACTATTTTGCACAAAGCTTTTTCTCTTTTCCAACACCATTTGAAATTTTTATAAACACCTCTTTTGATGAAAACCAATAAAGATCAGAGGAAAAAATACACCTTGATGAAAAAATATGACAAGGTCTGAATGCAAATCAAGGCGAAAACGAAAACCAAAAGCAGCAGCAGAAAAAGAAGAACGCTCGGTTTTTAATAAGAGTGAAAACTAGAGCGTTCTTGACAAATGAAAACGAGTACATCTCCTCCAAAAGAAATTTGTTGGGGTCCAACCATTTATTGCAGCAAACAAACAAACTAAACTAACTAAGAAAACTAAAACAACTGACGCTCCAAGAAAAACACATTTATTTGTTGGCGATTCCCCTCTCCGGCAGGGTGCCGGGAAGAGCTTCTGGACCCTCCCGATCTTCGGGTCGATGGTGGCGGCGGATCGCGATGTGTTCTGGAAATCTGATCGGGTACTTAGCTTTTTTCCGTCGGGGGGTCTTTATAGGCGAAGGGGCGATGTCAGAGGTGGAGCCAGGCTCCCTCACACGGGCTCGGCGCGGCCAAGGGCCTGGCTGCGCCACCCCCTTGTGTGGGGCCCTGGTGGCCCCCCTCCGACACTTCTTCGGATCTCTGGAAGCTTCCGGGAAAAATAAGACTTCAGGAACTTGTTTCGTCCAATTCTGAGAATATTTCCTATGTATCACTTCTGAAACACAAAAACAGCAGAAAACAGGAAACTAGCACTGTGGCACTTGTTAATAGGTTAGTTCCGGAAAATGCATAAAAATGCCACTAAGTGTAACGAAACAATATGCAAATGGTGTAAAAACAAGCATGGAGCATCAAAAATTATAGATACGTTTGAGACGTATCACCATGCTTGCCTCCGGAGCGATGAGTGAGTAGTCTACCTTGGACTATGGGTCCATAGCAGTAGCTAGATGGTTGTCTTCTCCACCATGTGCTTCATGTTTAGATCTCATGAGCTGCCCTACATGATTGAGATCACCGTTATGTAATTCTACATGTTTGGTTTGTTGGGATCCGATGAATATTGGTGTTTATGATTGAGTTGTTGTACTGAATATTATCTTTTGTTATCTCTATGTTGTTTATGATCTTGCATGCTCTCCGTTGTTAGTAGCTATCTTGGCCGAGTAGTTGCTAGTGACTCCAAGAGGGGGTATTTATGCTCGATAGTGGGTTCATGCCTCTATTTCACCTGGGAGAGTGGCAGAAACCTCTAAGGTGGTAGATGTGCTGCTGCTACTAGGGAGAAAACAACATTCATATGCTCAAGGACATATGCTTTGTTTACATTACACACTTTGCTTAATGCAATTATCTGTTGTTCGCAACTTAATACTTTTGGGGTGTTCGGATTAATATCCCCGGGAGTGGATTATTAGTCATAGATGCAGTTGGATGGCGGTCTATGTATTTTGTTGTAATGCCCAGAGTAAATCTCATAGTGATCTTCTTGACATATCACGTTTATCTTTATTCTATCAATTGCCCAACTGTAATTTGTTTACCCAGCATGTGTTATTTTATCTATGGAGAGACACCACTAGTGAACTGTGGACCCCGGTCCTATTTCCATCATATTGCTATCACCTGTTTACTTTCTCGCACTGTTTACTTTACTCGCATACTTTTACTTTTTTCCACTCGATACACTAATAACCTTTGTTTCAAGCAAACCGGTGAGATTGACAACCTCATCGTAAGTTGGGAGCAAAGTATTTGTTTGTGTGTGTGCAGGTTTCGCGTTGCTACTGGCCGAAGACGAGTCAACAAGTATCGTTAACGGCGCCCTTGTTGGAGTGCTATTAAGCCAGTCTGCATCACCTTCAGTCGTTTGTCTCTCCTCTCCAAGAACGATAAACCTTGGTTTCTAAACTGAGGGAAAACGAGCTGCTATACTCATCATACCTTCCTCTTGGGGTTCCCAATGGGCTGGTCATTCACCACGCATCAAGCTCTTTTTCTGGCGCCGTTGCCGGGAAGGAAGTAGAAGACTTCTGCGAGGGGAGTTTTCACACGCACATTCTTTACTTTGTTATTGCTTTACTTTACTTTATTTATTTTACCTGCATTGTTTTATATCAAAAGCCCAAAAAAATTAGAATCCTTGGTAGTTGTTATTTCTTTACTTTAGTTTATCATGTTGTTCCCTAAGTTCGTTATGGAGGACCTCTCAGTAGGTAGTGGTTCAATTATTGGCAAAAGTAACATTGAGGAGTTCTTTAATCACATTAGTATGTATGAGGAAGTTGAGGAAAAGTCTTTGGTTGAGCTAGCTCCTAGTATTGAAGTTGCTTCTGCTTATTTGATTCACATGTTGGAAACTAGGTTTGCTAGTCTTAATCCTTTTATGCAATACATGTTCCTTAAGCTTCATGAAATTGAGGATCCCGAAAAAAAAGCTTTTATCTTGGAAACTTTGCGCCTAGAATTTAAGGATGTCATTATTGAAGCTAGGAAAGTTCTTAAACATTTTAATAAACTCGGTTCACCTATAACGGTTATTAGTACAAATGATGAAGGGGCCGAGATACCTATACCTTGCAAGCTTTTGGGACTGTGTGAAGCTTTCGAAAATAACTTTGATTGGGTCTGTCCTGAAAATCTTTTTGATGAAAGTAGTGTACCAAAGCATGATCACAAAGGGTCTTCTAAAACTTATGTGGATGAAATACAATGCCTTATTGACAAGACCTCTACAGTTGATCTTAATGCTTCTTCTGAAAACACTTGATTCGCAATTTTCTGCGCCTTGCTCAAAGGCGTTAAAGAAAAGCACTCTTGGGAGATAACCCAAAGTTTTCTTTTCAGTACTTTTTCTTTTATTTGAGTCTTGGAAGTCATTACTACTGTAATGACTGCTCCTTATCTTGTTTATTTCGTTTTTGTGCCAAGAGAAGCCTCTAATTTGAGCGAGGTAAAGATTTGGGGAAGTTGCTGTCCTGAAACTATTTTTGGTGCTGCACCGTAAAAATTCGTATAAATTCTCTGTTTATCTTTTGGACCTGCGATTTCTTGTGCATATGCCCCAGGTTATATCCAAACTTTTGTTAGTTGAACACTTTTTGATTTGAGCAACAGAAAACCTTTCAAAAATTCGACCTTTGTCAGCTGTTCAGTTTTGACAGATTTCTGCCAATATTTGTGTTTGCCACTTTATCGCTTTCTTTTGAGTTCTTTTGATCATGGAACATTTGTGGAAGTTGCTACAGTAGTATTTGCTTTATATGTGGTGGTTTTGGGTTGAAACCTAAAGCAAAAAGAGGTTGAGTATATGTTATGCTTACACTAATGTTGCTAATAGAATTGTGTTTAGTTTTGTATGAAGGAAGTTTTCAAGTGTAGGGATTGGAGAATGATGAGATGAGTTGAAGAATGGACAAAAGCTCAAGCTTAGGGATGCCCATGCATCACCCCAAGAAATATCCAAGAAGTACAAGTGTCAAAGCTTGGGGATGCCCCCGAGGCACCCCTTCTTCATCGGCAAAAATCAGGTCACCTTTCAAAACACTATATTTTTATTGCTTCATGCACTATGTGTTTTTCTTGGAGCGTCAGTTGTTTTAGTTTTCTTAGTTAGTTTTGTTTGTTTGTTTGCTGCAATAAATGGTTGGACCCCAACAAATTTCTTTTGGAGGAGATGTACTCGTTTTCATTTGTCAAGAACGCTCTAGTTTTCACTCTTATTAAAAACCGAGCGTTCTTCTTTTTCTGCTGCTGCTTTTGGTTTTCGTTTTCGCCTTGATTTGCATTCAGACCTTGTCATATTTTTTCATCAAGGTGTATTTTTTCCTCTGATCTTTATTGGTTTTCATCAAAAGAGGTGTTTATAAAAATTTCAAATGGTGTTGGAAAAGAGAAAAAGCTTTGTGCAAAATAGTGGTACAAGAAGGAGCTTGTGTAGACTGCGGCTTAGGCTTTTTCATGTCATGCTTGATGTCTTTTTGATAGTATGCTTAGTGGTTTTGTTGTAGCATGACTTGTCTCAAATAACTGAGATTGCTTAATGAGCCTTTGAAAAAATTATGCGTTGTTTTTATTGTATGGAAGCATTATTTTGGTTTTCTCCTTGATGCTTTATTTGGGTTGACTTGGCGCATGCTCACACATGTTAGACTCATACAAAGTTGCCAATAGCCTTCATGATCATTTAGTTTTTGACTTTTGATGCCATCTTATGCTTCTTTTAATGTCGCTTTGTCGCTTTGCATGATTATGGCCATTATTGCTCTCTTAGTTGGTCGCTCCCAGTCTTTTGCTAGCCCTCGCCTTGTAGTGAGTATGAACTCTACTCGTGCATCCAACTCCTAAAAGCCAAAGTTTTCCAAAGTGTCCACCATACATACCTACTAGCAATTTGCTATTCCAAGTAAATTTGACTTGCTTTTATTTTCTCTTCAAATTAAACTCTTACCAGTGTTATGCGAAATTCGGTCAGTAAAGCTCTCACGAACTAGAAGGCACACTTTACTTTTTCCTGTTCTTAAAAATTTGACATTGTGGTATCTTATGTTGAGTTGTTATGCTTGCAAGTTGTAAGTTGGATTCTAGCCCATCCATGCTGTCATGGGGCAAGCTTTCAACATTGCACTTCTATTTGAGTTGATATCGTGATCTTTTGTTTATGGATGCCCGCGGTGTGAAATGAATTGGGAATCTTGTGGGGATCATGAAGTTTGTATATGTGTTAGGGAAACGCCGGGCCGCCAATCTAAGCCATGCATAATTCATGGTGGAAATTTGCAGCATACCCATGGTGAACATACGATACGCATCTCACAATAAAAAGCTAAACAAAAGGCAAATAAAAGAGATATCGAGGTGTTCATTGTCTGCTTGTCCTGTCATTTTGGTGTGGGCTTGTTCCATGTCATCGGGCACGGAGGTACCCCATTGGTGGTTCTCAATGATATGCATATATTTACAATGACAAGAGCCTTGCTTGGGACTCTAAGTAAAGTAGCATGAGGGTTGGGTACTCGTATTCACGGGGCACGAGGTCTTCAACTTATGATTTGTCAAGCATATGCATCATAATTGTTCTCGCATTAACCTTAACCATTCAAGATGCTTATGATGGGGGCAATGAGAGCTCAAAGCCGGTAAGTACCATAA
Source organism: Dactylis glomerata (assembly GCA_007115705.1). NCBI lineage: Eukaryota > Viridiplantae > Streptophyta > Magnoliopsida > Poales > Poaceae > Dactylis > Dactylis glomerata. The sequence goes on from QXEO01000721.1 coordinate 2,951,672, forward strand.
TTTTTGAAGGTTATAAAACTTGCAATCACTGCTTCCCTCTGCGAAGGGCCTTTCTTCTACTTTTATGTTGAGTCACCACCTTCTTTCTTTATGCACCATTAAGAGAGCATAGTTGTCATTCTTAGTGTGATATGCATTGTCCCAAAGTTCATTGATTGATTCATATTGTTGGTTTCACTTGTTCTTAAATTATTTGTATCTAGTCGCCCTTTTAAACTTGAAGGTGTCCTATGCATTTATGTTTTGCTCTCTTTGAAGGACAAGCTGAAAACCATTTGTATATTTTTCCTTATGATTTGAACACATGTTTGACTTTCATTGTTTCATTTTCATGAACTTTTGTTTGTGTTCATTTGCATGTTTACAACATGGTTGCTAAGTTCTTATTGTCAAGATTATATCTTCATGCCCATGTTTTAAGTTCTTATGATCCCAGCTCACAAATGCTTACATAGATGATCAAGATTGTGTAGGTGCATGTCACCTCAAAAATTATTCTTTTGTTATCACTTACCTACTCGAGGACGAGCAGGAGTTAAGCTTGGGGATGCTTGATACGTCTCCAACGTATCTATAATTTTTGATGCTCCATGCTTGTTTTTACACCATTTGCCTATTGTTTCGTTACACTTCATGGCACTTTTATGCATTTTCCGGAACTAACCTATTAACGAGTTGCCACAGTGCCAGTTCCCTATTTTCTGCTGTTTTTGTGTTTCAGAAGTGATACACAGGAAATATTCTCGGAATTGCACGAAACAAGTTCCTGAAGTCTTATTTTACCTGGAAGCTTCCAGAGATCCGAAGGAGAGAAGGAGTAGGGCCACCAGGGCCCCACACACAGGGGTGGCGTGGCCAGGCCCCTGGCCACGCGGGCCCCGTGTGAGGGCGCCTGGCTCCCCCTCTGACATCGCCCCTTCGCCTATAAAGACCCCCCAACGGAAAAAACCTAAGTACCCGATCAGTTTTCCAGAACACATCGCGATCCGCCACCGCCGTCGACCCGAAGATCGGGAGGGTCCAGAAGCTCTTCCCGGCACCCTGCCGGAGAGGGGAATCGCCACCGGAGGTCTTCTTCATCGCCATGCTTGCCTCCAGAGCGATGAGTGAGTAGTCTACCTTGGACTATGGGTCCATAGCAGTAGCTAGATGGTTGTCTTCTCCATCATGTGCTTCATGTTTAGATCTCATGAGCTGCCCTACATGATTGAGATCACCGTTATGTAATTCTACATGTTTGGTTTGTTGGGATCCGATGAATATTGGTGTTTATGATTGAGTTGTTGTACTGAATATTATCTTTTGTTATCTCTATGTTGTTTATGATCTTGCATGCTCTCCGTTGTTAGTAGCTATCTTGGCCGAGTAGTTGCTAGTGACTTCAAGAGGGGGTATTTATGCTCGATAGTGGGTTCATGCCTCTATTTCACCTGGGGGAGTGACAGAAACCTCTAAGGTGGTAGATGTGTTGTTGCTACTAGGGAGAAAACAACATTCATATGCTCAAGGGCATATGCTTTGTTTACATTACACACTTTGCTTAATGCAATTATCTGTTGTTTGCAACTTAATACTTTTGGGGTGTTCGGATTGATATCCCCGGGAGTGGATTATTAGTCATAGATGCAGTTGGATAGCGGTCTATGTATTTTGTTGTAATGCCCAGAGTAAATCTCATAGTGATCTTCTTGACATATCACGTTTATCTTTATTCTATCAATTGCCCAACTGTAATTTGTTTACCCAGCATGTGTTATTTTATCTATGGAGAGACACCACTAGTGAACTGTGGACCCCGGTCCTATTTCCATCATATTGCTATCACCTGTTTACTTTCTCGCACTGTTTACTTTACTCGCATACTTTTACTGTTTTCCACTCGATACACTCATAACCTTTGTTTCAAGCAAACCGGTGAGATTGACAACCTCATCGTAAGTTGGGAGCAAAGTATTTGTTTGTGTGTGTGCAGGTTCCGCGTTGCTACTGGCCGAAGATGAGTCAACAAGTATCGTTAATGGCGCCCTGGTTGGAGTGCTATTAAGCCAGTCTGCATCACCTTCAGTCGTTTGTCTCTCCTCTGCAAGAACGATAAACCTTGGTTTCTAAACTGAGGGAAAACGAGCTGCTATACTCATCATACCTTCCTCTTGGGGTTCCCAACGGGCTGGTAATTCACCACGCATCACTTGCCAACCGTTAGTTGAGCTTCTGCGACTGTAAACTAAATTGTCAAGTATTCGACAAGGAACGCCAGCTACTAGGGCTTTCGCAATTTTTCAAAGTCAATGATATGCAAGATGATTTTTCACGGCGGAGGCCCCGAGTGTCGGGTACGGCAAAAGGTAAATAAAAATCGACTCTTGGAAGAGGAAAACTTAGCTTTTATCGGGTGCGGCGTGGTCGGAACGTCCGTAGTCGATGATGACGTAGTCGAGTTGTTGTCGTAGAATCACAATCATGATCAGAGGCGAAGTTGTTGTGGAGCCTCCGAGTGCTGTTGGGATTGTCGCGTTGCTGATGCCGACGAAGTCGTAAGTCTTGAAGGTGATTTTCCGCACTCAGGGGCGAGTTGATGTCGAGCCCCCGAGTGTTGTTGATAGTTTGCGTGAGTGCGTGATGACGAGCCCCCGAGCGTGGCAAGCCGCAGTTGACGCAGATGTAGTCGACAATGTTGAAGACGAAGTAGACGAGTATTTTTCTCCAAGTTGTCCAAGCAGTCCGGCGAGTAGTCAAAATATTTTTGTCCGGGTTGTCCGGCGCAATATATGGATGACTCATGGTTTTCATGTACGTACAAGCATCATGTTTAATCTCCTTCTTTTGTTTGTCTTCATGTAAAGTAGTACGCCACCAAGCTGAGTTAATTTTCTCCTTTTTTTTCCTTCAAACTTGACCGACGGGATCTTGTCTTGAGTAATCAGCTCTTGGTCTCCTTTTATTGACTCAAAACCTGACCGGTGCCAACTAGGACTTGGTCGCTCTCTTGGAAATTTGATCCGGTTTACACTTTGGCGTGTTGCTTTGACTGGTTTTTACGCTATTTGTGCTGTAGTAGCCTCTCCGGAACGATTTGGTATACGCTGGCGTGATCTCGATAGCTCACAGGTTGAGGACCCGATTGACTTTGAAGAACAGGTCTGCCGATGGAAACAGTGCTGGGTGATACGTCTCCAACGTATCTATAATTTTTGATGCTCCATGCTTGTTTTTACACCATTTGCCTACTGTTTCGTTACACTTCGTGGCACTTTTATGCATTTTCTGGAACTAACCTACTAACAAGTTGCCACAGTGCCAGTTCCCTGTTTTCTGCTGTTTTTGTGTTTTAGAAGTGATACACAGGAAATATTCTCGGAATTGGACGAAACAAGTTCCTGAAGTCTTATTTTGTCCGGAAGCTTCCAGAGATCCGAAGAGGAGTAGGAGAGGGGCCACAAGCCAGGCTCACACCAGGCTGGTGCGGCCCAGGCCCTGGCCGCGCCGCCATGGTGTGAGGGGGGCTGGGGCCACCTCTGACATCGCCCCTTCGCCTATAAAGACCCCCCGACAGAAAAAACCTAAGTACCCGATCAATTTTCTAGAAACACATCGCGATCCACCGCCGTCGTCGACCCGAGATCGGGAGGGTCCAGAAGCTCTTCCCGGCACCCTGCCAGAGAGGGGAATCGCCACCGGAGGTCTTCTTCATCGCCATGCTTGCCTTCGGAGTGATGAGTGAGTAGTCTACCTTGGACTATGGGTCCATAGCAGTAGCTAGATGGTTGTCTTCTCCACCATGTGCTTCATGTTTAGATCTCATGAGCTGCCCTACATGATTGAGATCACCGTTATGTAATTCTACATGTTTGGTTTGTTGGGATCCGATGAATATTGGTGTTATGATTGAGTTGCTATACTAAAATATATCTTATGTTATCTCTATGTTGTTTATGATCTTGCATGCTCTCCGTTGTTAGTAGCTATCTTGGCCAAGTAGTTGCTAGTGACTTCAAGAGGGGGTATTTATGCTCGATAGTGGGTTCATGCCGCTATTTAACCTGGGGGAGTGACAGAAACCTCTAAGGTTGTAGATGTGCTGTTGCTACTAGGGAGAAAACAACATTCATATGCTCAAGGGCATATGCTTTGTTTACATTACACACTTTGCTTAATGCAATTATCTGTTGTTCGCAACTTAATACTCATGGGGTGTTCGGATGATATTCCCGTGAGTGGATTATTAGTCATAGATGCAGTTGGATGGCGGTCTATGTATTTTGTTGTAATGCCCAGAGTAAATCTCATAGTGATCTTCTTGACATATCACGTTTATCTTTATTCTATCAATTGTCCAACTGTAATTTGTTTACCCAGCATGTGTTATTTATCTTATGGAGAGACACCACTAGTGAACTGTGGACCCCGGTCCTATTTCCATCATATTGCTATCACCTGTTTACTTTACTCGCACTGTTTACTTTACTCGCATACTCTACTGTTTTCCACTCGATACGCTCATAACCTTTATTTCAAGCAAACCGGTGAGATTGACAACCTCATCGCAAGTTGGGAGCAAAGTACTTGGTTGTGTTGTGTGTAGGTTCCGCATTGCAGCTAGCAAGCAAAGCTTCGACGAGGCGCCATATATAAATTGTCCGAAGCTATCACAAACTAGCAAGCATCACCTTCAGTCATTATTGTCTGCTCTTCTCCTGATCGACATAAACCTTGGTTTCTTAACTGAGGGAAAACTAGCTGCTATACTCATCGCACCTTCCTCTTGGGGTTCCCAACGGGCTGGTCATTCACCACGCAACAAGCAACAAGTTTTCTGGCGCCGTTGCCGGGGAAGAGTGGAAGACCTCTGCAAGGGGAGTTTTTCGCACACACATCCTTTACTTTGTTTTATTGTTTTGCTTTACTTTATTTATTTTACCTGCATCGCTTTATATCAAAAACCCAAAAAAATAGAATCCTTGGTAGTGGTTTTTACTTGTTTACTTTAGTTTTGCTGAAATGGCCAATCCTGAAAACACCAAGTTGTGTGACTTTACTAGCACGAACAATAGTGATTTTATCTGCACTCCTATTGCACCACCTGCTCCTGCTGCAAACTTTTATGAGATTAAGCCTGCTTTGTTAAACCTTGTAATGAAAGAGCAATTTTCTGGTGCTAGTACTGAAGATGCTGCAGCTCATCTCAACAATTTTGTTGAGCTATGTGAGATGCAGAAATATAAGGATGTAGAAAGTGATATTATTAAGCTCAAGTTGTTTCCTTTTTCTTTGAGAGGAAAAGCTAAAGATTGTTTGCTGTCTTTGACTAAGAATAGTATTGATTCATGGGCTAAGTGTAAGGATGCTTTTATTGGTAGATACTATCCTCCTGCTAAGATTATATCCTTGCCTAGCAATATTATGAAGTTTACTCAGTTTGATAATGAACATGTTGCTCAAGCTTGGGAAAGAATGAAATCTATGATAAAGAATTGCCCCACTCATGGACTGACTACTTGGATGATTGTCCAAACTTTTTATGCAGGACTGAATTTTTCTTCGAGGAACCTACTTGATTCAGCTGCTGGAGGCACTTTTATGTCCCTTACCTTGGGCGCCGCAACAAAGCTACTTGATAATATGATGGTAAATTATTCCGAATGGCACACCGAGAGAGCTCCATAAGGTAAGAAGGTAAATTCTGTTGAGGAAACCTCGTCCTTGAATGATAAGATTGATATCATTATGGCTATGCTTGCTAATGATAGGACTCATGTTGATCCTAATAATGTTCCTTTAGCCTCTTTGGTTGCTCAAGAAGAGCATGTTGATGTGAATTTCATTAGAAATAATAATTTTAACAACAATGCTTATAGGAACAATTTTGCTAGTAACAATTATAGGCCGTATCCTTCTACCAATGGTAATGGTTATGATAATTCTTATGGTAATTCCTACAACAACACTAGGGGCGCGCCCTCCGAGCTTGAGGTAATGCTCAAGGACTTCATCGGTAAGCAAAATGCTTTTAACAAGTCTGTTGAGGAAAAGTTAGGCAAAATTGATATTCTTGCATCTAAAGTTGATAGCCTTGCTCATGATGTTGAACTTCTAAAATTAAAAGTGTTGCCTAATGATGTGAAAGAGAACAATGTTTTTGCTACTGCTAATGCTATTCAAGTTGGAATTGATGAAAATATTAGATTGTTAGTGGAATTGCATGCCAGGTGGGAAAGAGAAGATGAGATGGCTAGAGAGATGAAGGTATGTACCATTACTACTTCTAATGAAGTTGCTCCTAATGCTAGCAATCCTCTTACTTTGATTGGTGTAGAGAAAACTCCCACTCCTTGTGTTAAAAAGCCTACAACTGTCAAAACTTTTTCTCAAAAGAGTGCTGAAATTTTTTGGAGTGTGGGAGATGATAGCTCTATTTCTTTTAATGATTTTGATGTAGATGGCTGCAGTTTATCTGAAGTTATTTTGTTCTTGCAAAAGCTTGCTTTGACTCCCAATGCTAGTTCTTTAAATGTTGCTTTTACTAAGCATATTACCAATGCTCTCATGAAAATTAGGGATGAAAAGTTGAAGCAAAAAGCTTATGTTCCCAAGAAGTTAGAAGATGGTTGGGAACCCATCATTGAGATGCATGTTAATGGTTATGATTGCCATGCTTTATGTGATCTAGGTGCTAGTATTTCTATCATGCCTAGAAAAATTTATGACATGCTTCATTTACCACCGCTTGAAAAATGTTATTTTGATGTTCCTATTACTGATGTTGCTAAGAAAAAACCTTTGGGAAGGATTAATGATGTTATTATTGTGGTTAACAATAACCTTGTTCCCATTGATTTTCTTGTTATGGACGTTGAATGCCATGCTTCATGTCCTATTATTTTAGGAAGACCCTTTCTTCGAACTGTAGGTGCCATCATTGATATGAGGGAAGGCACTATCAAATATCAATTCCCACTAAAGAAAGGTATGGAACACTTCCCTAGGAAAAGAAAGAAATTACTTTTTGACTCTATTCTTAGAGCAAATTATGAGCTTGATGCTTCATCACTTGATATTACTTGATTCGTAATTTTCTGCGCCTAGCTCAAAAGCGTTAAAGAAAAGCACTCTTGGGAGATAACCCAATATTTTATTTTCAGTACTTTTTCTTTTATTTGAGTCTTGGAAGTCAAGACTACTGTAATAACCACTCTTTATCTTGTTTATTTCGTTTTTGTGCCAAAAGAAGCCTCTAATTTGAGTGAGGTAAAGATTTGGGGATGTTGCTGTCCTGAAACTGTTTTCAGTGCTGCACCGTAAAAATTCGTATAAATTTTCTGTATATCTTTTGGACCTGCGATTTCTTGTGCGTATGCCCCAGGTTATATCCAAACTTTCGTTAGTTGAAAACTTTTTGATTTGAGCAACAGAAAACCCCTCAAAAATTCGACCTTTGTCAGCTGTTCTGTTTTGACAGATTTCTGCCAATATTTGTGTTTGCCGCTTTATCACTTTCTTTTGAGTTCTTTTGATCACGGAACTTTTGGGGAAGTTGCTACAGTAGTATTTACTATATATGTGGTGGTTTTGGGTTGAAACCTAAAGCAAAAAGAGGTTGATTATATGTTATGCTACACTAATGTTGCTAATAGATTTGTGTTTAGTTTTGTATGAAGGAAGTTTTCAAGTGTAGGGATTGGAGATTGATGAGATAAGTTGAAGAATGGACAAAATGCTCAAGCTTGGGGATGCCCATGCATCACCCCAAGAAATATCCAAGAAGTACAAGCATCAAAGCTTGGGGATGCCCCCGAGGCACCCCTTCTTCATCGACAAAAATCAGGTCACCTTTCAAGACACTATATTTTTATTGCTTCATGCACTATGTGTTTTTCTTGGAGCATTAGTTGTTTTAGTTTTCTTTGTTAGTTTGTTTTGTTTGCTTCAATAAATGGTTGGACCCCAACAAATTTCCTTTGGAGGAGATATACTCGTTTTCATTTGCCAAGAATACTCTGTTTTTTATTCTTACAATTTCACCGGGTGTTCTTCTTTTTCCGCTACTGCTTTTGGTTTTCATTTTCGCCTTGATTTGCATTCAGACCTTTTCATATCTTTTCATCAAGGTGTATTTTTGCCTCTGATCTTTATTGGTTTTCATCAAAAGAGGTGTCTTTAAAAATTTCAAATGGAGTTGGAAAAGAGAAAAAGCTTTATGCAAAATAGTGGTACAAGAAGGAGCTTGTGTAGACTGCGGCTTAGGCTTTTTCATGTCATGCTTGATGTCTTTTGATGGTATTCTTAGTGGTTTTGCTGTAGCATGACTTGTTTCAAATAACTGAGATTGCTTAATGAGCCTTTGAAAAAATCATGCGTTGTTTTAATTATTTGGAAGCATTATTTTGGTTTTCTCCTTGATGCTTTATTTGGGTTGACTTGGCGCATGCTCACACATGTTAGACTCTTACAAAGTCGCCAATAGCCTCTATGATCATTTAGTTTTTGACTTTTGATGCCATCTTATGCTTCTTTTAATGTCGCTTTGCATGATTATGGCCATTATTGCTCTCTTAGTTGGTCGCTCCCAGTCTTTTGCTAGCCCTCGCCTTGTACTGAGTATGAGCTCTACTCGTGCATCCAACTCCTAAAAGCCAAAGTTTTCCAAAGTGTCCACCATACATACCTACTAGCAATTTGCTATTCCAAGTAAATCTGACTTGCTTTTATTTTCTCTTCAAATTAAACTCTTACCAGTGTTATGCGAAATTCGGCCAGTAAAGCTCTCACGAACCGGAAGGCACATTTTACTTTTTCCTATTCTTAAAAATTTGACATTGTGGTCTCTTATGTTGAGTTGTTATGCTTGCAAGTTGTAAGTTGGAGACTAGCCCAGCCATGCAGTCATGGGCAAGCTTTCAACATTGCACTTCTTATTTGAGTTGATATCGTGATCTTTTGTTTATGGATGCCCGCGGTGTGAAATGAATTGGGAATCTTGTGGGGATCATGGAGTTTGTATATGTGTTAGGGAAACGTTGGGCTGCTAATCTAAGCCATGCATAATTCATGGTGGAAATTTGCAGCATACCCATGGTGAACATTCGACGACGCATCTCACAATAAAAAGCTAAACAAATGGCAAATAAAAGAGACGTTGAGGTGTTCATTGTCTGCTTGTCCTATCATTTTGATGTGGGCTTGTTCCATGTCATCGGGCATGGAGGTACCCCATTGGCGGTTCTCAATGATATGCATATATTTACAATGACAAGAGCCTTGCTTGGGACTCTAAGTAAAGTAGAATGAGGTTTGGGTACTCGTATTCATGGGACACGAGGTTTTCAACTTATGATTTGTCAAGCATATGCATCATAATTGTTCTCGCATTAACTTTAACCATTCAAGATGCTTATGATGGGGGCAATGAGAGCTCAAAGCCGGGAAGTAACATAATTTTTGAAGGTTATAAAACTTGCAATCACTGCTTCCCTCTGCGAAGGGCCTTTCTTTTACTTTTATGTTGAGTCACCACCTTCTATCTTTATGCACCATTAAGAGAGCATAGTTGTCATTCTTAGTATAATGTGCATTATCCCAAAGTTTTCATTGATTGATTCATATTGTTGGTTTCACTTGTTCTCAAATTATTTGTATCTAGTCGCCCTCTTAAACTTGAAGGTGTCCTATGCATTTATGTTTTGCTCTCTTTGAAGGACAAGCTGAAAACCATTTGTATGTTTTTCCTTATGATTTGAACACACGTTTGACTTTCATTGTTTCATTTTCATGATCTTTTGTTTGTGTTCATTTGCATGTTTACAACATGGTTGCTAAGTTCTTATTGTCAAGATTATATCTTCATGCCCATGTTTTAAGTTCTTATGATCCCAGCTCACAAATGCTTACATATGTGATCAAGATTATGTAGGTGCATGTCACCTCAAAAATTATTCTTTTGTTATCACTTACCTACTCGAGGACGAGTAGTAGTTAAGCTTGGGGATGCTTGATACGTCTCCAACGTATCTATAATTTTTGATGCTCCATGCTTGTTTTTACACCATTTGCCTACTGTTTCATTACACTTCGTGGCACTTTTATGCATTTTCCAGAACTAACCTACTAACAAGTCGCCACAGTGCCAGTTCCCTGTTTTCTGCTGTTATTGTGTTTCAGAAGTGATACAGAGGAAATATTCTCGGAATTGGACGAAACAAGTTCCTGAAGTCTTATTTTGTCTGGGAGCTTCCAGAGATCCGAAGAGGAGTAGGAGAGGGGCCACAGGCCAGGCTCACACTAGGCTGGCGCGGCCCAGGCCCTGGCCGTGCCGCCATGGTGTGAGGGGGCCTGGGGCCACCTCTGACATTGCCCCTTCGCCTATAAAGACCCCCCAACGGGAAAAACCTAAGTACCCGATCAATTTTCCAGAAACACATCGCGATCTGCCACCATCGTCGACCCGAGATCGGGAGGGTCCAGAAGCTCTTCCCGGCACCCTGCCGGAGAGGGGAATCGCCACCGGAGGTCTTCTTCATCGCCATGCTTGCCTCCAGAGTGATGAGTGAGTAGTCTACCTTGGACTATGGGTCCATAGCAGTAGCTAGATGGTTGTCTTCTACACCATGTGCTTCATGTTTAGATCTCATGAGCTGCCCTACATGATTGAGATCACCGTTATGTAATTCTACATGTTTGGTTTGTTGGGATCCGATGAATATTGGTGTTATGATTTAGTTTCTATACTAAAATATATCTTATGTTATCTCTATGTTGTTTATGATCTTGCATGCTCTCCGTTGTTAGTAGCTATATTGGCCGAGTAGTTGCTAGTGACTCCAAGAGGGGGTATTTATGCTCGATAGTGGGTTCATGCCTCTATTTAACCTGGGGGAGTGACAGAAACCTCTAAGGTTGTAGATGTGCTGTTGCTACTAGGGAGAAAACAACATTCATATGCTCAAGGGCATATGCTTTGTTTACATTACACACTTTGCTTAATACAATTATATGTTGTTCGCAACTTAATACTCATGGGGTGTTCGAATGATATCGCCTTGAGTGGATTATTAGTCATAGATGCAGTTGGATGGCGGTCTATGTATTTTGTTGTAATGCCCAGAGTAAATCTCATAGTGATCTTCTTGACATATCATGTTTATCTTTATTCTATCAATTGCCCAACTGTAATTTGTTTACCCAGCATGTGTTATTTATCTTATGGAGAGACACCACTAGTGAACTGTGGACCCTGGTCCTATTTCCATCATATTGCTATCACCTGTTTACTTTACTCGCACTGTTTACTTTACTCGCATACTCTACTGTTTTCCACTCGATACGCTCATAACCTTTGTTTCAAGCAAACCGGTGAGATTGACAACCTCATCGCAAGTTGGGAGCAAAGTACTTGGTTGTGTTGTGTGCAGGTTCCGCGTTGCAGCTAGCAAGCAAAGCTTGGACAAGGCGCCATATATAAATTGTCCGAAGCTGTTGCAAACTAGCAAGCATCACCTTCAGTCATTATTGTCTGCTCTTCTCCTGATCGACATAAACCTTGGTTTCTTAACTGAGGGAAAACTAGCTGCTATACTCATCGCACCTTCCTCTTGGGGTTCCCAACGGGCTGGTCATTCACCACGCAACAAGCACTGGGCCAAGCCCCCGAGCCGGTGAACAACCCAGCGTTGATCTCGCCGTGATTTCTTCGTGTATCTAGTCTGTAAAGTAGTCTGCCGCCGTATGTCTTGATCCGATCTTGTCGAGAATTCGATGTCGCCCGCAACGAACATTGCCGATGATGAGCCGAAGCAACTGATGATTTAGCCAGATGTGTTCTGGTTGCTGCTGCTGCTGGCAGCCGTGAAATTTGTTGGTCTTATCGATGAAAAAAGTTGAAGGATCCCGCCCGGACTACACAATCCAGTCGCCGCGATCCCCACGGTCAGCGCCAATTGATGAGTGGTTAACTCGACAAATGTCCTAGATGAAGGACTTAGAATCGGGGGAAGAGCAACGACTAGAGATTCTGGGATCGAGATTGGCACACGACGTACTCTGGTTCACATCCCCGCGGTGGAGGATCGCTACATCCTGCTAGCAATCTAGTATATGATCACAATGGTGTTTACAGGGTGCCGCCGTAGGCGGAATTTTGTATCTAGTCTATGTCTAATCTCTCTTGTATGTTCTATCTCTCGATATCTAAGTTGTAAGTTGTTCCTCTAGGGGCGCCCCTGCCTGGCTTTATATATGCAACCGGGCTAAAGTTTTACAAGAGTCCTAGTCGAATACGGATTAGAGCCTTCCTTCTTCATCTCCAAGTCATCTTCGAGTCCTTGTACTTGACCATTTCCATAATAGGCCGGACCCGGTATACTAATCCGCGGGTACCCGAAGAGCATACCCACGTCAGTAATCCAACTGCATCTATGACTAATAATCCACCCGCAGGATATCATCTGAACAACCTTTGGGTATTAAGTTGCAAGCAACAGATTATTGCATTAAGCAAAGTGTGTAATGTAAACAATACAATTATCCTTCAACAAAAGATTATTGTTTTCTCCCTAGTAGCAACAACACATCTACAACCTTAGAAGTTATTGTCACTCTCCCAGATTACTAGAGGCATGAACCCACTATCGAGCATAAATACTCCCTCTTGGAGTTACAAGCATATACTTGGCCAAAGCATCTACTAGCAACGGAGAGCATGCAAGATCACAAATAACATAGACATGATAAATCAATAATCAACTTGACATAGTACTCAATATTCATTGGATCCCAAAAAACACAACATGTAGAATTACATAAAGATGATCTTGATCATATAGGCAGCTCACAAGATCTAAACATGCAGGCGCAAATTGGAGAAGACAGCCATCTAGCTACTGCTATGGACCCGTAGTCCAAGGATGAACTACTCATGCATCACTCTGGAGGCAGGCATGGAGATGAAGAAGGCCTCGGGTGATGATTCCTCTCTCTGGCAGGGTGCCGAGAAGAGCTTCAGACCCCTCCCGAACTAGGGTCAACGACGATGGCGGCTTACAGTACTTTTCATGGATGGATGTTCAGGCCTTTAGGGTTTTCATGAAGATGTGAATTTATAGACGGAAGGGTGAGGTTGGTGGGCGCCCGAAGGGGCCCACACCATGGGGCGGCACGGCCAGGGGCTAGACCGCGCCACCACCAGGTGTGGACAGCTCCTAGCTTGTGTCCTTCTCTCCTTTGGACTCTGTCTTCGTGTCAGATAAATAGGAACTTTGGCTTTTGTTTTGTCTAATTCTGAGAATACTTCCTTCAGTAAAAACCGGGAATAGAAAAATAGCAGAAAACAGGAACTGGCACTATGGCATCTTGTTAATAGATTAGTTCCAAAAAATGCATAAAAATACCATGAAGTGTAAACAAAATATAAAGCAATTGGTGTATGATACGTCTCAAACGTATCTATAATTTTTGATGCTCCATGCTTGTTTTTACACCATTTGCCTACTGTTTCGTTACACTTAGTGTCACTTTTATGCATTTTCTGGAACTAACCTATTAACAAGTTGCCACAGTGCCAGTTCCCTGTTTTCTACTGTTTTTGTGTTTCAGAAGTGATACACAGGAAATATTCTCGAAATTGGACGAAACCAAAGCCAGAAGTCTTATTTTTCCCGGGAGCATCCAGACATCCGAAGAGAGGAAGGAGAGGGGCCACAGGCCACCCTCACATAGGGCTGGCGCGGCCCAGGCCCTGGCCGCGCCACCCTAGTGTGAGGAGGCCTGGGGCCACCCCTGACATCGCCCCTTCGCCTATAAGAAGCCTCGGGACGGAAAACCCTAAAGGAGTCGACAATTTTCCAGAAACAGTTCCGTAGCTCCGCCACCGCCGTCGACAAATTTCGGGGGAAAGAAGTCTCTGTTCCGGCACCCTGCCGGGACGGGGAAGTGCCCCCGGAGCCATCTCCATCGGTCTCCATCGCCGTCTCTGCCGTCTCCATCGACCTCACCGCCATCTCCATCAACCTTGCTGTCTCCTATGATAAGGAGGGAGTAGTTCATCCCCGGGGCTGAGGGCTCTACCGGTAGCTATGTTGTTCACCTCTCTCTCCCATGATGTGATCTTTATGTGATCGTGAGCTTTGTATCATGTTGAACAAGTAGATGTTATTATTCAGATATTATGTGTACTCTAGTGGTATTATTAAAGTAATCTATTCCTCCTTCCATGGTGTAACAGTGACAGTACGTGCATCATGGTGGTACTTGGTTTAGGCTATGATTGTGATCTCTTGTGGATTATGAGAATAATTATTGCTATGATAGTATTGAAGTGATCTATTCCTCCTTTCATGGTGTAATGTTGACAGTGTGTGCACCGTGTTAGTACTTGGTCTAAGTTGCAATGATATCTATCTTGAGTTATGCTTTGATTTGGGTATCTCTATGAGTGGTGTTTGTCAAGTACTTGATGAACTTTAAGGGGTGCTTCCGTAGCCACTACGCGATGATTAGTGATATTCAATAGGAGAGTAATTCAGAGTACCATAATGGAGAGAAGTTGTTTATTTGTTCATTCATGTTATATTGTTGGGAGTGTGTCCACTACTGAAAGTATGATCCCTAGGCCTTGTTTCCAAGCATTGCACACCGTTTACTTGCTGTTTTGTTACATGTTTGCTCGCAGCGATTTTTATTCCAGATTGCATTTACTACTTATAATCATCACTACTACTTGTATTTCACTATCTCTTCGCCGAACTAGTGCACCTATACATCTAACAAGTGTATTGGGTGTGTTGGGGACACAAGAGACTTTCTGTATCGTAATTGCAGGGTTGCTTGAGAGGGATAGCTTTGACCTCTTCCTCCCTAAGTTCGATAAACCTTGGGTGATCCACTTAAGGGAAACTTGCTGCTGTTCTACAAACCTCTGCACTTGGAGGCCCAACACTGTCTACAAGAACAGACGCGTGCGTAGACATCAAGCTCTTTTCTGGCGCCGTTGCCGGGGAGGTAAGGTAAAAGGTACTCGCATCCTCCTGTGTGAGTGCTCGGAGTTATTTCCTTTAGATTCTGCAATTACATCTTTTTGTTTCTTGTTTTTATTTTCACTAGTTAGGCTTAATGGAAAACAATGAGTTCTTTAGTCTTTTTCCTAAGTTTAGATATGAAGTGTTTGAAGAGAAAATCGAAAAACCTTTGGAGCTTAATTTGCATGCTAATAGTGTTGTTAGTATGAATGCTTTGAACACCGTTGTTACTAATGCTATTGAAAAGTCTAAGCTTGGGGAAGCTGGTTTTGTTAAGCATGATATTTTTAGTTCCCCAGCTTTAGTGGAGAAAGTTTGCTCTGATGATATTTTATCTCCCCTATATGATGTTCCTTCTTATGATGATATGTTTGATGAATATGCTTTGAGAAATAGCTGTTCTCTAGCTTGTGATGATACTAAACCTCTAATTTATGATGGCTATGATGATGAGTATAATATTTTCAGTCCACCTACTTTTGAGGAGAAAATTAGTTATGATTACAATATGCCTCCTATTTATGATGATTATGGTGATGAGAATAATTATTCTGTTGAATCTGCTCCTTGTACTATTGTTCCTGTGGAGAGTATTAATCCTTTTATGCATGTGGCTCATGATAGGGATGCTCTATGTGATAGTTATATTGTTAGTTCTATTCATGATGCTACTGAAATTTATTATGAGAGAGGGAAACATGGTTTGATGGATATCAACAATATTGAGTTTCCCCTCTTTATGTTGCAATTCTTGAAGTTGTACTTGTTTTGCCTTCCTATGCTTTTTGCTTTGCGCTTTCATGACTTGTCTCTTTACAAGACTATTTTTCATAGGAAGTGGTTTAGATTTAAATGTGTTCCATACTTGCTTTTTGATGCTCTCTTTTGCTTTAAGTTCCTATATGGCGCATTTGCCTCAAGCTCTTATATGGCGCCCACATGAGCATCTTTGCAAATTACTGCGCCTAGCTCAAAGACGTTAAAGAAAAGCACTCTTGGGAGATAACCCAATGTTTTCTTTTCAGTACTTTTTCTTTTATTTGAGTCTTGGAAGTTATTACTCCTGTAATAACCGCTCCTTATCTTGTTTATTTTGTTTTTGTGCCAAGAGAAGCCTCTAATTTGAGTGAGGTAAAGATTTGGGGATGTTGCTGTCCTAAAACAGTTTTCGGTACTGCACCGTAAAAATTCGTATAAATTCTCTGTATATATTTTGGACCTGCGATTTCTTGTGCATATGCCCCAGGTTATATCCAAACTTTTGTTAGTTGAACACTTTTTGATTTGAGCAACAGAAAACCCCTCAAAAATTTGGCCTTTGTCAGCTGTTCTGTTTTGACAGATTTCTGCCAATATTTGTGTTTGCCGCTTTATCGCTTTCTTTTGAGTTCTTTTGATCATGGAACTTTTGGGGAAGTTGCTACAGTAGTATATACTTAATATGTGGTGGTTTTGGGTTAAAACCTGAAGCAAAAATAGGTTGATTATATGTTATGCTTGTACTAATATTGCTAATAGAATTGTGTTTAGTTTTGTATGAAGGAAGTTTTCAAGTGTAGGGATTGGAGAATGATGAGATGAGTTGAAGAATGGACAAAAGATCAAGCTTGGGGATGCCCATGCATCACCCCAAGAAATATCCAAGAAGTACAAGCGTCAAAGCTTGGGGATGCCCCCGAGGCACCACTTCTTCATCGGCAAAAATCAGGTCACCTTTCAAGACACTATATTTTTATTGCTTCATGCACTATGTGTTTTTCTTGGAGTGTCAGTTGTTTTAGTTTTCTTAGTTTTGTTTGCTACAATAAATGGTTAGATCACATCATGTTTCTTTTGGAGGAGATGAACTCGCTTTTCATTTGCCAAGAACACTCTAGTTTTCACTCTTATCGTTCATCGAGTGTTCTTCTTTTTCTGCTACTGCTTTTGGTTTTCGTTTTCGCCTTGATTTGCATTCAGACCTTGTCATATCTTTTCATCAAGGTATATTTTTTCCTCTGATCTTTATTGGTTTTCATCAAAAGAGGTGTTTATAAAAATTTCAAATGGTGTTGGAAAAGAGAAAAAGCTTTGTGCAAAATAGTGGTACAAGAAGGAGCTTGTGTAGACTACGGCCTAGGCTTTTTTTATGTCATGCTTGATGTCTTTTTGATAGTATGCTTAGTGGTTTTGCTGTAGCATGACTTGTCTCAAATAACTTAGATTGCTTAATGAGCCTTTGAAAAAATCATGCGTTGTTTTAATTATTTGGAAGCATTATTTTGGTGTTCTCCTTGATGCTTTATTTGGGTTGACTTGGCGCATGCTCACACATGTTAGACTCTTACAAAGTCGCCAATAGCCTCTATGATCATTTAGTTTTTGATTTTTGATGCCATCTTATGCTTCTTTTAATGTTGCTTTGTCGCTTTGCATGATTATGGCCGTTATTGCTCTCTTAGTTGGTCGCTCCCAGTCTTTTGCTAGCCCTCATTTTGTACTGAGTATGAGCTCTACTCGTGCATCCAACTCCTAAAAATCAAGTTTGCCATTGTGTCCACTATAAATTCCTATGCATGGTATTTGTAAGCCATTCCAAGTAAATTTTCATGTGCTACCTTTCAAAAAACCTTCAAAACACTTCTCGTTTTGTGACACTGTTTTCAGCTCATGGGGACGTAGTGGTCGGATTTGCTATCTTCCATATTGCTTATTCCAAAAAGAAAAAAAAGGGAAAAAAGAAAGAAAAAGAAAGAAAAAAGGCACTCCTCCATGGAATGTGAATATTGGTAGGCACCCGATGGAATCGGTTAGCCATGGTTTGTGAAAGGAAAAAAGGTGGGGAGGAGTGCCAAGCTTTATAAAAGAGCACAAAAAGTGCCAATCTCTCTCTCAAAAACTTGCTTCATTTTTGTATGGAAGATAGTAAGAACCCCATTGCCAGTCGTTGACAAAAGCAACCACCTCTCAAAACCCAAGTTTTATCTC
Organism: Dactylis glomerata; assembly: GCA_007115705.1. Lineage (NCBI taxonomy): Eukaryota > Viridiplantae > Streptophyta > Magnoliopsida > Poales > Poaceae > Dactylis > Dactylis glomerata. The sequence continues at coordinate 2,969,644 of QXEO01000721.1, forward strand.
TCTGTTTTACAAATGAAAAGCTCTAGCACATGTTTAATCCCTGCTTCCCTCTGCGAAGGGCCTTTCTTTTACTTTTAAGTTGAGTCACCATCTTCTACCTTTATGCACCATTAAGAGAGCATAGTTGTCATTCTGAGTATAATGTGCATTGTCCCAAAGTTTTCATTGATTGATTCATGATGTTGGTTTCACTTGTTCTTAAATTATTTGTATCTAGTCGGCCTCTTAAACTTGAAGGTGTCCTATGCATTTATGTTTTGCTCTCTTTGAAGGACAAGCTGAAAACCATTTGTATGTTTTCCTTATGATTTGAACACACGTTTGACTTTCATTGTTTTATTTTCATGATCTTTTGTTTGTGTTCATTTTCATGTTTAGAACATGGTTGCTAAGTTTCTATTATCAAGATTATGTCTTTCATGCCCATGTTTTAAGTTCTTATGATCCTAGCTCACAAATGCTTACATATATGATCAAGATTGTGTAGGTGCATGTCACCTCAAAAATTATTCTTTTGTTATCACTTACCTACTCGAGGACGAGCAGGAGTTAAGCTTGGGGATGCTGATACGTCTCAAACGTATCTATAATTTTTGATGCTCCATGCTTGTTTTTACACCATTTGCCTACTGTTTCGTTACACTTAGTGGCACTTTTATGCATTTTCTGGAACTAACCTATTAACAAGTTGCCACAGTGCCAGTTCCCTGTTTTCTACTGTTTTTGTGTTTCAGAAGTGATACACAGGAAATATTCTCGGAATTGGACGAAACCAAAGCCAGAAGTCTTATTTTTCCCGGGAGCATCCAGACATCCGAAGAGAGGAAGGAGAGGGGCCACAGGCCGCCCTCACACAGGGCTGGCAAGGCCCAAGCCCTGGCCGCGCCACCCTAGTGTGAGGAGGCCTGGGGCCACCCCTGACATTGCCCCTTCGCCTATAAGAAGCCTCGGGACGGAAAACCCTAAAGGAGTCGACAATTTTCCAGAAACAGTTCCGTAGCTCCGTCGCCGCTGTTGACGAATTTCGGGGGACAGAAGTCTCTGTTCTGGCACCCTGCCGGGACGGGGAAGTGCCCCCGGAGCCATCTCCATCGGTCTCCATCGCCGTCTCCGCCGTCTCCATCGACCTCACCGCCATCTCCATCAACCTTGCTATCTCCTATGAGGAGGAGGGAGTAGTTCATCCCCGGGGCTGAGGGCTCTACCGGTAGCTATGTGGTTCACCTCTCTCTCCCATGATGTGATCTTTATGTGATCGTGAGCTTTGTATCATGTTGAACAAGTAGATGTTATTATTCAGATATTATGAGTACTCTAGTGGTATTATTAAAGTAATCTATTCCTCCTGCCATGGTGTAACGGTGACAGTGCGTGCATCATGGTGGTACTTGGTCTAGGTTATGATTGTGATCTCTTATGGATTATGAGAATAATTATTGCTATGATAGTATTGAAGTGATCTATTCCTCCTTTCATGGTGTAATGTTGACAGTGTGTGCACCGTGTTAGTACTTGGTCTAAGTTGCAATGATATCTATCTTGAGTTATGCTTTGATTTGGGTATCTCTATGAGTGGTGTTTGTCAAGTACTTGATGAACTTTAAGGGGTGCTTCCGTAGCCACTACGCGATGATTAGTGATATTCAATAGGAGAGTAATTCAGAGTACCATAGTGGAGAGAAGTTGTTTATTTGTTCATTCATGTTATATTGTTGGGAGTGTGTCCACTAGTGAAAGTATGATCCCTAGGCCTTGTTTCCAAGCATTGCACACCGTTTACTTGCTGTTTTGTTACATGTTTGCTCGCAGCGATTTTTATTCTAGATTGCATTTACTACTTATAATCATCACTACTACTTGTATTTCACTATCTCTTCGCCGAACTAGTGCACCTATACATCTGACAAGTGTATTGGGTGTGTTGGGGACATAAGAGACTTTCTATATCGTAATTGCAGGGTTGCTTGAGAGGGATAGCTTTGACCTCTTTCTCCCTGAGTTCGATAAACCTTGGGTGATCCACTTAAGGGAAACTTGCTGCTGTTCTACAAACCTCTGCACTTGGAGGCCCAACGCTGTCTACAAGAACAGACGCGTGCGTAGACATCAGTGTAAAACAAGCATGGAGCATCAAAAATTATAGATATGTTTGCAATATATCAAGCATCCCCAAGCTTAACTCCTGCTCGTCCTTGAGTAGGTAAGAGCTAACAAAAATAGTTTTTGAGGTGACATGCAGCCAACACCATCTTGATCAAGTCAATGTAAAGAATTGCAAGCTGAGATCAAAGTACTCTAAACATGGGCATAAAAGATAAAATTCTAACAATAGAACTTAGCAACCATGTTACAACATGAAAAGCAACACAAATAAAAGATCATGAATAATAATACATTGAAAGTTATTTGCTTGTTTTGAGCATAAAGAAAACATAGCAAAGTGGTATTCAGCTTGTCCCTCATGGAGTAGCAAAACATAAATGCATAGGACACCTTCAAAGTTCAAAGGGTGACTAGATACAAATAATTTGAGAACAAGCAATACCATAATCATGAGTCAATCAATAATAATTTTTGGGACTATACACATTATACTCAGAATGACAACTATGCTCTCTTAATTGGTGCATAAAGATAGAAGATGAAGACTCAACATAAAAGTAAAAGAAAGGCCCTTCATAGAGGGAAGTAGTGATTACAAGTTTTATAAACCTTCCAAAAATTATGGTACTTATTAGCTTTGAGCTCTCATTGCCCCTATCATTGGCATCTTGAATGGTTAAGGTTAATGTGAGAGAAAATATGAGTTATATACTTGACAAACCATAAGTTGAAAATCTCATGTCCCTTGAATACGAGTACCTAAACCGCGTGCTACTCAACTTAGGTTCCAAGCAAGTTCTTGTCATTGTAAGCATACATGTATCATTGAGAACGTCAACGGGTACCTCCTGCCCGATGATATGGAAGATTTCCCATATCAAAATGACAAGACAAACAGATAATGAACACCTCGACATCTCTTTTATTTACCATTGGGCATACCTTTTTATTTTGAGATGCGTCGTCGCATGTCCACTATGGTTATACTGTAAATCTCCACCATGAATGATGCATGGTTTAGATTAGCGGCCCATGCATTTCTCTTACACATATACAAACTCCATGAGCTCACAAGTTTCCAACTTATTTCACACCGCTAGGCATCCATGAACAAAAGATCATGATATCAACTAAATAGGAATAAGTGCAATGATGAAAATGTGCCCCACGAAAGCATGGTTGTGTTAACTCTCAACTTACAACTTGCAAGCATATAAACTTTATAAGAGAATCACAATGGTAAAGTTTAGTAAGTGCAAGAAAGTAAATGTGCCATCAAGTTTGTGAGAGCTTTACTAACTAATTTTCTCATAACAAAAATTTTAATTTGGAAGATAGATAAACGCATGATGAATATACGTGGAATAGCAAAAATGCTAATAGGTAGATTTGGTGGACACATTGGCAGACTTTAGTTTTTTGGGAGTTGGATGCACGAGTAGAGCTCATACTCAGTACAGGTGAAGGCTAGCAAAAGACTGGGAGCGACCAACTAAGAGAGCAATAACGGCCATAATCATGCACAGCGACAAAACATTATTAATCAAAGCATAAAGTGATATTACAATTCAAAAACTAAATAATCATAGAGGCTTGAGGGACTGGTTCATAGTCATAACATGGCGTAAGCATGCGCCAAGTCAACCCAAATAAAGCATCAAAGGAGAATACCACAATATTATGCTTTGGTATGATAAAAACAACGCATGATTCTTTTAATGGCACATTAAGCATTGTCAGTCATTTGAGACAAGCCATGCTACAACAATAACTACTAAGCATATAATCAAAATAATATCTAGCATGTCATGCTAAAGTCTCAGCCACAGTCTAAACAAGCTTCCTTTTGCACCACTATATGCATGAAATATTTTACTTTTTTCTAACACCAATCAACTTATTTGAAATAACTCTCAAAGATAAAAATCAACAAAGACCATAGGTCTAAACACACCTAACTACAAATAACTAACAAGTTCTGAACAAAAATAAGGGTGAAAAACAAAAGCTAAACGCAGTAGTAGCAAAAGAGAACACTCGCAGAACGATAAGAGTGAAAACTAGAGTGTTCTAGGCAATAAAAACGGAGTGTGTCTTCTCCAAAAGAAATATGCTGGGATCCAACCATTTATTACAGCAAACAAAACAAAACAAAACAAAACTGAAAGCAAAAATAAAGACGCTCCAAGAAAAACACATAGCATATGAAGCAATAAAAAATATAGTGTCTTAAAAGATGACCTGCTATTTTTGTGGATGAAGAAGGGGGTGCCTTGGGCATCCCCAAGCTTTGACGCTTATATTTCTTGTATATTTCTTGGGGTGACATGGGCATCCCCAAGCTTGAGCTTTTGTCCATCCTTCATCTCATCACATCATTCTCCTTTCCCTACACTTAAAAACTTCCTTCATACAAAACTTCACACAATTCTCATTAGCAACATTAGTGTATGCAAGATAGTATGTCCACTTTTGGTTCAGTTTTAACTCAAGTACAACATCCATTAAAACATCATCTACTGTAGCAACTTCTTCTAAAAGCTCTTCTGATCAAAAGAACTCAAAAAGAAAGAGATCAAGAGGCAAATGCAAATAGTGGCAGAAATCTGTCAAAACAGAACAACAAGTAAAGATCAATTTTTTCGAAAATCTTCTATTGCTCAAATTGAAAAATGCGAAACTAATGAAAGTTAGATAATAACATGGGGCATGTGAACAAAAAATTACAGATCAATACGAAGTTCTGGGATTTTTTCACAAATTTTTACAGCGAAGCACAGAAATCTGTTTCGAGACAACAACTTCCCCAAATCTTACCTTCTTCCTATTAGAGGCTATTCTTGGCACAAAAACAAAATAAAAAGGATAAGGAGAGGTTGTTACAGTAGTAACAACTTCCAAGACTCAACAAAAGAAAAATTATTAAAAAAAACATGGGTTATCTCTCAAGAGTGCTTTTCTTTAACGCCTTTCAGCTAGGCGCATAAAGCAATAATCAAGTATTTTCAAGTGAAGAAGCATCAAGATCAATACCAGAAGTCTTTTCAACAAGGAATTGTATTTTATCCATATAAGTTTTAGAAAATCCTCTCTCAACACTCTTGGGTTCACTACTTTCATCAAATGGGTTTTTAGGAACAATCCAATCAAAATTCTTTTCCAAAGCTTCATGCATTCCTAAGAGTTTAAAAGGTATTGGTATTTTGATTTCCTCCTATTTTTGGGTTTGGTTTTGTCTATCTTTTCAAGTGTACCAGTAACATCTACACATGAGCCTAGCATATTAAAATGATCAAAGACTTTCCTAGCTTCTATAACAACATCTCTAAATTCTTTACGCAAAGTTTCTAGAATAAAATCTCTCTTTTCAGTATCTTCAACATCATAAAGTTTAAGAAACATTTGCTATATTTATGGGGTTAAGTTTAACAAACCTAGCCTTCAACATGTGAACTAAGTAGGCAGCAGCAGTTTCATAATTAGGAGCAAGTTTTGCTAAGGATCTATCCTCAATATCTTTGTGCTTACTGACATGATTAAATAATTCTTCAATGTTATCTTTCCCAATTATAGAACCACTACCTACTGATAAGTCTTTCAGAATATACTTAGGGATCAACATAATGAACTAAAAATAAGGTAACAAAATACCAGCTATAAAAGGAACTATTTTTTTTGTGCTTTTTATATAGAGAAGCAAATAAGAATAAGCAAAGAAACTAAGTAGAACAATAACAAAGTAAAAAGATTGGAAGTGAGAGACTCCCCTTGCAGAAATCCTCTTTCTCCCTGATACGTCTCCAACGTATCCATAATTTTTGATGATCCATGCTTGTTTTTACACCATTTGTTTAGTGTTTTGTTACACTTCATGGCATTTTTATGCATTTTCCAGAACTAACCTATTAACGAGATGCCACAGTGCCAGTTCCCTATTTTCTGTTGTTTTTGTGTTTTAAAAAAGTTACACAGGAAATATTCTCAGAATTGGACAAAACCAAAGCCAGTCGTCCAGATATTTCATGGAGCTTCCAGAACACCAAAGAGGAGATGGAGCCAGACCAGAGGGCGGCCACACCATAGGGCAACGCGGCCTAGGGCTGGCCCACGCCCCTGGTGGTGTGGGCCCCCTGGTCCACTTCTGACGCTGCCTCTTCGCCTATAAAGACCCCTCGACGGGAAAAACCTAAAGACCCGATCACTTTTCCAGAATACATCGCGATCCGCCGCCGCCGTCGACCCGAAGATCGGGAGGGTCCAGAAGCTCTTCCCGGCACCCTGCCGGAGAGGGGAATCGCCACCGGAGGTCTTCTTCGTTGCCATGCTTGCCTCCAGCGCGATGAGTGAGTAGTCTACCTTAGACTATGGGTCCATAGCAGTAGCTAGATGGTTGTCTTATCCACCATGTGCTTCATGTTTAGATCTCGTGAGCTGCCTTACATGATCAAGATCACCGTTATGTAATTCTACATGTTGTGTTTGTTGGGATCCGATGAATATTGATGTTATGATTGAGTTGAAGTACTGAATTTTATCTTATGTTATCTCTATGTTGTTTATGATCTTGCATGCTCTCCATTGTTAGTAGCTATCTTGGCCAAGTAGTTGCTAGTGACTCCAAGAGGGGGTATTTATGCTCGATAGTGGGTTCATGCCTCTATTTAATCTGGGGGAGTGACAGAAACCTCTAAAATTGTAGATGTGCTGTTGCTACTAGGGGGAAAACAACATTCATATGCTCGAGGGCATATGCTTTGTTTACATTACACACTTTGCTTAATGCAGTTATCTGTTGTTCGCAACTTAATGCTTGTGGAGTTCTTGAATTGATTCGCCACAAGTGGATTATTAGTCATAGATGCAGTTGGATGGCGATCTATGTATCTTGTTGTAATGCCCAGAGTAAATCTCATAGTGATCCTCTCGACATATCATGTTGTCTTTATTCTATCAATTGCCCAACTGTAATTTGTTTACCCAGCATGTGTTATTTTATCTTATGGAGAGACACCACTAGTGAACTATGGACCCCGGTCCTATTTCCATTATATTGCTATCACCTGTTTACTTTACTCGCATTGTTTACTTTACTCGTATACTATTACTATTTTCTACTTGATACGCTCGTTCCTTTGTTTATAGCAAACCGGTGAGATTGACAACCTCATCGTAAGTTGGGAGCAAAGTATTTGGTTGTGTTATGTGCAGGTTCCATGTTGCTACTAGTTGAAGACGCGCTAACTCGTTTGATCGTAAACGGCGCCCTTGTTGGAGTGCCACTAGACTAGCAAGCATCACCTTCAGTCGTATTGGCTTCTTCCTCTCCTGATCGATATACCTTGGTTTCTTACTGAGGGAAAACCTTGCTGCTATATTCATCATACCTTCCTCTTGGGGTTCCCAACTAGACGGAAAAAAATTATCAACACCGTACCGCATCAAGCTCTTTTCTGGCGCCGTTGCCGGGGAGGAAAAAGAAGACTTCTGCAAGGGGAGTTTCGCACGCACATCCTTTACTTTGTTTTAAGTTTTGCTTTACTTTATTTTTACTTGCATCGTTTTATCAAAAACCCAAAAAAATTAGTATCCTTGATAGTTGTTATTTCTATACTTCTAGTTTATTATGTTGTTCCCTAAGTATGTTTTGGAGGACCTCTCAGTAGGTAGTGGTTCAATTATTGGAAAAAGTAACATTGAGGAGTTCTTTAATCATATTAGTATGCATAAAGATGTTGAGAAAAAGTCTTTGGCTGAGCTTGCTCCTAGTTATGAAGTTGCTTCTACTTATTTGATTCACATGTTGGAAGCTAGGTTTGCTAGCCTTAATCCTTTTATGCAATACATGTTTCTTAAGCTTCATGATATTGAGGATCCTGAAAAGAAAGCTTTTATCCTTGAAGCTTTCTGCATAGAATTTAGAGATGTTGCCATTGAAGCTAGGAAAGTTCTTAAGCGTTTTAATAAGCTTGGTTCACCTATTAAGGTTGTTAGTACAAACAATGAGGGGACCGATATACCTATACCTAGCAAACTCTTGGGATTGTATGAAGCTTTTGAAAATAATTTTGATTGGATCTGTCCCAAAAATCTTTTTAGTGATTTGAGTGAACCAAAGCGTGATCACAAAGGGTCTTCAAAAACTTATGTGGATGAAATACAATGCCTTATTGAGAAGACCTCTTCGATGGATCTTAATACCTCTTTCGAAAATACTTGATTCGCACTTTCTGCGCCTAGCTCAAAGGCGTTAAAGAAAAGCACTCTTGGGAGATAACCCAATGTTTTTACATTCAGTTCTTTTTCTTTTATTTGAGTCTTGGAAGTTATTACTACTGTAATAACTGCTCCTTATCCTTTTTATTTCGTTGTTGTGCCAAGAGAAGCCTCTAATTTGAGCGAGGTAAGATTTGGGGATGTTGCTGTCCTGAAACTGTTTTTGGAGCTGCACCGTAAAAATTCATTAAAATTCTCTGTATATCTTTTGGACCTGCAATTTCTTGTGCATATGCCCCAGGTTATATCCAAACTTTAATTAGTTGAACACTTTTTGATTTGAGCAACAGAAAACCCTCTAAAAATTCGACCTTTGTCAGCTGTTCTGTTTAGACAGATTTCTGCCAATATTTGTGTTTGCCGCTTTATCGCTTTCTTTTTGAGTTCTTTTGATCACGAAACTTTTGGGGAAGTTGCCACAGTAGTATATGCTTTATATGTGGTGGTTTTGGGTTGAAACTTGAAGCAAAAAGGGTTGATTCATTATTATGCTTACACTAATGTTGCTAATAGATTTGTGTTTAGTTTTGTATGAAGGAAGTTTTCAAGTGTAGGGATTGGAGAATGATGAGATGAGTTGAAAAATGGACAAAAGCTCAAGCTTGGGGATGCCCACGCACCCCAAGAAATATCCAAGAAGTACAAGCGTCAAAGCTTGGGGATGCCCCCGAGGCACCCCTTCTTCATCGGCAAAAATCAGGTCACCTTTCAACGCACTATATTTTTTATTGCTTCATGCATTATGCGTTTTTCTTGGAGTGTCAGTTGTTTTTAGTTTTCAGTTTTGTTTAGTTTTGTTTGCTGCAATAAATGGTTGGACCCCAACAAATTCCTTTTGGAGAAGTTGCCTTGCTTTTCATTTGCCAAGAACACTTCATTTTTCGTTCTTATAATTTCAATGAGTATTCTCTTTTTCTAGAACTGCATTTAGCTTTCAATTTTCACCTTGATTTGGGTTCAGATCATTTTATATCTTTTCATCAAGGTGTATTTTGACCTCTGGTCTATGTTGGTTTTCATCAAAGAGTTGTTTATAAAAAGTTTGAATTGTGTTGAAAAAGAGAAAAAGCTTTATGCAAAAAAAGTGGTACAAGGAGCTTGTGTAGACTGCGGCCTAGGCTTTTGCATGTTGTGCTTGATGTCTTTTTTATAGTATGCTTAGTGGTTTTGCTGTAGCATGACTTGTCTCAAATAACTGAGATTGCTTAATGAGCCTTTGAAAATATCATGCGTTGTTTTAATTATTTGGAAGCATTATTTTGGTTTTCTCCTTTGATGCTTTATTTGGGTTGACTTGGCGCATGCTCACACATGTTTGACTCATACAAAGTTGCCATTGCCTCTGTGATCATTTAGTTTTTGACTTTTGATGCCATCTTATGCTTCTTTTAATGTCGCTTTGTCGCTATGCACGATTATGGCCGTTATTGCTCTCTTAGTTGGTCGCTCCCAGTCTTTTGCTAGCCCTCATTTTGTACAGAGTATGAGCTCTACTCGTGTATCCAACTCCTATAAACCAAGTTATTCCAAAGTGTCCACCATACATACCTATTAGAAATTTGCTATTCCAAAGTACATTTGACTTGCTTTTATCTATCCTTCGAATTAAACTCTTTTTGGTGTTATGCGAAAATTGGTCAGTAAAGCTCTCACGAACCGGATGGCACACTTTACTTTTCTCATTTTAAAATTTTGACATTGTGGTCTCTTATGTTGAGTTGTTATGCTTGCAAGTTGTAAGTTGGGAATTAGCCCAGCCATGCCGTCATGGGGCAAGCTTTCAACATTGCACTATCTTTCATTTGAGTTGATATCGTGATCTTTTGTTTATGGATACTCGCGGTGTGAAATGAATTGGGAATCTTGCGGGATCATGGAGTTTGTATACGTGTTAGAGAAATGCCTGGGCCGCTAATCTAAGCCATGCATAATTCATGGTAGAAATTTACAGCATGCCCATAGTGAACATTCGACAACGCATCTCGCAATAAAAAGCTATACCAATGGTAAATAAAAGAGATGCTGAGGTGTTCATTGTCTGTTTGTCCTATCATTTTGATATGGGCTTGTTCCATGTCATCGGACACGGAGGTACCCCGTTGGCGGTTCTCGATGATACGTGTATACTTACAATGACAAGAGCTTGCTTGGGACTCTAAGTAAAGTAGCATGAGGTTTGGGTATTCGTATTTTACGGGACACGAGGTTTTTAACTTATGATTTGTCAAGCATATGCAGCATAAGTGTTCTCGCATTAACTTTAACCATTCAAGATGCTTATGATGGGGGCAATGAGAGCTCAAAGCTGGTAAGTACCATAATTTTTGAAGGTTTATAAAACTTGCAATTACTGCTTCCCTCCGCGAAGGGCCTTTCTTTTACTTTTATGTTGAGTCTCCACCTTCTATCTTTATGCACCATTAAGAAAGCATAGTTGTCATTCTGAGTATAATGTGCATTGTCCCAAAGTTTTCATTGATTGATTCATATTGTTGGTTTCACTTGTTCTCAAATTATTTGTATCTAGTCGCCCTCTTAAACTTGAAGGTGTCCTTGATGTCTACGCACGCGTCTGTTCTTGTAGACAGTGTTGGGCCTCCAAGTGCAGAGGTTTGTAGAGCAGCAGCAAGTTTCCCTTAAGTGGATCACCCAAGGTTTATCGAACTCAGGGAGGAAGAGGTCAAAGCTACCCCTCTCAAGCAACCCTGCAATTACGATGCAGAAAGTCTCTTGTGTCCCCAACACACCCAATACACTTGTCAGATGTATAGGTGCACTAGTTCGGCGAAGAGATAGTGAAATACAAGTGGTATAGATGATTATAAGTAGCAAATGTGATTTGAAGTAAATATCGCTGCGAGCAAACAAGTAACAAAACAGCAAGTAAACGGTGTGCAAAGCTTGGAAACAAGGCCTAGGGATCATACTTTCACTAGTGGACACACTCCCAACAATATAACATGAATGAACAAATAAACAACTTCTCTCCACTATGGTACTCTGAATTACGCTCCTATTGAATAACACTAATCATTGTGTAGTGGCTACAGAAGCACCCCTTAAAGTTCATCAAGTACTTGACAAACACCACTCATAGAGATATCCAAATCAAAGCACAACTCAAGATAGATATCGTTGCAACTTAGACCAAGTACTAACACGGTGCACACACTGTCAACATTACACCATGAAAGGAGGAATAGATCACTTCAATACTATCATAGCAATAATTATTCTCATAATCCACAAGAGATCACCATCATAGCCTAAACCAAGTACCACCATGATGCACGCACTGTCACCGTTACACCATGGCAGGAGGAATAGATTACTTTAATAATACCACTAGAGTACACATAATATCTGAATAATAACATCTACTTGTTCAACATGATACAAAGCTCACGATCACATAAAGATCACATCATGGAAGAGAGAGGTGAACCACATAGCTATCGGTAGAGCCCTCAGCCCCGGGGATGAACTACTCCCTCCTCATCATAGGAGATAGCAAGGTTGATGGAGATGGCGGTGAGGTTGATGGAGATGGCGGAGACGGCGATGGAGACCGATGGAGATGGCTCCGAGGGCACTTCCCCGTCCCGGCAAGGTGCCGGAACAGAGACTTCTGTCCCCCGAAATTCGTCGATGGCGGCGGCGGAGCTACGGAACTCTTTCTGGAAAATTGCCGAATCCTCTAGGGTTTTCCGTCCCGAGGCTTCTTATAGGCGAAGGGGCGGTGTCCCAGGCCTCCTCACACCATGGTGGCGCGGCCAGGGCCTAGGCTGCGCCAGTCCTGTGTGTGGACGGCCTGTGGCCCCTCTCCTTCCTCTCTTCGGATGTCTGGATGCTCCCGGGAAAAATAAGACTTCTGGCTTTTGTTTCGTCCAATTCCGAGAATATTTCCTGTGTATCACTTCTGAAACACGAAAATAGCAGAAAACAGGGAACTGGCACTATGGCATCTTGTCAATAGGTTAGTTCCGGAAATCGCATAAAAACGCCACGAAGTGTAACAAAACATTGGGCAAATGGTGTAAAAACAAGCATGGAGCATCAAAAATTATGGATACGTTGGAGACGTATCAGCATCCCCAAGCTTAACTCCTGCTCGTCCTCGAGTAGGTAAGTGATAACAAAAGAAATAATTTTTGAGGTGACATGCACCTACATAATCTTGATCATATATGTAAGCATTTGTGAGCTGGGATCATAAGAACTTAAAACATGGGCATGAAGATATAATCTTGACAATAAGAAACTTAGCAACCATGTTGTAAATATGCAAATGAATACAAACAAAAGATCATGAAAATGAAACAATGAAAGTCAAACGTGTGTTCAAATCACAAGGAAAAACATACAAATGGTTTTCAGCTTGTCCTTCAAAGAGAGCAAAACATAAATGCATAGGACACCTTCAAGTTTAAGAGGGCGACTAGATACAAATAATTTAAGAACAAGTGAAACCAACAATATGAATCAATCAATGAACTTTGGGATAATGCATATCACACTAAGAATGACAACTATGCTCTCTTAATGGTGCATAAAGAAAGAAGGTGGTGAGTCAACATAAAAGTAGAAGAAGGGCCCTTCGCAGAGGGAAGCAGTGATTGCAAGTTTTATAACCTTCAAAAATTATGGTACTTACCGGCTTTGAGCTCTCATTGCCCCCATCATAAGCATCTTGAATGGTTAAAGTTAATGCGAGAACAATTATGATGCATATGCTTGACAAATCATAAGTTGAAAACCTCATGCCCCGTGAATACGAGTACCCAAACCTCATGCTACTTTACTTAGAGTCCCAAGCAAGGCTCTTGTCATTGTAAGTATATGCATATCATTGAGAACCGCCAATGGGGTACCTTCGTGCCCGATGACATGGAACAAGCCCACACTAAAATGACAGGACAAGTAGACAATGAACACCTTAACATCTCTTTTATTTGCCATTTTGTTTAGATTTTTATTGTGAGATGCGTCGTCAAATGTTCACCATGGGTATGCTGCAAATTTCCATCATGAATTATGCATGGCTTAGATTGGCGGCCCGGCGTTTCCCTAACACATATACAAACTCTATGATCCCCACAAGATTCCCAATTCATTTCACACCGCGGGCATCCATAAACAAAAGATCACGATATCAACTCAAATAAGAAGTGCAATGTTGAAAGCTTGCCCCATGACAGCATGGCTGGGCTAGAATCCAACTTACAACTTGCAAGCATAACAACTTAACATAAGAGACCACAATGTCAAATTTTTAAGAACAGGAAAAAGTAAAGTGTGCCTTCCGGTTCGTGAGAGCTTTACTGACCGAATTTCGCATAACACTGGTAAGAGTTTAATTTGAAGAGAAAATAAAAGCAAGTCAAATTTACTTGGAATAGCAAAATTCTAGTAGGTATGTATGGTGGACACTTTGGAAAAATTTGGCTTTTAGGAGTTGGATGTACGAGTAGAGCTCATACTCAGTACAAAATGAGGGCTAGCAAAAGACTGGGAGCGACCAACTAAGAGAGCAATAACGGCCATAATCATGCATATCGACAAAGCAACATTAAAAGAAGCATAAGATGGCATCAAAAGTCAAAAACTAAATGATCATAGAGGCAATGGCGACTTTGTAAGAGTCTAACATGTGTGAGCATACGCCAAGTCAACCCAAATAAAGCATCAAGGAGAAAACCAAAATAATGCTTCCAAACGATAAAAATAACGCATGATTTTTTCAAAGGCTCATTAAGCAATCTCAGTTATTTGAGACAAGTCATGCTACAGCAAAACCACTAAGCATACTATCAAAAAGACATCAAGCACGACATGCAAAAGCCTAGGCCGCAGTCTACACAAGCTCCTTCTTGTACCACTTTTTGCATAAAGCTTTTTCTCTTTTCCAATACCATTCAAACCTTTTTGAGGAAACTCTTTTGAGGAAACCAACAAAGATCAGAGGCAAAAATACACCTTGATGAAAAGATATAACAAGATCTGAACAAAAATCAAGGCAAAAAACAAAGGCTAAACGCAGTAGCAGAAAAAGAGAACACTCATTGAACGATAAGAGTGAAAACTAGAGTGTTCTTGGCAAATGAAAAACGGGTTCATCTCCTCCAAAAGAAACATGATATGATCTAACCATTTATTGCAGCAAACTAAACTAAACTAATACTGAAAACAAAAACAACTGACGCTTCAAGAAAAATGCATAGTGCATGAAGCAATAAAAATATGGTGTCTTGAAAGGTGACCTGATTTTTGCCGATGAAGAAGGGGTGCCTCGGGGGCATCCCCAAGCTTGAGCTTTTGTCCATTCTTCAACTCATCTCATCATTCTCCAATCCCTACACTTGAAAACTTCCTTCATACAAAACTAAACACAAATCTATTAGCAATATTAGTGTAGCATAACATATAATCAACCTCTTTTTGCTTCAGGTTTCAACTCAAAACCACCACATATATAGTAAATACTACTGTAACAACTTCCCCAAAAGTTCCGTGATCAAAAGAACTCAAAAAGAAAGCGATAAAGCGGCAAACACAAATATTGGCAGAAATCTGTCAAAACAGAACAGCTGACAAAGGTCGAATTTTGGCAACTTTTATGGTACCTGTTGTCAAATCATACTACTCCTACGAGAGCTAGTAGTATGAAAGGCCTGTTAAGCCCATTATCAAACCAAAACGTTAGTAAAAAAATAAATCACCCCGACACCACCAGAACCACTGCCGCCGCCGCACGCCCAGAACCCCCACTGCCGCCGCCCGCCCAGACCCCCCCCCCCGGCCGCCGCCGCCATACCTCCATAACCCTCGCCGCTACGGCCGTACCTCCAGTTCCCGTCGCCGCACCTCCATACCCGCCCCAGCCGCCATCTCGAAACGCTGGGGCCGCTCCCTGCCGCCCGTGGTTACCGAACAGACGCCCTAGCAGGCCACGGCACCACGCATGTCGCCTCCGTCGACGGTGGAGGACACGGGAGAGCGACTTCTCCTCCTCAAGAGCGGAGGATGCATCCATGTTTATTCTTTGACTTATACCATACAAGATTACAAAGCAGTATAACATACTCGGAGGAAACTTGCTTCAATCTACGTTATTGTTCAGTGTGATTTCTGTCTCTCCTCAATCATGTACTGAGGTAGTGCATTCTGTATTTCTGTTCAGAGCTACATTTTAACCTTGCAGAATTTCATTAACTAATCGCACACTGTTATCTTACCATCTTAACTCGTATGGTACATCTGTACGGGAGCTATTTAAGGGCAATCATGGTTCGTGTGGGGCTGCTTTAAGCTAATTCTAGGTAATGACTACATTGCTTGCTCCACCTTTAATAGGAAGAATGCATATTATACCAACACTCAAGAATAAGCGAGAAATGACATAGGGCGAGCATTAATTTTAAAACTTGTTGACATTGGTCTTATAATTTGAAGAGTCTACTTAGTGGGTGAAAAATTGGAATCCTATTAGCTGCCTGATGTCTAGTAACTAACAACATCGTCTGATTTACATTGATAAATAGCATGTTATCTTGCAGATTATTTAGTAGTAATCAATGTTTAATAGCCTCATATACTGACCTGTAGTTCCATCTTGCACATAGCCTTGTATAGTGAACTGATAAACAACTCTGGTTCAAGTCTGCGATACCCATTTTTTCGTAGGACTGCTGACAAATATCAGACTGACGGGTTGCTCCTTTCAGTTTCAGCCAAAGAGATCTACATAAACAAAGCAGCTGCATGATTCACAGGCATCTGTGGTACATACAAAGAAGCTGATGGCAAGGAGGATTCTACTTTTGTTAAACCAAGAGATGGTGTTGGTAGTTTTTGTGGTTAAAGCTTTGACGGCGTGAGCATGGCTTCCTGGAGCCTATAATGTTTAGACTATGTTTTCTGGGATGTTTTCTGGATCGCTTATGCTTTCACTGTAAACTGGGTTTTCTCAAGGTTTCTTTGTATGACTTATGCTTTCTATAAAAAATAATACTCATGTTCAGTAGGGTGTCAGCTTATAATTAATGTCCATATTCAGCCCTATGAAAACACTGGTTTATGAGCAGAAGTTTAGGACATTGCTGGACATTTAGTTCCCATGGACTGGCATCTGAAGGTGTACCAAAACAATTGTAGTATATGACTGTCAATATGGCCAGTTCGTTCGGAAGCTTAGCAAGCTTTCGGTGCTGAACCTGATCTACAACAGGCGCTGCTTTAGTGTCCTCAGTTCGAGTTTTACCAGACTTGAAACAACCCCTCACCATAGCGGTCCATGTCCATATACATCCTCTGTCGTCCCTAGCGAACAAATTCGACTTTTCGGCATGGTACGAGGACAGCCGCTTGATAACAAACAGTCCCTTGTCCACACCTATCACATTGAGGCATTTCTCAATTATCTCAAATAGGATTCTAACTTTACACCGAAACTCAACCATTCAATTACAGTTGCTGTATTTACAAAAGGATAGAACAATTAAGACTGCTTCGCCGGAAAAAAAATTAATACAACGACCCAGCGACCTATAGTTCTCCAACATGTCATGTATGGGGTGTAACCATGTAAGGCTGTCACACTAATACAGATCTACAGCTATCCAAGTATCCAACATGCCCTGGATGGGGAGTATGACACTGCATTTTCCTGGACGACCAGAGTCCCCGCTCAGATTGTCAGAATAACTTAGGAAACCCTCCTCCTGGTACTGCGCCTCACCGAGCTTCTATCGATCAACCTTTTGACAGACGAAAGTTCGGGAGTAGACAACCCCCAGTTTCCGGGATATATAAGTCAGCACCCACCACTAAGCCAGGCATCTCGTAATTCTTCTGCAACAAGTCGTGCATCCGCTAGAATTGGATTCTGATTTTCTCCACCTGCAGTGCATAAATAAATGATCACAAGCAGGTACAAGAAAATTGTTTTGGGCGAGGCAAGGGCTAGCAAAATTGTCTGACTTATACAAATGACATAGATGATCAACACAAGATACTGATGTTTCACACCACAACACTGTTCCATACTAAAACTGAAACAAGAATGTCTCCACATGAAATCCCTTACTGTTGAGAACTGCAGATTGTGTGGGTTTCATGTGATGAGGTGCTATTGCTTCTGCATGGTAAACCTCCAGATCACGTGTAGATCTATTTCAGTATTAATGCACTTCTATCATAGATTAGTACTACTCTTTCAAAAAAAAGATTAGTACTACTCTTTCAGCAGAACTAAGCAATATACCTTGCAGTTGCATACTTATTCGATAACTGCTATGTGCGACAGTACAGGCTATTATGTGCATTTATGACTTTGTATGTTTTAGAGGTATTAGGTTCATCTGGGATACTTTGACTGGTATTTGTATAGCTCTTATTTATCGAATGCAGAATATTGAAACTATATCGTATGCTCTCCGCAGCAAAACAAAAAAGTAGTGTGGCAAGCATAGTGCAGATTACCCCACTTTAGGGCATGCCACACGCCCACACCTAGTTTGGGCTGAACTTGGGGCCAAAGACCCTATGATATGGACTATCCACCGAGTCTAAAGACATGTATAATCTGCACTACATGTAAAAGTAACTCTGCAAATGGCAAATGTACACATCAGAGCTGTGGTACCACACCAAACAGGACAATATGACAGATAAACATTGTAATAGAAACACAACCACACTGAATGCTAAGTGTACAATTCACACCTAAGAAACTAAGTTCAAAACTATAAGCAAGTCAAAATCTATGTTGGCTCAAGTGTGGAACAAACACACTTTTGGGGAGATGAAGTTAACACAAATATAGCACAAAAACACAACTGATAAATAGCTTCGAAATCATGTAAGCAGATAGAGGTTTTATGAAACACAACAACTTTATTTACATTGGTTTCAGGTGAAAGCATTGCATCCACCATACAAGTCACAAGGTGCCATCAGATTGTGAACAAGTTCGCATATCAACCGGTTTTGCTGAAAACTAGGTGACCAAATACCACCTTGTAATGAAACTGCTCTACTACATCCAGAATAAAATTCAGAATTTGAGATAATCTTTGTGAATTCTTCTGCAAAAATATGTGCATCTTCTAGTTATATCAGTACAGATGTGTCCTATGGGTCATTGCCAAGGTTCATATTTGATTTCACACAGACCTTTGATAGCTTTGTTATATGCCGATGTCATGTTCTGATTCAAATGACCATATCTTGATTATATTTCTTATTAACTGATTTTACTGAGACAATTTGCACATAAGGTTCCCATCTCTTCAAGAGTGAAAACATCATTGTCAATGAAAGTGAATTAAGATGCCAACAGCTCACAACATTAAGTTTATTAATCTCTGTGCATACCAAAAATTGAGTAAAAAGATTTCCCATATGATAATCAACAAGCAAATCATTCACATTGCAATTTCCACCAAAAAAATTTAAAATCAAAGTTGCATGGGACGAATCAGAGGAACGGTGGAGCAATACATGATGGACAACGCCGCTGTGCTGGTGCTTGGAGTCAGGGTCGGCAGCCTCCGGTCTTGGCGTTGCTGGATCACGGCGGCGTCCGGCCGGGGCAGGACTGGTCGGCGGCGTCCAGGCCTGGGAAGGACTGGCCGGCGGCGTCTAGGCCTCGTCCAATGATGGCCGCCGTCTGCCATAGATGCGGATTGCTGGGGCGGCGTGACGCTGAGGAGGTGCAGGCGAGCATCTCTCCAGTGTGTGCCATCCGCCCGGCGGTGGTGGAAGGCGGCCCAAGGAGGAGCCGCGCCATGGAGGAGCCCGTGGCCGTGGCCATACAAAGGCGATGTGGCTGGCGATGCGCCGCTGCTGCGAGCAGACGGCGGCAGCGATGGCGCGGATAGAGAGAGAGCGAGTGAAGGAGGCAGTGCCGACTAGCGACAAGGGTTTCACATTCAGAATGGACAGTGAGGCCCTGCCAACGCGTTAGGCTTTTGGGCCAGGTGCTGTTGGGCCGGAGCCTATCAACGAAAAGTGAAGAATTTTTAGACTAGTATGATTTGCACTACTGCTATTTTTAGAACTAGTATGAAACATTATCATCCATTAGATCCACGAAAATGAATGGCCAATATTCATTTGGGGGTACCACAAAACTCCTCCAAATTTTTGAGGGGGTTTTCTGTTGCTCAAATCAAAAAGTGTTCAACTAATGAAAGTTTGGATATAACCTGGGGCATATGCACAAGAAATCGCAGGTCCAAAAGATATACAGAGAATTTTCACGAATTTTTACGGTGCAGCACTGAAAACTGTTTCAGGACAGCAACATCCCCAAATCTTACCTCACTCAAATTAGAGGCTTCTCTTGGCACAACAACGAAATAAAAAGGATAAGGAGCGGTTATTACAGTAGTAATAACTTCCAAGACTCAAATAAAAGAAAAAATACTAAAAATAAAACAATGGGTTATCTCCCAAGAGTGCTTTTCTTTAACGCCTTTGAGCTAGGCGCAGTAATTTGCAAAGATGCTCATGTGGGCGCCATATAAGAGCTTGAGGCAAAGGTGCCATATAGGAACTTAAAGCAATAGAGAGCATTAAAAAGCAAATGTGAAAGACATTTATATCTGAACCACTTCCTATGCATAGGAATCTTGTAAGAAAATAAATCAACGAGGCACATAGTAGCAAGCATGGATAGATAAAACAAGTGCCACTTCAAGAATTGCAACATAAAGAGGGGAAACTCAATATTGTTGAGATCCATCAAACCATGTTTTTCTCTCTCATAATAACTTTCAGTAGCATCATGAATAGAACTAACAATATAACTATCACATAAATCATCTCTATCATGAGCCACATGCATAAAAGAATTAATACTCACCACAGGAACAATAGTAGTAGGAGCAGATTCAGCAGAATAATTATTCTCATCACCATAATCATCATAAATAGGAGGCATATTGTAATCATAACTAATTTTATCCTCAATAGTAGGTGAACTGAAAATATTATACTCATCATCATAGCCATCATAAACTAGAGGTTTAGTATCATCACAAGCTAAAGAACAGCTATTTCGCAAAGCATATTCTTCAAACATATCATCATAAGAAGGAACATCACATATGGGAGATAAAATATTATCAGAACAAACTTTCTCCACTAAAGCTGGGGAACTAAAAATATCATGCTTAACAAAACCAGCTTCCCCAAGCTTAGACTTTTCTATAGCAGTAGCAATAACGGTGTTCAAAGCATTCATACTAACAACACTATTAGCATGCAAATTAAGCTCCAAAGGTTTTTCAATTTTCTCTTCAAACACTTCATATCTAAACTCATGAAAAAGACTACAGAACTCTTTGTTTTCCATTAAGCCTAACTAGTGAAAATAAAAACAAGAAACAAAAAGATGTAATTGCAGAATCTAAAGGAAATAACTCCGAGCACTCACTAGCAACTAAAAGACTTAGTAGCCAAAGGATGTAAGTACCTTTTACCTTACCTCCCCGGCAACGGCGCCAGAAAAGAGCTTGATGTCTACGCACGCGTCTGTTCTTGTAGACAGTGTTGGACCTCTAGTGGATCACCCAAGGTTTATTGAACTCAGGGAGGAAGAGGTCAAAGCTATCCCTCTCAAGCAACCCTGCAATTACGATACAGAAAGTCTCTTGTGTCCCAACACACCCAATACACTTGTCAGATGTATAGGTGCACTAGTTCGGCGAAGAGATAGTGAAATACAAGTGGTATAGATGATTATAAGTAGCAAATGTGATTTGAAGTAAATATCGCTGCGAGCAAACAAGTAACAAAACAGCAAGTAAACGGTGTGCAAAGCTTGGAAACAAGGCCTAGGGATTATACTTTCACTAGTGGACACACTCCCAACAATATAACATGAATGAACACATAAACAACTTCTCTCCACTATGGTACTCTGAATTACTCTCCTGTTGAATAACACTAATCATTGTGTAGTGGCTACAGAAGCACCCCTTAAAGTTCATCAAGTACTTGACAAACACCACTCATAGAGATATCCAAATCAAAGCACAACTCAAGATAGATATCGTTGCAACTTAGACCAAGTACTAACACGGTGCACACACTGTCAACATTACACCATGAAAGGAGGAATAGATCACTTCAATACTATCATAGCAATAATTATTCTCATAATCCACAAGAGATCACAATCATAGCCTAAACCAAGTACCACCATGATGCACGTACTGTCACTGTTACACCATGGAAGGAGGAATAGATTACTTTAATAATACCACTAGAGTACACATAATATCTGAATAATAACATCTACTTGTTCAACATGATACAAAGCTCACGATCACATAAAGATCACATCATGGGAGAGAGAGGTGAACCACATAGCTACCGGTAGAGCCCTCAGCCCCGGGGATGAACTACTCCCTCCTCATCATAGGAGACAGCAAGGTTGATGGAGATGGCGGTGAGGTCGATGGAGACGGCAGAGACGGCGATGGAGACCGATGGAGATGGCTCCGGGGGCACTTCCCCATCCTGGCAGGGTGCCGGAACAGATACTTCTGTCCCCCGAAATTCATCGACGGCGGCGGCGGAGTTACGGAACTCTTTCTGGAAAATTACCGAATCCTCTAGGGTTTTCTGTCCCGAGGCTTCTTATAGGCGAAGGGGCGGTGTCAGAGGCGGCCCCAGGCCTCCTCACACCATGGTGGTGCGGCCAGGGCCTAGGCCGCGCCAGCCCTGTGTGTGGGCGGCCTGTGGCCCCTCTCCTTCCTCTATTCGGATGTCTGGATGCTCCCGGAAAAAATAAGACTTCTGGCTTTTGTTTCGTCCAATTCTGAGAATATTTCCTGTGTATCACTTCTGAAACACGAAAACAGCAGAAAACAGGGAACTGGCACTGTGGCATCTTGTCAATAGGTTAGTTCCGGAAATCGCATAAAAACACCACGAAGTGTAACGAAACATTGGGCAAATGGTATAAAAACAAGCATGGAGCATCAAAAATTATGGATACGTTGGAGACGTATCAGTCCTATGCATTTATGTTTTGCTCTCCATGAAGGACAAGCTGAAAACCATTTGTATATTTTTCCATATGATTTGAACACATGTTTGACTTTCATTATTTCATTTTCATGATCTTTTGTTTGTGTTCATTTTCATGTTATAACATGGTTGCTAAGTTTTTTCTATCAAGATTATATCTTTCATGCCCATGTTTTAAGTTCTTTTGATCCCAGCGCACAATACTTACATAGATGATCAAGATTGTGTAGGTGCATGTCACCACAAAAATTATTTCTTTTGTTATCACTTACCTACTCGAGGACGAGCAGGAGTTAAGCTTGGGGATGCTGATACGTCTCCAACGTATCCATAATTTTTGCTGCATGCTTGTTTTTACACCATTTGTTTAGTGTTTCGTTACACTTCGTGGCATTTTTATGCATTTTCTGGAACTAACCTATTAACGAGATGCCACAGTGCCAGTTCCCTGTTTTCCTGCTGTTTTTGTGTTTCAGAAAAGTTACACAGGAAATATTCTCGGAATTGGACGAAACCAAAGCCAGTCGTCCAGATATTTCACGGAGCTTCCAGAACACCGAAGAGGAGACGGAGCCGGACCAGAGGACGGCCACACTATAGGGCGGCGCGGCCTAGGGCTGGCTCGCGCCCCCTGGTGGTGTGGGCCCCCTGGTCCACTTCTGACGCCGCCTCTTCGCCTATAAAGACCCCCCGATGGGAAAACCTAAAGACCCAATCACTTTTCTAGAACATATCGCGATCCACCGCCACCGTCGACCCGAAGATCGGGAGGGTCCAGAAGCTCTTCCCGGCACCCTACCAGAGAGGGGAATCGCCATCGGAGGTCTTCTTCATCGCCATGCTTGCCTCCGGCGCGATGAGTGAGTAGTCTACCTTGTCCTATGGGTCCATAGCAGTAGCTAGATGGTTGTCTTCTCCACCATGTGCTTCATGTTTAGATCTCGTGAGCAGCCTTACATGATCGAGATCACCGTTATGTAATTCTACATGTTGTGTTTGTTGGAATCCGATGAATATTGGTGTTATGATTGAGTTGAAATACTAAATTTTATCTTATGTTATCTCTATGTTGTTTATGATCTTGCATGCTCTCCGTTGTTAGTAGCTATCTTGGCCAAGTAGTTGCTAGTGACTCCAAGAGGGGGTATTTATGCTCGATAGTGGGTTCATGCCTCTATTTAATCTGGGGAGTGACAGAAACCTCTAAGGTTGTAGATGTGCTGTTGTGACTAGGGGAAAACAACATTCATATGCTCGAGGGCATATGCTTTATTTACATTACACACTTTGCTTAATACAGTTATCTGTTGTTCGCAACTTAATACTTGTGGAGTTCTCAGATTGATTCGCCACAAGTAGATTATTAGTCATAGATGCAGTTAGATGGCGGTCTATGTATCTTATTGTAATGCCCAGAGTAAATCTCATAGTGATCCTCTCGACATATCACGTTGTTTTTATTCTATCAATTGCCTAACTGTAATTTGTTTACCCAGCATATATTATTTTATCTTATGGAGAGACACCACTAGTGAACTATGGACCCCGGTCCTATTTCTATTGTATTGCTATCACCTATTTACTTTACTCGCATTGTTTACTTTACTCGCATACTATTAC
The DNA here is from genome assembly GCA_007115705.1 of Dactylis glomerata. NCBI lineage: Eukaryota > Viridiplantae > Streptophyta > Magnoliopsida > Poales > Poaceae > Dactylis > Dactylis glomerata. Next base: position 2,993,680 of record QXEO01000721.1, read on the forward strand.
TATTTTCTACTCGATACGCTCATTCCTTTGTTTACAGCAAACCGATGAGATTGACAACCTCATCGTAAGTTGGGAGCAAAGTATTTAATTGTGTTGTGTGCAGGTTCCACGTTGCTACTAGTTAAAGACACGCTAACTCGTTTGATCGTAATCGGCGCCCTTGTTGGAGTGTCACTAGACTAGCTAGCATCACCTTCAGTCGTATTGGCTTCTTCCTCTCCTGATCGACATACCTTGGTTTCTTACTGCGAAAAAACCTTGCTGCTATATTCATCATACCTTCCTCTTGGGGTTCCCAACGGTGAAAAACTGTCAACACCGTACCGCATCACTCTCCGGCAACGGCACCAGAAAACAGTCTTGATGTCTCACAGGACCCGTTGGGAAACCCTAAGAGGAAGGTATAATGAGCACAACAGTAGGTTTTCCCTCAGTATGAAACCAAGCTTTAATCGACCAGTAGGAGAAAGAAATTAGTTCTGAAGGTTGTTGCTAGCTGACTTTGGCAGGGCGCCAGAAAACAGTTGATGGCGCGTGGTCAGCGCCATCAGCAACGTGGAACCTACACACAATACAACCAAACTACTTTGCCCCAACTTACAGTGAGGTTGTCAATCTCACTGGTTTGCTGAACACAAAGGATTAGACGTATAGTGTGGAAAGAGATGTTTGTTTGCAATGAAATAAAATAATATTTGCGGAAAGTAAGCAGTGTTTGCAGTAGATAGTATTATAAATGTAAAAGAATGGACCGGGGTCCACAGTTCACTAGAGGTGTCTCTCCATAAAGATATAACATGCTGGGTGAACAAATTACAGTTGGGCAATTGACAAAATAGAGAATGCATAACAATGCATGTACATGTCATGAAGATCACTATAAGATTCATTTGGACATTACGATATAATACATAGACCGTAATCCAACTGCATCTATGACTAATAATCCACCCGCAGGATATCATCCGAACAACCTTTGGGGTATTAAGTTGCAAGCAACAGATTATTGCATTAAGCAAAGTGTGTAATATAAACAATACAATTATCCTTGAACAAATTATATTATTATTTTCTCCATAGTAGCAACAACACATCTACAACCTTAGAAGTTATTGTCACTCTCCCAGATTACTAGAGGCATGAATCCACTATCGAGCATAAATACTCCCTCTTGGAGTTACAAGCATCTACTTGGCCAAAGCATCTACTAGCAACGGAGAGCATGCAAGATCACAAATAACATAGACATGATAAATCAATAATCAACTTGACATAGTACTCAATATTCATCGGATCCCAACAAACACAACATGTAGAATTACATAAAGATGATCTTGTTCATGTAGGCAGCTCACAAGATCTAAACATGGAGGCACAAATTGGAGAAGACAAACATCTAGCTACTACTATTGACAAGGGTATAGATAATAGAGCCCGTTAGTTGAGTACCCCTGAGGGCCGTTAAGCTAGGCCCAAGTGTAATCCTAGTCAAAATATGAGTTAATGTCGTATATCAATATTGTAATCTGTGTCGGACCCCTCCCGTACCTTGAGACCTGGCCACCTATATATAAGGGCCAGGAGAGGACGGTGAGGGACATATTGAGAGTAAGCCAAAGTTCATCACCACGTTTACTTTCGATACACGCCTTGTTTGACTGATTTTACCTTCGAGTTCATCCGACGCCCTATTCCCCAGATCCTAAGTCCTTCATATTGGACATTTGTCGAGTTAACCCTCGTCAGCTATGGACCTGTAGTCCAAGGATGAACTACTCACGCATCACTCTGGAGGTAGGCATGGAGATGAAGAAGGCCTCCGGTGATGATTCCCCTCTCCGGCAGGGTGCCGGAGAAGATCTTCAGACCCCTCCCGAACTAGGGTCGATGATGGCGGCGGCTTACAGTACTTTTCATGGATGGATGTTCGGGCCTTTAGGGTTTTCCCGAAGATGTGAATTTACAGGCGGAAGGGCGAGGTCGGTGGGCGCCCGAGGGGCCCACACCATGGGGCGGTGCGGCCAGGGGCTGGACCGCGCCACCACCAGGTGTTTATTTCCAATCGTAACTAAATCTTCTTTTGTTAAAAAATGGCCGGCTCCTAGCTCGTCTCCGTCTCTCCTTTGGACTCCGTCTTCGTGTCAGATAAATAGGAACTTTGGCTTTTGTTTCGTCCAATTCTGAGAATATTTCCTTCAGTAAAAACCTGGAATAGAAAAACAGCAGAAAACAGGAACTGACACTGTGGCATCTTGTTAATAGGTTAGTTCCAGAAAATGCATAAAAATGCCACGAAGTGTAAACTAAACATAAAGCAATTGGTGTAAAATAAGCATGGAACATAAAAAATTATAGATACCTTTGCAACGTATCACATGGCAATGCACTGGCACCACCGAATGATACCAGCTGCAGAGATTCGCTGCACTGCAATCGCTCACACCTCGAGAAAATATTCCACCAGATCGAGGAAATCCACCCGAACTCACCTCACGGGAGCACAAATTTGTCGCCAACCAAATCGCTATATCGCCGATTCCTTGTCAGAATCCGACGCCACACCTCTGACCTCTACCTCAGCAAGCTCCAATCGCCCATCACAACCATCACCATTCCCATCTGCAACATCATCACCAACTTCCGCATATTCCCCTTCTCCTTCTTCTCTCTCCTTTACCGCACCCTATTGGACGCGAGCCGGAGAGCGTGCCGTAGGAGCATGAGCCGCACCGCCCAGCCGCGGACTCAGAGTCGCGAAATCCCTTTGCCCGCTCCCCCTTCCGCCAATCTCGCTCGGAGAAATTGGAGCTGCCGCCTGGGATCCACTAGAGAAATCTCCGGTCTCCATGCCAAGGGCTCTTCCATCGCGATCCGCTCTTCTACCGACGCAAGTTAATACTGGAGGAGAATTTTGTGCCTCAATCTCTCCCGTACCTGCTCCTCGATCTCTGCCCTGTTCGCTTCCTCCCAAGCCCGATCCCCTCCGAAACGCGGGGGATCTCCATCAGTCCATCTCGAGCCGCCATATCTTGTTCCTACTGACCACGTGAGGTTGGTGAAGAACGGCGAGGGGAATCCGGCGGAGGAGGATGGAGTCCGGCGGGTGGGGGGCGGTGGAGGAGGGTGGTGGAGCGAGAGCAGAGTGTGAGAGGGTGAGGTGTCATGGCCGTCACAATTCAAAAGCGGAAGCATGTAATCCGTCCTATATTTTTTTCAAGTAAACGCGCGAGCTGACTGAAAATCCTATGATTCAGGCGCTTCCAATCCAACGAATAAAAAGGGGTCCGATGGAAAGCTGAAATCGGAATCCAATTCCTAGCGGTAAAGTCCATAACTTTCGGGCCGTTTCTGCCGAGGGCACGCCCAGGTCTGCTCCGGGATCCCCTCAATAAAAAAAAGGTCTGCTCCCGGGATCCCCTTAAAAAGGTCTGCTCCCGGGAGGGGAGCTCGAAATTTGGTCCACGCAACAATTACGCTCCTCGCTCCGGTAGCGGAGTTTGGAGAGATGCTCTCACAACCCGAACCCTTATAATTTCCCAGCCCCAAATCGGTGGCGGCTGTCCCCGACCCCAAACCTCATCCCCGGTCCCAAATCCGCGACCGTCCGGCATAGTTCCTCTCCTTCCCAAGCCCCAAATCGGCGGTGACTGCTGTCCCCTACTCCGGCCTCAATCCCCGGTCGGCGACCGTCGATGATGACGACGAGGACGCGAGCGGTGGAGTGCGGCCAGAAGCCGCGATTGTTTCTTCCCGGAGAGTACCCTTGTGTGAGGCGGTTCCGTCACCGGCGTCTCCTCACCTTCCTCTGGCTCCAAGGCTACGGCTCCACCTTCGTCGCGTATGCACCCACCGCCCGCCCTTCTTTTGCCAGTGATTTGATCTAGCTTGCTTGCTGATTAACGGAATTAATGGATGGATATGCTGCAGGATGCTGAAGCAGACAAACTCCTACTTTTGCGTGTTTCATCTGGTGCGCCTCGTGTCTCAGGGCCAGTGGACCCAAGCCTTGGATTACATCTTCCCTCGCTTCCAGCCGCTGGAGCCCTGTTGGACGCCCAGCCTCGAGGCCAGGGTCCTCGTCAAGTTTCTTCGCGTACACCGTTTATTCCAATCGAAAGTCTGCAGGTATCTGGAGTATTCCTTTCATATCCCCTTTTCTCGCAATTAACATACATAAGATCAAGCAAAATTTCTTAGTATTACTACTACTCTATGAATCAGTAAGTTTCCTCTGGACTGGAGAGCGATGTGGGCTGAAGCAGCCAAGATCGTCCGGGACTTGGCTAACATGACTCCAGAATTCAAAGACCGGCTGCTACTGACGGATGGCCTGATGGGTCCACAGAACATACTCCCCATTGGCTTTGGGTATGCACTTCGAGTCCATCGCTATCAAGCGGTAATCCATGATCGCGCTGCAGCTTACTAATCAATCTCATTTGATTGTTTGTATCCGGGTCAGCCTTGTTCCTTTCCGACGGAGGCGGCGTGTCAAGGATACCAGCAAACATGCACGTGAAAAAGATAACCACCGGATAGCTTATATGTATGTTAAGAAGAGGATGAGGTAATCTTACAATCCTACTGCCTTGATTCGATCAGTACGCATGCCATTTTTCATTTCCTGGTATACGCGCTCTCATGCAAGGTTCATTACTGTTTCCAGCATGCCTTCTTCCAGCCACTGCATCCAGGAGTTGTCACCTGGTATACTTCATCCCTAGCTAGCTTCTCTCTCTATGCAACCGTTTTGCCATCAAGCAATAATGTAGCCTCGTGTAACAATATCTTTTATCTCACTTGCAGAAATCATAAATAAGGCGCAGGATGATTGGGTTGGAAGAATTTTTGGTACGACTTGGTCTCCGGTTTCACTTCGTATAAAGCATTCAATGTTGTGCTTAACCTTCTGTTCATTAGTAGTATATTCACATGTATGAGCACATACAGCTCTCCTGCTCGTTTCTAAATTTCACTTGCATTGATTCCGTGCGACCCATCAAGCTGCATCCTTTTCATGGAACCATTAACAAACATCTGAATGCATAGTACAGGCTAGCCAGAAAAAAAAAGGTTTGGTTGGTAGGCACAGCAGGTCAAATTTTAACATGTTTCTGAATTAAAGGGGGTACAAAATTCACTCTCTGAGGCGCTACTATAGTTTTCTTGATTAAGGTACAGTATTGCCATAATAATTTAGCTGCTTTCGCTGAGAGAAGAAAGAGTAGCTACCACCGTGTTAAAAGAAACTGGAGAAACAAATTATGTTAACGCACGGTCTATTATCTGTAATCAACTTCTACTTCACTCCCCTTGAGTAATTCAACTTCTCCAATGGATAACTGTATTCGTTCAATGCTGACACATTTTATTGTTACCAATTGATGAACTAGTGTGTTATTCTAATATTCAGAGAAATGTATTAAAGCTGCTACATGCCTGGAGCTTAATCAAAGCTGTGCGCTTCAATCAAGTGCGGGGGAAGGTAAATTCACACCTGTTTTATTCACCAAAATTTAAATTCAGTCAATAAGTACCTGTCATTCTTTCCACTCGATCAATATCTGGGCTACGTTGAATCCTAATGTCGATCATTGTCATGACATTATTTCATAAAGCTTTCCATCTCTGCTTTGGTGGATTTGACATCAGAATTTTTATTGGAGACGTTAGCACTCGCATGTTAATCATTTGCAGAACTACGATCAACTAACTTTTGGCCTACTTTGATGTGTTGTATGTTGCAATTGATTCGCCATTACCCTGCTTTGTGTTACCTTCTTCCTTACAAATCATCTACTTGCTCTCCGCTGCTTGATTTTGCCATTATTGCTACCGTATTGCTCCGCCTATGCTTGGCGTACTTATACTTGTAATAACAGTGGCGGAGTTAGATGTTGGATAGGGTTGCAAGCGATTTCCCAGTAGCCTTATATCATAGCAACAAAACTTAAAAAAAAATACAAAACATTATGTGATCAGTTCGACTGTTTGCCCACCCTGGCTCATTGGGCTGGATCTGTCACTGACCTGTAATAATGTATTCTACACTGTTGCAACCCAGCTGCTGTGCACATTGTCCGCACCCACTTCTTTGCACACAATAAAATCAAACGCCCCCAATCAATTTTTGATCTGTGGAAATCCTCTGGATGCTCAGTTAATACCTAAAGTTGTTACTGTTGCAGGTGCTTCTGTTACTAGAAATTCCCAGCCCCAAATCGGCCATTGTCCCGGACCCAAAACCCAATCCCCAATCCCAAATCGACGTCCGTTGATGACGACGAAGCGAGCCGTGGTGTGCGGCCAGGAGCTGCAATTGTTTGTCCCTGGAGATTACCCTTGTGTTAGGCGGTTTCGTTACCGGCGGCTACTCGCCTTCCTCGGGCTCCAAGGCTATGGCTCCGCCTTTGTCGCGTATGCACCCTCCACTTTTTTTTTTTGCTTTGCCGATCCTTTGATATACCTTGCTTGGTTCTCAACAGAATGCATGGATGCAGGATGTTGAAGCAGACAAACTACTACTTTTGTGTGTTTTATCTGGCGTGCCTCGTGTCCCGGGGCCTGTGGACCGAAGCCTTGGATTACATCTCCCCTCGCTTCCTGCCGCTGGAGCCCTGTTCGCCACCCAGCCTCGAGGCCACTGTCCTCGTCAAGTTTCTCCGCATGCACCATTTATTTCAATTGGGAGTAGCCAGGTACCTGGAATATTTTCGTATGCCCTCTCTCGCAGTATACAGATGAAATGAATATTCTTAATCATAGTACTACTCTGTGGATCAGTAAGATTTCTCAGGACTGGAGACCTATGTGGGCTAGAGCAGCAAAGATCGTTCAGGACTTGGCTAACAGAACTCCAGAATTCAAGGACCGTCTGCTACTGCCGGACGGCCTGATGGGTCCGCAGAACATACTCCCCATCAGCTTCGGGTATGCATGCAGACACGCCGAGTGCATCACTATCAAGTGGTAATCCATGATCATGCTGCAACTTACTAATCAATGTCATTCGATTGTTTGTATCGGGGCCAGCTTTGCTTCTTTCCGACGGAGGTGGCATGTCAAGAAATGTAGCCATCCTACCAGCAAGCATGCACGTGAAAAACATACCCGCCGGATAGCTAGTATCTATTTTGACAAGTGGATGAGGTAATATACTAATATTACAATCATCCTACCTCGATTTGACCAGGATGAATGCCATTACAATTTTCTTCACACACGCTCTCTCATGCATGGTTCGTTGCTTTTTCCAGCCTGCCTTCTTCCAGCCACTACACCCAGGAGTTGTCACCTGGTATACTTCATTCCTAGCTAGCTTCTCTCTATGCAATCCGTTTTTCTATCAAGCACTAATCTAGAAGAATCTTTTTTTATCTCATCTGCAGAAATCGTAGCTAAGGCGCGGGATGATTGGTTTCTGAGAATTTTCGGTACGACTCGGTCTCTTATTTCATGCTTAACCTTCTGTTCATTAGTAGTATTCGCATGTATGTTATGATCTCTGTAGAGCCTGTTATGCTCTCGTCGCTTATAAATTCCACATGTATCAATTCCATGCAACCCAGTTTCATGCTTAACCTTCTGTTCATTAGTAGCATTCACATGTATGTTACGATCTCTGTAGAGCCTGTTCTGCTCTCCTCGCTTATAAATTCCACATGCATCAATTCCATGTAACCCATCATGATGCATCTTTTCATGAGACCGTTACCATTCATCTGAATGCTCAGTACTGACTAGCTAGAAAAATACCACAAGGATTGGTTGGCAGGGGAAGCAGCAGTACACATTTTAACATTCTTCTAAGTTAAGGGAGGGTACACAATTTGCTCTCTGCGCTACTAATTTTTCTTGACTAAGGTACAGTGTTGCCACAATAATGAAGTTGCTTTTGCTGAGAGAAAAAAGTAGCTACCACCGTGCTAAAAGAAACTGGCGAAACAAATTGTGTAAACGCACGGTCTAAATTTGCAATCAACTTCTACTTCTCTTCCTTTGAGTAATTCAACTTTTCCAGTGGATATAAGCAATCATTCAGTGCTAGCACATTTAATTAGTTTCAACTAATGAACTAGTGTTTATATTGTAATATTTAGAGGAATGCATTAAAGCTGCTACATGCCCGGACATCAATCAATGGTGTGAGCTTCTATCGAGCACGTCGGAAGGTAAATTGGCACTTGTTTTATCCACTAAGCCTTAAATTTAGCCAATCAGCACTTGTTATTCTTTCCACTTGATATCTTGGCTATGTTGAATCTAATTGGCGATCATTGTCACACCGTTATTTCATATATTTTCTCTGTTCTGCTTTGCTAGATGTTGTCATCAGATTGTTGTTTTTGGAGACGTTAGCACTCGCATGTTACTCATTTGCAGAATTAGAATTAACCAAGTCCTGGCCTACTTTGATGTATTGTATTTAGCTCTAAATTTGTCATTACAGAGCTGTATGGCAACCGTATTGCTCTGCCTATGCATGGGTATAGGGATGTACACGGTTAGGATAATTTCCGCACCGAATTCGCTTCCGGATGCGTTTTAAAGCACCCATATCCAGTTTGAAGGATCTAACGAATAAGGATATAAAGTATAGGATATTGTATGTCAAAAACTCCTGGATATGGATTATCCAAAAATTAATCAGGATTATGTGATGGTTTTAACAGAATAATCCAATTTTCTACCGAATTGGCTGACCTAACATAGCATAGTTAGTAGGTAACGAGTTACCTACTTTGTCCGTTAAACAATAGCTCACTTACATAGTCATTGTAACGAATATGCAGTCCAACCTTGTTAGGTTACTGGGCTATTGAAGCATGTGTGGAAGGTATGTGATACAAGTGTTTGTGGAAGTGAGATACAGTCAAGGGGTCATGTTATATTTATTCATACTATCGTGTCATAATTATTTTGTAGTATTTTGGTAAACTTGAACTTGTTTTATCTATTAATTTTCTTTGTATGGGTTGCCGATCTACTTACGCCCATACTATCTGGTTAATTTTGTTTCCGCCCTTAGTCCGCTTTGTTTCTGCGGTCTAGGATATCCGCAACCCACCATTATCCGATCCGTTCTAGATGATATAGTAACAGACAAATCTGATCTGATCCGTTTATATCCATACTTGGGTACATGCACCTGTAATGCTGTTGTCAACACTACCACACCACCGGTTGCTATGCACATTGCCCTACCCATTTGTTCGCAAAAGTAAAAATAATATCAAACACCGTCAATCATTTTTGAACTGCAAAAGTCCTCTGTATGCTCAATTAATAACTAAAGTTGTTACTGTGGCAGGCACTCCTGTTACTGGCAATGTGATAAACCCTGGATGTTCTTCGGTCCCATTAACAACTGATGCAGGTAAGTTACTTCAAAGTTTTGATCATTTTCAAACTAGGAAAACCCTCCATATATGTAATTAATACCTTGGCGTTCTGATTGCAGATATTTTTGGCAATGTGGTAGATCCTAAGAGACCTTTTAACACATCAGTGACTGTTACAGGTAAATTCATTAAACAGCCTCAATCATTTCTACTAAGGAAAATGTCTATATACCAAATTAACCCCTTTAAATGTTTACCTGGTAGGTGTACCTGTTGCTCCTTTCTGCTATGCTAAGGCGGGTGAAAATTCTAGGATACCATCGGTGGTTAAGACAGGTGGATTTTTTGAACACCCTCATTCATGTGCAAACTTAGGAGGAGAATATATTCTTTGTCGGGATTTAGGAAAAACTAAGGCACGATTAAACCCTGAAATTGTTTTGTGTTTATGCAAGACCAAATGTACTATGTATCAGGTTGATATTCGTCGCATGACTGCTTAGGCATATTACAGTGGTTACTGACTTACTGTAGGTATACTGTGTCTGCTAAAGATAAAACAACAAAATGTAACAGTGCTGTCTGGTTTCCTAATTTTAACAAGCTCTTCTTACATTGTGGGCCCTTCTTACGTAACTACTGGCCCTGCCTGTGCTGTGGCTTACATCCCCATCAAATGCAACATTCTTTTGCACCCCTTAGGCCTTGTTTACTACTCTCGTATTTTTACCGCTGAGGGGTTTGGGGATGGGAAGGGATTTGGTGTTCACCTAATCCCTTCCAATCCCCACAAATACTCTTCCCCAAAAATACACTACCGCGGTGGAGAGTTTTAATCTATGCAAAAATAAGGGGATTTGTGGGGATATCCCAGGATTATCCTGTCCAAACCCGGCATAGTAAACAAACTATTGGTGATTTTTTGGGATTCAAGATAATCCCCTCCGATCACCTCAAATACTTTAGAAGTAAACAAGGCTTTAGCGTTTTGTTGCAATGTATACTCATCGGCTCTTATAGCCCACTTAAAAGATCTATGGTGGCGGCTTGTTTTTTCTCGTTCTTTGTTCTATCATTCTCTTGTGGGTTGCGCAGCTGAAATTGGAGCTTTAGAAACAACAATATTGCCTCGTGTTCTTCTTACACTTCTAGCTGTATTTCTAACTTCCAACTTTACTGCAGGTTCTGCAATCTCCCAGACTATGTTAGGTACCATCTCATGCCCTGCTAAAGATTCTGAGCTCATATCTACTACAACTGCAGGTAAATTAATTGAGCCCCCCATTGCTTCCAAAACGAGGCAAAAAAAAATCGACCATTAGGACCATCTGTGGCATTTTAATAAGAACGACACCAGTGACCACTAAACTGTGGAATAAATTTCATCACCAAGACAATAAAAAATATCCGTCTGTACATTTTATTCCGGAAAGTTCTTTAAGAACCTCTTATCTAATAGTAAATGGCTATATTATCTACAGTAGTATTTTGTCCATTGATGATCATGTTTCAGTTGCACTAATTTGGATAACTTGGCATGCTGCATTCTCCTCCTTTCTACCACTTGGTTAGCTGTAAAGCTAATTCAGAAATAATGTGGAGGAAGTCCTGCCTCGGCTCAGAGCTGCATTTGAACACAACCATTGCATTAAGATCATGTGCTGTAAATTTTGATTCAATTGCCTGATTCCCTGTGTATTCTACCCAATATTCTGAGATCAATTTGACAAGCATTGCATGTAAACTAGGCACATACTGTTGTTTTGAAACACAGTTCTCATCTCTTCACCTTTGGTTCTTTTTTTTTCGAGAACTTCACCTTTGGTTCTTGAAACACACATGTTGAGAGTATCACACATAAAACTTCAGTTTTAATTGTATTCGTCTATTTGATACTTAATCCAGTGATCTTAATCGTATTGAATTATTGGGCCAGGCACTGGTGGAGAATTTCGTCTTACCGAGAGTGCTTGTGAGGGTTCCCATCCAAGAAAGAGGCCAATGACAGAACAGATGGAGGACTATTTAGCTACAAAAAAGCAACTCACTACTTGGGCCGATGGTGAAGCAAGTACGGTAACTTAAAGGGTTTTGGTTCTTATATAGTTTTATTAGCATCTTATAACAGCTAGTAATACGATGCGTTGTCAGTAGAATATTAGATGTGTCGATGTTAATTATTGTGGCACGAAATGCCATGTTGCTTTTGTATCGGTGTGATGGGCTTAAATAGGGTTATTTCTAGTTTACACTGGTGTAAATACTGAAGGTATATTGCGTTTGCTAAAAATAAAACAATGAAATATAGCAGTGCTGTCTGGTTTCCTAATTTTAAAAAGCTCTTCTTACATCGTGTGCCCTTCTTATATCCCTATGAAATGCAACATTCTTTTGCACCCCTTAGGGTTTTGTTTCAATGTATACTCTTCGGCTCTTTGCGATCTTAAAACATCTATGGTGGAGGCATGTTTTCATCTTGTTCTCTGTTCTATCTTTCTCTTGTGGGTTGCACAGCTGTAACTGGCGCTTTAAAAATTGCAATTTTGCGTTGCCTTCTTGCACTTCTAGCTGTATCTCTTAACTTCCAAATTTACTGCAGGTTCTGCAATCTCCCGGGCTATTTTAGGTACCATGGCATGTCCTGCTAAAGATTCTGAGGTCATATCTACTACAAATGCAGGTAATGTAGTTGGATTACCCCTATTGCTTCCAAAACAAGCTGAAGCAAGTACGGTAACTTAAAGGGTTTTGGTTCTTATATAGTTTTATTAGCATCTTATAACAGCTAGTAATACGATGTGTTGTCAGTAGAATATTAGATGTGTCGATGTTAATTATTGTGGCACGAAATGCCATGTTGCTTTGTATCGGTGTGATGGGCTTAAATAGGGTTATTTCTAGTTTACACTGGTGTAAATACTGAAGGTATATTGCGTTTGCTAAAAATAAAACAATGAAATATAGCAGTGCTGTCTGGTTTCCTAATTTTAAAAAGCTCTTCTTACATCGTGTGCCCTTCTTATATCCCTATGAAATGCAACATTCTTTTGCATCCCTTAGGGTTTTGTTTCAATGTATACTCTTCGGCTCTTTGCGATCTTAAAACATCTATGGTGGAGGCATGTTTTCATCTTGTTCTCTGTTCTATCTTTCTCTTGTGGGTTGCACAACTGTAACTGGCGCTTTAAAAATTGCAATTTTGCGTTGCCTTCTTGCACTTCTAGCTGTATCTCTAACTTCCAAATTTACTGCAGGTTCTGCAATCTCCCGGGCTATTTTAGGTACCATGGCATGTCCTGCTGAAGATTCTGAGGTCATATCTACTACAAATGCAGGTAATGTAGTTGGATTACCCCTATTGCTTCCAAAACAAGCTGAAGCAAGTACGGTAACTTAAAGGGTTTTGGTTCTTATATAGTTTTATTAGCATCTTATAACAGCTAGTAATACGATGCGTTGTCAGTAGAATATTAGATGTGTCGATGTTAATTATTGTGGCACGAAATGCCATGTTGCTTTTGTATCGGTGTGATGGGCTTAAATAGGGTTATTTCTAGTTTACACTGGTGTAAATACTGAAGGTATATTGCGTTTGCTAAAAATAAAACAATGAAATATAGCAGTGCTGTCTGGTTTCCTAATTTTAAAAAGCTCTTCTTACATCGTGTGCCCTTCTTATATCCCCTATGAAATGCAACATTCTTTTGCACCCCTTAGGGTTTTGTTTCAATGTATACTCTTCGGCTCTTTGCGATCTTAAAACATCTATGGTGGAGGCATGTTTTCATCTTGTTCTCTGTTCTATCTTTCTCTTGTGGGTTGCACAGCTGTAACTGGCGCTTTAAAAATTGCAATTTTGCGTTGCCTTCTTGCACTTCTAGCTGTATCTCTAACTTCCAAATTTACTGCAGGTTCTGCAATCTCCCGGGCTATTTTAGGTACCATGGCATGTCCTGCTAAAGATTCCGAGGTCATATCTACTACAAATGCAGGTAATGTAGTTGGATTACCCCTATTGCTTCCAAAACAAGCTGAAGAAACTCGACCAACAGGAACAGCACCTGTGGAATTTTAATAAGGATAACAAGCATTGCATTACGATCATGTGCTGTAAATTTTGATTCCTAGTTTACATCAATAAGACAGTTGCAAATTGCAGCGCCCACTTAACTTTGTAAGATGCTTGAGATTTGTATTTTAATCGAATGATTTAGCAGTTCATAATTGAAATGGTTGCTTTTTAGAGGTTGGAGGTCCTTGAAATGCTCACCTGTTAAGAATATTAGGCATGCAGTTTTAGTTTCAAGTGTATTTGTGTAGCTTGTACTTAATCCATTGACCTTAATTAAATTAAATTATCTGGCCAGATACAGATCAAGAAGTTTGTTTTGCTGAGACTCGTCAGGGTTCTCATCCAAGAAAGAGACCAATGACAGAACAGACAGAGGACTATTCAGCTACAAAAAGGCAACTGACAACCAAGGACATTGGTCAACGGTGAAGATGTAGGGTACCATACTGGGTTCTTATATAATTTTATTATCATCTTACATCAGCTAGTAAATACGATATTTATTAATAAGAAGATTAGATGTGTCGATCTGTTCATTTTTGCGTAGAACTTGATTGTTTAAATAGGGTTATTCCTACTTTGCATTAATAAGGCAGTTGCAGAATGTTGAGTCCACTTTACTTGATAAATTATATTTTAACCATAATTTGGCAATGCGTAATTGAAATGGTTGCTTTTTGGAGGTTGGAGTATGTTGCATTATACATTATTCCAATTAATGCAGTGGCGGCAAAGTATACTTGAACGCAAGTGTAAATTGCTTTAATCCGACATGACTATCCATGTAACTAAGTTACACTTGGCCGTTGCTTTAGACTAAGACCACAGTTCAATTTTTGCCCTTGATGCGTTCTAGAATAGCATTGACAATTTTTGTTGACTATCATCCTTTCTTTTTGTAAATACAATTGTAGCTTTCAACATTGCCTAAAAATTATAGTTTCAAGCTTAGTATCTCACCAGTAGTTAGCCTGAAATACTTTTAATAAACACTGTAGGTTTGGTTGTCTTAATTGTTCGAGTCGTCGAGCCCTAGGCATGGAGTTCCAAAAATAGCTTAACATTGTTGTTTAGTGGGTAAGTATCGTGTAGTAGTATATCATGCATATGATACTAATATATATTTCTGTAATGCATGGTATATCATGTAGTGCTCAATGCAAATTTGTGTACAAGATTTATTTGATATTAATTTTCTCGTAATGTGCATTATGATACGGTATCCACCTATATTAATCTAATCCTCTCTTTTCCTTATTTAGCTGTCACATCAATATTTTTGTGCGGCCTGGATGCATGATAGGGCTAGTCTAATTTTCTTCAAGTTGCTATGATAAAATTAACTGGTGTATTTGGCTGATTGCAGGATCGTTCTGATACTATGCTTTTGGCTGGACAAAGCGACCCTGCTGGATTATCATGCTGTTTTAATGCTTTTGCCGCTTTAATTCTGTTATTCCCAGCTTAATGGAGACTTGCAGGTCTCCTGAACTTGTTAGTTCGTGCAGTATGAAGTAACTCCGGTGATTTAAGATACAGTATGAAGTAACTCTGTTAGCATCGCTGATTTAAGATACAGTTTGAAGCAACTCCAGTGAGAACATGTGCAATTACCCCGCTGTTAGCATTTCTAACTTGAGCCATCATTATTTTCACAAAACATTTGAGCCATCATTTTAAATTAGACTGTAGTTTGTTTTACCAAAATGCTAAGAGAGCTTAATCTTGCCAGTCTTGCCCCAGCCTCGCCGCGTCCCTCCAACAGTGTGTGCTATCGGAGTCGACAGCCACGTATTCAGCCACCCAAGCTACGAATCAGAAAAAATAATGGAACTTGCAGCACATTTCACGGAGAGAAAAAGAATTCAAATATTCAAAAAGAGGCATCACAACCATGCTCTGGACAATAGGTCCTGCAATTTTCTAGATTCCTGACTATTGTTGGACAATAAGTTTTTTCGGTCAAAGCCTGGATGATTGCATGCATGCATTGAACTATCGTTTAGGGCCTGACCGATTAGGATTAATCGTCCAAGGCCATAATGACGACGGTGTATTATTTTGAATTTTTTGATTGTATTTACTTCCTCTGATCCATAATACTCTTCGCTAATACGGATGTATATATCGTTAAAATGTGTCTGGATACATTCATATTAGCAAAAAGTAATATGGGTCGGAGGGAGTATTAGTTTTAGAAATTGATTAAAAATAAAAAATATTTAAAAAATCCCAAAATGTCTGCAAGCTTGTACTAGGGCGAGTGGGCGACCATGTTCTCCGCCTCATGCTCTGCCTCAACGGCGTGCTCAGGAGCAACCTGCGTTTTAAGTGTTGGAATCAAGATATATATTAGGTGCTATTTTTTTTTGAATTGAAAATCATCACTCAGCTCTTCATCTAAATCTTTACTACTACCTTCATCCCAAGGCTTAAGGTCTATTTTTTTTTCCAGAAAGTCAAACTATGTCAAGTTTGACTAAGTTTTTATTAAAAAATGATGTTATAAAAAGGAGTGCAGAATCCAAGGTAGATTGATTAAATCCATATAGTCATTGGTGTTTCTCAGAGATAATTTTTTCAATAAAGAGCATTTTATTATTTTTCTCATAGATAATTATTTAAACATGCGTACATGCTTGTCACCTAAAAGTCAAAGAAGGTTAGAGATAAACATTACAGTGATTCATCTGTTGTTATTATTTACTAATTTGATCTCCATCACCAATGCTCGAGGTATGCATCGGTCCCATGTCCCAACTCTTGCCCCTCTCACCAGGTCCCAGGCCGGGTGGTACCTCCGTGACGCCGGCGTCACCTCGCCGTCCGCCTCATCCATGTTCGACCTCGTGCCCCTCCCCTTGCTCAGCCCAATTCTGGACGATCCGTGCCAAGGGAACCAACTTACCTTCTGCCGCATCTGCGAGATCATGTACGTCCTGCGCCACCTGCAATCGACCACCACCACCATGGTAATCCCTCGCGAATTATCTGCCGCTGTCGACCTCGTTCCACTCTTGTGTGCCTAGGAGATGTACCTGCGGTTGAAAAAATAGCAATTACCATGAACTGAACCTGCATGAGTTGGAAGCACAAGATCACAGTGGGTACACGTGCCACCAATCAGTGGTGGCGGTGATGCTTGCCACTGAAACAACGGCCATAGCAGTGAGGAAGGGCCTCCGCACGGGATGTGGATGGAAGTGGCAAGACGCTAGGGTCACTTTTTCCTGCATGAAAACCATGATAGAGCAGCCGACGCAATCGTATTGGTCCAGGCATAACAAGAGGAAGAGGGGGAGTTGATGGTGAGCACTTGCTCGGCCATGAGGAGTGCACAGGGTGGCGCTCGTTGCCGTCCGGGATGGGAAAAAGGCATAGTGGCGCGGACCTCTCGATCTCCTCCACTCAAGAAGCGACAACACCTGGCTGGCTTGTGGACGAGGCGAACTCCGTAGTCTGCATATCGCTTGACCCTGCCGCGAGAGGAGGGAGAAATGGTGGCGTGCACGAGATAAGAGGGAGGTGTGCTGGACAAGAGGATCCACGCGAGCGAGGAAAGGAAACATATCAGATATTGGCAAGTGAGATTTGACTTGATATCCTCTATCAATGGAAATCGCAGGTGCGTGTCTCTTAAAAAAATTGATTTGATTTGATACTGTTCTTTTTTTGCGGGGATAATTGATACTGTCCTTAATTAGCGCTAACGAGAGAAGGGATGTATTTGATTTCTGCCATTCAGTTTTTTTATTAAGGGTATTTTGGGAAATCAAATGATGTAGAGGCAAAGTGCCTTTACCAACTCCAAACCAATAGTAATAAAGATATAAAGATAATAAAGGACGTAAGGTTTCCGTGGTTGGGTCATCTAATATTTTTAAACATTTTTTTGAATCAATATATCCTTCCATCAAACTACATATTACCCTCAATATTATCGGTACGTAAAAAAACTCTTTACCAAACTACATATTATCCTCAATGCCACCAGTAAGTGAAAAAACTGTTCGATTTATAAAAGCGGTAAGGTTTTCATAGTCTCCTGATACGTCTCAAATGTATCTATAATTTTTGATGCTCTATGCTTGTTTTTACACCATTTGCTTAGTGTTTCGTTACACTTCGTGGCGTTTTTATGCATTTTCCGGAACTAACCTATTAATGAGATGCCACAGTGACAGTTCCCTATTTTCTGCTGTTTTTGTGTTTCAGAAAAGTTACACAGGAAATAATCTCGGAATTGGACGAAACAATTCATATGCTCGAGAGTTGGGTTCATGGCTCTATTTAATCTGGGGGAGTGACAGAAACCTCTAAGGTTGTAGATGTGCTGTTGCCACTAGGGGGAAAACAACATTCATATGCTCAAGGGCATATTCTTTGTTTACATTACACACTTTGCTTAATGCAGTTATCTGTTGTTCACAACTTAATACTTGTGGAGTTCTCGGATTGATTCGCCATAAGTGGATTATTAGTCATAGATGCAGTTGGATGGCGGTCTATATATCTTGTTGTAATGCCCAGAGTAAATCTCATAGTGATCCTCTCGACATATGCACATTGTCTTTATTCTATCAATTGCCCAACTGCAATTTGTTTACCTAGCATGTGTTATTTTATCTTATGGAGAGACACCACTAGTGAACTGTGGACCCCGGTCCTATTTCCTTTATATTGCTATCACCTATTTACTTTACTCGCACTGTTTACTTTACTCGCATACTACTATTGTTTTTCACTCGATACGCTCATTCCTTTGTTTACAGCAAACCAGTGAGATTGACAACCTCATCGTAAGTTGGGAACAAAGTATTTGGTTGTGTTATGTGCAGGTTCCACGTTGCAGCTGGCAAAGCAAAGCACTGGACGAGGCTCCCTATAAATTGTCCAGAGCTGTCGCGAAGCTAGCAAGCATCACCTTCTTGAGTTTGGCTTTTTCCTACTGGACGATTAAACCTTGGTTTCTTACGAAGGGAAAACTTGCTGCTATATTCATCAAACCTTCTCTTGGGGTTTCCAACTGGCCGGTCATTTTACTTCATCAACTACACGCCAACAAGTTTCCTGGCACCATCAATACCGCGCCATCAACAAGTTTTCTGGCACCGTTGCCGGGGAAAAAGAAGACTTCTGCAAGGGGAGTTTCGCACGCACATCCTTTACTTTGTTTAAAGTTTTGCTTTACTTTATTTTTACTTGCATCATTTTATCAAAAACACAAAAAATTAGTTTCCTTTATAGTTGTTATTTCTTTACTTTTAGTTCATTATGTTGTTCCCTAAGTACGTTTTAGAGGACCTCTCAGTAGGTAGTGGTTCAATTATTGGGAAAAGTAATATTGAGGAGTTCTTTAATCATATTAGTATGCATAAAGATGTTGAGAAAAAATCTTTGGCTGAGCTTGCTCCTAGTTATGAAGTTGCTTCTGCTTATTTAGTTCACATGTTAGAAGCTAGGTTTGCTAGCCTTAATCCTTTTATGCAACACATGTTCCTTAAGCTTCATGATATTGAGGACCCTGAAAAGAAAGCTTTTACCTTGGAAACTTTGCGCATAGAATTTAGAGATGTTGCCATTGAGGCTAGGAAAGTTTTTAAGAAATTTAATAAGCTTGGCTCGCCTGTAGAGGTTGTTGGTACACCCAATAAAGATTTTAGAGTGCCAATACCTTGTAAACTCGTAGGAATTCATGATGCTTTGGAAAAGAATTTCAATTGGATTTGTCCTGAAAACCTTTTTGATGAAAGTAGTGTACCAAAGAGTGATCATAAAGGATCATCAACAACTCATTTGGACACAATTCAATTCATTGATGAAAATACTCCTACAGTTGATCTTAATGCCTCTTTTGATATTACTTGATTCGCACTTTCTGCGCCTAGCTCAAAGGTGTTAAAGAAAAGCACTCTTAGGAGATAACCCATTATTTTACTTTCAGTTCTTTTTCTTTTATTTGAGTCTTGGAAGTTATTACTACTGTAATAACCTCTCCTTATCATTTTTATTTCGTTTTTGTGCCAAGAGAAGCCTCTAATTTGAGTGAGGTAAGATTTGGGGATGTTGCTGTCCTGAAACAGTTTTCGGTGCTGCACCGTAAAAATTCGTGAAAATTCTCAGTATATATTTTGGACCTGCAATTTCTTGTGCATATGCCCCAGGTTATATCCAAACTTTCATTAGTTGGACACTTTTTGATTTGAGCAACAGAAAACCCTCTAAAAATTCGACCTTTGTCAGCTGTTCTGTTTTGATAGATTTCTGCCAATATTTGTGTTTGCCGCTTTATCACATTCTTTTTGAGTTCTTTTGATCACGGAACTTTTGGGGAAGTTGCTACAGTAGTATATGCTTTATATGTGGTGGTTTTGAGTTGAAACCTGAAGCAAAAAGGGTTGATTCAATGTTATGCTTATACTAATGTTGCTAACAGAATTGTGTTTAGTTTTGTATGAAGGAAGTTTTCAAGTGTAGGGATTGGAGAATGATGAGATGAGTTGAAGAATGGACAAAAGCTCAATCTTGAGGATGCCCACGCACCCCAAGAAATATCTAAGAGGTACAAGCGTCAAAGCTTGGGGATGCCCCCGAGGCACCCCTTCTTCATCGGCAAAAATTAGGTCACCTTTCAACACACTATATTTTTATTACTTTATGCATTATGCATTTTTCTTGGAGTGTCAGTTGTTTTAGTTTTGAGTTTTGTTTAGTTTTGTTTGCTGCAATAAATGGTTAGACCCCAACAAATTCCTTTTGGAGAAGTTGCCTTGCTTTTCATTTACCAAGAACACTCCGTTTTTCACTCTTATCGTTTCAACGAGTGTTCTCTTTCTCTAGAACTGCGTTTAGCTTTCATTTTTCGCCTTGATTTGTGTTCAGATCTTGTTATATCTTTGCATCAAGGTGTATTTTGACCTCTGGTCCATGTTGGTTTCATCAAAAGAGTTGTTTCAAAAAAGTTTGAATGGTGTTGGAAAAGAGAAAAAGCTTTATGCAAAAAAGTGGTACAAGAAGGAGCTTGTGTAGACTGCGGCCTAGGCTTTTGCATGCGTGCTTGATGTATTTTTGATAGTATGCTTAGTGGTTTTGCTGTAGCATGACTTGTCTCAAATAACTGAGATTGCTTAATGAGCCTTTGAAAAAATCATGCGTTGTTTTAATTATTTGGGAGCATTATTTTGGTTTTCTCCTTTGATGCTTTATTTGGGTTGACTTGGCGCATGCTCACACATGTTTGACTCATACAAAGTCGCCATTGCCTCTATGATCATTTAGTTTTTGACTTTTGATGCCATCTTATGCTTCTTTTAATGTCGCTTTGTCGCTATGCATGATTATGGCCGTTATTGCTCTCTTAGTTGGTCGCTCCCAGTCTTTTGCTAGCCCTCATTTTGTACTGAGTATGAGCTCTACTCGTGCATCCAACTCCTAAAAACCAAGTTTGCAATTGTGTCCACTATAAATTCCTATGCATGGTATTTGCAAGCCATTCCAAGTAAATTTTCATGTGCTACCTTTCAAAACTTTCAACTACTTCTCGTTTTGTGCCACTGTTTTTAGCTCATGAGGACGTAGTGGTCGGAATTGCTATATTCCATATTAAATTAAGTACCCCTCGACTAGGCAGCTCCATCTGCTCGTCATTAATTTTGCATGAGAGCTGGTCAGACCATTGCAATCTAATTCTAAAAAAAAGAAAAAAAAGGCACTCCTCCATGGTATGTGAATGTTGGTGGGCATCCGATGGAATCGGTTAGCCATGGTTTGAGAAAGGAAAAAAGGTGGGAAGGAGTGCCAAAGCTTTATAAAAGAGCACCAATGTGCCAAATTTTCAAAGAAATCGGAACCGCTCTCACTTGTTTATTATGGAAGATAGTAAGACCCCATTGCCAATCGTTGACATGAAACAACCACCTCTCAAAACCCAATTTTTATCTCTGTTTTACAAATGAAAAGCTCTAGCACATGTTTAATCACTGCTTCCCTCCGCGAAGGGCATTTCTTTTACTTTTATGTTGAGTCACCACCTTCTACCTTTATGCACCGTCTAAGAGAGCATAGTTATCATTCTGAGTATAATGTGCATTGTCCCAAAATTTTCATTGATTGATTCATGATGTTGGTTTCACTTGTTCTTAAATTACTTGTATCTAGACTTGAAGGTGTCCTATGCATTTATGTTTTGCTCTCTCATGAAGGACAAGCTAAAAACCATTTGTATATTTTTCCATATGATTTGAACACACGTTTGACTTTCATTGTTTCATTTTCATGATCTTTCATTTGTGTTCTTTTTCATGTTATAATATGGTTGCTAAGTTTCTTCTATCAAGATTATATCTTTTATGCCCATGTTTTAAGTTCTTTTGATCCCAGCGCACAACGCTTACATAGATGATCAAGATTGTGTAGGTGCATGTCACCTCAAAAATTATTTCTTTTGTTATCACTTACCTACTCGAGGACGAGCAGGAGTTAAGCTTGGGGATGCTGATACGTCTCAGACGTATCTATAATTTTTGATGCTCCATGCTTGTTTTTACACCATTTGCTTAGTATTTTGTTACACTTTGTGGCGTTTTTATGCATTTTACGGAACTAACCTATTAACGAGATGCCACCGTGCCAGTTCCCTATTTTCTGCTGTTTTTGTGTTTCAGAAAAGTTACACAAGAAATATTCTCAGAATTGGACGAAACAAAAGCCAAACATCCAGAAATTCACCGAAGCTTCCAGAGAACCGACGAGGAGACGGAGTGGGGCCACGAGGGGCCCACACAATAGGGTGGCGTGGCCCAGGGCTAGGGCATGCCTCCAATGTGTGTGGCCGCCTCAGTCCACTTCTGACGATGCCTTTCGCCTATAAAGACCCCCCGACGGGAAAAACCTAAAGACCCGATCACTTTTCTAGAAAAACATCGCGATCCGCCGCCGACGTCGACCCAAGATCGGGAGGGTCCAGAAGCTCTTCCTGGCACCCTGCCGGAGAGGGGAATCGCCACCAGAGGTCTTCTTCATTGCCATGCTTGCCTCTGGCGCGATGAGTGAGTAGTCTACCTTGGACTATGGGTCCATAGCAGTAGCTAGATGGTTGTCTTCTCCACCATGTGCTTCATGTTTAGATCTCGTGAGCTGCCTTACATGATCGAGATCACCATTATGTAATTCTACATGTTGTGTTTGTTGAGATCCGATGAATATTGGTGTTATAATTGAGTTGATGTTCTGAATATTATCTTATGTTATCTCTATGTTGTTTATGATCTTGCATGCTCTCCGTTGTTAGTAGCTATCTTGGCCGAGTAGTTGCTAGTGACTCCAAGAGGGGGTATTTATGCTCGAGAGTTGGGTTCATGCCTCTATTTAATCTGGGGGAGTGACAGAAACCTCGAAGGTTGTAGATGTGCTATTGCCACTAGGGGAAAAACAACATTCATATGCTCAAGGGCATATGCTTTGTTTACATTACACACTTTGCTTAATGCAGTTATCTGTTGTTCGCAACTTAATACTTGTGGAGTTCTCAGATTGATTCGCCACAAGTGGATTATTAGTCATAGATGCAGTTGGATGGCGGTCTATGTATCTTGTTGTAATGCCCAGAGTAAATCTTATAGTGATCCTCTTGACATATGCACATTGTCTTTATTCTATCAATTCACCAACTGTAATTTGTTTACCTAGCATGTGTTATTTTATCTTATGGAGAGACACCACTAGTGAACTGTGGACCCCGGTCCTATTTCCTTTATATTGCTATCACCTGTTTACTTTACTTGCATTGTTTACTTTACTCGCATACTACTATTGTTTTCCACTCGATATGCTCATTCCTTTGTTTACAGCAAACCGGTGAGATTGACAACCTCATCGTAAGTTAGGAACAAAGTATTTGGTTGTGTTGTGTGCAGGTTCCGCGTTGCAGCTGGCAAAGCAAAGCACTGGACGAGGCGCCCTATAAATTGTCTGGAGCTGTCGTGAAGCTAGCAAGCATCACCTTCTTGAGTTTGGCTTTTTCCTACTGGACGATTAAACCTTGGTTTCTTACTGAGGGAAAACTTGCTGCTATATTCATCAAACCTTCTCTTGGGGTTTCCAACTGGCCGGTCATTTTACTTCATCAACTACATGCCAACAAGTTTCCTGGCACCATCAATACCACGCCATCATCTCCCACCAAATTACATATAACGCACTATAAAATGTGTCTAGCTATCGCATGTGCGACAACTGATAGCATCTATCGCACACCCAATAAAGACAGGATTCGACATCGCCAATCCGGCACGCCGCCGTCCTCCCGCCGAGCGGCCCTGCGCACGCCGCTGCGGAGATCCCCAAGTCCTGCCTCGGCGTCCTAAATGCCAACCTCTGACCGGATATGAGCGCGTTGCCCCCCCTGATGCTTCTCGATGAGGAGCAATGGTAGCGGCCGGCGCGACGCAGCGAGCACGGCAGAGCAGGAAGAGGAAGCGGAGAAGGGCCCGGTAGAGGTATCCTTGCCGCGTGCGCCTCCCTCCGTTCTGGTGTCATGGCTGACTGCACGCCGCCACTGTGCGTGACCTCGCACCGCAGGCGATGCGGGCCATGCGTACAGGCGACCGGCAGGCCAGCGCTCACTGGAGCAGAGCTCGCGTGGCGGCCCGCGCCCGGCAGTTGAGCGCAGGAGGCGGCCAACACTCAGGGGGCCGGTGCTCGCCTGAAGAAGGTCGCGAGAGGAATTATGCATAGATGAGCATCACGAGGTGCGCAGGCAGTGGAGCTCACTGCGGTGGCCTGGGCGGTGGTCCGGTGGAGCGTTTGGAAAGAAATTGACGGGACCAAAAAGGAGAGAGGAAAAAAAATCCAAAGAGAAGTAAGCCCCACGTGTTTGCACGGTGAGAATTAATGAAGTTGCTTACTGCTTTGACAAAATTGGCCGATAAATTAACAGAGTTGCTTACTATGTGAATAAATTGCCCGTAGTACTTTCAATTTTGCATATCAACTTAATTAAGTTGCCTACAATATGTTTTGTACGCATGTTTGTAGAAAATTTTCAGCATATACCTCGATCTTTTTCTTGGATTGTAATGATTATGTTTTTCATATTCCCCAATAAAACTTTGGCACGCGATAGAGCAATTTTGGTGCTGGACGGGACAATTGTGGTGCCTGACGATGCAATTCTAGTGTGCGAAAAATTAACTTAATAGGCTGACATGTCACTTTTGGTGCCTGACGATACAAGTTTGGTGCCTCAAAACGTGACTTTGTTGCCTAATGATACGTCTCAAACGCATCTATAATTTTTGATGCTCCATGCTTGTTCTTACACTATTTGCCTTGTGTTTCATTACACTTCGTGGCATTTTTATGCGATTTCCGGAACTAACCTATTAACAAGTCGCCACAATGCCAGTTTCATGTTTTCTGCTATTTTTATGTTTTAGAAAAGTTACACAGGAAATATTCTCGGAATTGGACAAAACAAAAGCCGAACGTCCAGAAATTCATCAAATCTTCCAGAGAACCGAAGAGGAGACGGAGTGGGGCCACGAGGGCCCCACACAATAGGGCAGCGCGGCCTGGCCCCTGGCCGCGCCCCCTATGTGTGAGGGCGCCCTGGCAGCCCCCTGACGACGCCCCTTGATACGTCTCAAACGTATCCATAATTTTTGATGCTCCATGCTTGTTTTTACACCATTTGCTTAGTATTTCGTTACACTTCGTGACACTTTTATGCATTTTCCGGAACTAACCTATTAACAAGTCGCCACAGTGCCAGTTCCCTATTTTCTGCTATTTTTGTGTTTCAGAAAAGTTACACAGAAAATATTCTCGGAATTGGACAAAACCAAAGCCAGTCGCCCAGAATTTCACCGAAGCTTCCAGAGAACCGAAGAGGAGACGGAGTGGGGCCATGAGGGCCCCACACAACAGGGCGGCGCGGCCTAGCCCCTGGCCACACCCCCTATGTGTGAGGTCGCCTCGACCTACTCCTTACGATGCCCCTTCGCCTATAAAGACCCCCCGACGGGAAAAACCTAAGGACCCGATCACTTTTCCAGAACACATCGCGATCCACCGCCGCCGTTGACCCAAAGATCGGGAGGGTCCAGAAGCTCTTCTCGGCACCCTGCCGGAGAGGGGAATCGCCACCGGAGGTCTTCTTTATCGCCATACTTGCCTCCGGCGTGATGAGTGAGTAGTCTACCTTGGACTATGGGTCCATAGCAGTAGCTAGATGGTTGTCTTCTCCACCATGTGCTTCATGTTTAGATCTCATGAGTTTCCTTACATGATTGAGATCACCGTTATGTAATTCTACATGTTTGGTTTGTTGGGATCCGATGAATATTGGTGTTATGATTGAGTTGATGTACTGAATATTATCTTAAGTTATCTCTATGTTATTTATGATCTTGCATGCTCTCCGTTGTTAGTAGCTATCTTGGCCGAGTAGTTGCTAGTGACTCCAAGAGGGGGTATTTATGCTCGATAGTGGGTTCATGCCTCTATTTAATCTGGGGGAGTGACAGAAACCTCTAAGGTTGTAGATGTGCTGTTGCTACTTGGGGAAAAACAACATTCATATGCTCGAGGGCATATGTTTTGTTTACATTACACACTTTGCTTAATGCAATTATCTGTTGTTCGCAACTTAATACTTGTGGAGTTCTCGGATTGATTCGCCACAAGTGGATTATTAGTCATAGATGCAGTTGGATGGTGGTCTATGTATCTTGTTGTAATGCCCAGAGTAAATCTCATAGTGATCCTCTCATCATATGCATGTTATCTTTATTCTATCAATTGTCCAACTATAATTTGTTTACCCAGCATGTGTTATTTTATCTTATGGAGAGACACCACTAGTGAACTGTGGACCCCGGTCCTATTTCCTTTATATTGCTATCACCTGTTTACTTTACTTGCACTATTTACTTTACTCGCATACTACTATTATTTTCCACTCGATACGCTCATTCCTTTGTTTATAGCAAACCGGTGAGATTGACAACCTCATCGTAAGTTAGGAACAAAGTATTTGGTTGTGTTGTGTGCAGGTTCCGCGTTGCAGCTGGCAAAGCAAAGCACTGGATGAGGCGCCCTATAAATTGTCTGGAGCTATCGTGAAGCTAGCAAGTACCACCTTCTTATCTGCACCCCTATTGCGCCACCTGCTCCTGCTGCAAACTTTGATGAGATTAAGCCTGCTTTATTGAACCTTGTTATGAAAGAGCAATTTTCTGGTGCTAGTACTGATGATGCGGCAGCTCATCTCAACAATTTTGTTGAGCTATGTGAGATGCAGAAATATAAGGATGTTGAAAGTGATATTATTAAGCTTAAGTTGTTTCCTTTTTCTTTGAGAGGAAAAGCTAAGGATTGGTTGCCGTCTTTGCCTAAAAATAGTATTGATTCATGGGCTAAGTGTAAGGATACTTTTATTGGTAGATACTATCCTCCTGCTAAGATTATAGCATTGCGTAGCAATATTATGAAGTTTAGTCAGTTTGATAATGAACATGTTGCTCAAGCTTGGGAAAGAATGAAATCTATGATAAAGAATTGTCCCACTCATGGACTAACTACTTGGATGATTGTCAAAACTTTTTATGTAGGACTAAATTTTTCTTCAAGGAACCTACTTGATTCAGCTGCTGGAGGCACTTTTATGTCCCTTACCTTGGGCGCTGCAACAAAGCTTCTCGACAATATGATGAGTTACTCTGAATGGCACACCGAGAGAGCTCCACAAGGTAAGAAGGTAAATTCTATTGAGGAAACCTCTTCCTTAAGTGATAAGATTAATGCTATTATGCTTATGCTTTCAAATGATAGGACTCATATTGATCCTAATAATGTTCCTTTGGCCTCTTTGGTTGCCCAAGAAGAGCATGTTGATGTAAACTTCATTAGAAACAATAATTTTAACTACAATGCTTATAGGAACAATTTTGCTAGTAACAATTATAGGCCGTATCCTTCTACCAATGGTAATGGTTATGATAGTTCTTATGGTAATGCCTCCAACAACACTAGGGCCGCCACCTCCGAGCTTGAGGTAATGCTCAAGGACTTCATGGTTAAACAAACTGCTTTTAATAGAACTGTTGAGGAAAAGTAAGGAAAAATTGATATTCTTGCTTCTAAAGTTGATAGTCTTGCTCATGATGTTGAACTTCTGAGATTAAAAGTGTTGCCTAATGATGTGAAAGAGAATAATGTTTTTGCTACTGCTAATGCTATTCAAGTTAGAATTGATAAAAATGTTAGATTGTTAGCAGAATTGCATGCTAGATGGGAAACAGAGGATGAGATTGCTAGGAATATGAAAGTTTGTACTATTACTACCTCTAATGATGTTGCTCCTAATGCTAGCAATCCTCTTACTTTGATTGGTGTAGATAAAACTCCCACTCCTTGTGTTAAAAAGCCTAAAACTGCCAAAACTTTTTCTCAAAAGAGTGCTGAAATTTTTTGGAGTGTAGGAGATGATAGCTCTATTTCCTTTAATGATTTTGATGTTGATGGCTGCAATATATCTGAAGTTATTTTGTTCTTGGAAAATCTTGCTTTGACTCCCAATGCTAGTTCTTTAAATGTTGCTTTTACTAAGCATATTACCAATGCTCTTATGAAAATTAGGGATGAAAAGTTGAAGCAAAAAGCTTCTATTCCCAAGAAGTTAGAAGATGGTTGGGAACCCATCATTGATATGCATGTTAATGGTTTTGATTGCCATGCTTTATGTGATCTAGGAGCTAGTATTTCTATCATGCCTAGAAAAATTTATGACATGCTTGATTTACCACCACTTGAAATGATGTTCCTATTGCTGATGTTGCTAAGAAGAAACCTTTGGGAAGAATTAATGATGTTCTTATTATGGTTAACAATAACCTTGTTCCTGTTGATTTTCTTGTTATGGATGTTGAATGCCATGCTTCATGTCCTATTATTTTGGAAAGACCCTTTCTTCGAACTGTAGGTGCCATCATTGATATGAGGGAAGGCACCATCAAATATCAATTCCCACTCAAGAAAGGTATGGAACACTTCCCTAGGAAAAGAAAGAAATTAGTGTTTGACTCTATTCTTAGAGCAAATTATGAGCTTGATGCTTCATCACTTGATATTACTTGATTCGCACTTTCTGTGCCTAGCTCAAAGGCGTTAAAGAAAAGCACTCTTGGGAGATAACCCAATGTTTTTACATTCAGTTCTTTTTCTTTTATTGGAGTCTTGGAAGTTATTACTACTGTAATAACCTCTCCTTATTATTTTTATTTCGTTCTTGTGCCAAGAGAAGCCTCTAATTTGAGTGAGGTAAGATTTGGGGATGTTGCTGTCCTGAAACAGTTTTCGATGCTGCACCATAAAAATTCTTGAAAATCCTCTGTATATCTGTTGGACCTGAGATTTCTTGTGCATATGCCCCAGGTTATATCCAAACTTTCATTAGTTGAACACTTTTTAATTTGAGCAACAGAAAACCCTCTAAAAATTTGACCTTTGCCAGCTGTTCTGTTTTGACAGATTTCTGCCAATATTTATGTTTGCCGCTTTATCGCTTTCTTTTTGAGTTCTTTTGATCACATAACTTTTGGGGAAGTTGCTACAGTAGTATATGCTTTATATGTGGTGGTTTTGAGTTGAAACCTGAAGTAAAAAGGGTTGATTCTATGTTATGCTTACACTAATGTTGCTAATAGGTTTGTGTTCAGTTTTGTATGAAGGAAGTTTTCAAGTGTAGGGATCGGAGAGTGATGAGATGAGTTGAAGAATGGACAAAAGCTTAATCTTGGGGATGACCATGCATCACCCCAAGAAATATCCAAGAAGTACAAGCGTCAAAGCTTGGGGATGCCCCCGAGGCACCCCTTCTTCATCGGCAAAAATCTGGTCACCTTTCAACACACTATATTTTTATTGCTTCATGCTTCATGCGTTTTTCTTGGAGCGTCAGTTGTTTTTAGTTTTCAGTTTAGTTTAGTTTTATTTGCTGCAATAAATGGTTGGACCCCAACAAATTTCTTTTGGAGAAGTTGCCTTGCTTTTCATTTGCCAACAACACTTCGTTTTCACTCTATTCGTTTCAACGAGGGTTCTCTTTTTCTAGAACTGCGTTTAGCTTTCAATTTTCGCCTTGATTTGTGATCAGATCTTCTTATATCTTTTCATCAAGGTGTATTTTTGTCTCTGGTCTATATTGGTTTTCATCAAAAGAGGTGTTTATAAAAAGTTTGAATGGTGTTGGAAAAGAGAAAAAGCTTTATGCAAAAAAGTGGTATAAGAAGGAGCTTGTGTAGACTGCGGCCTAGGCTTTTGCATGTCGTGCTTGATGTCTTTTTGATAGTATGCTTAGTGGTTTTGCTGTGGCATGACTTGTCTCAAATGACTGAGATTGCTTAATGAGCCTTTGAAAAAATTATGCGTTATTTTAATTATTTGGAAGCATTATTTTGGTTTTCTCCTTGATGCTTTATTTGGGTTGACTTGGTGCATGCTCACACATGTTAGACTCTTATAAGTCGCCAATAGCCTCTATGATCATTTAGTTTTTGACTTTTGATGCCATCTTATGCTTCTTTTAATGTCGCTTTGTCGCTTTGCATGATTATGGCCGTTATTGCTCTCTTAGTTGGTCGCTCCCAGTCTTTTGCTAGCCCTCGCCTTGTACTGAGTATGAGCTCTACTCGTGCATCCAACTCCTAAAAACCAAGTTTTCCAAAGCGTCCACCATACATACCTATTGGCAATTTGCTATTCCAAAGTATATTTGACTTGCTTTTATCTGCTCTTCAAATTATACTCTTACCAGTATTATGCAAAAATTGGTCAGTAAAGCTCTCACGAACCGGAAGGCTCACTTTACTTTTTCTCGTTCTTAAAAATTTGACATTGTGGTCTCTTATGTTGAGTTGTTATGCTTGCAAGTTGTAAGTTGGGAATTAGCCCAGCCATGCCATCATGGGGCAAGCTTTCAATATTGCACTTCTTATTTGAGTTGATATCGTGATCTTTTGTTTATGGATACTCACGGTGTGAAATAAATTGGGAATCTTGTGGGATCATGGAGTTTGTATATGTGTTAGAGAAATGCGTGGGCCGCCAATCTAAGCCATGCATAATTCATGGTGGAAATTTGCAGCATGCCCATAGTGAACATTCGACGACGCATCTCAAAATAAAAAGCTATACAAATGGTAAATAAAAGAGATGTCGAGGTGTTCATTGTCTGCTTGTCCTGTCATTTTGATGTGGGCTTGTTCCATGTCATTGGGCACAGAGGTACACCCCATTGGCGGTTCTCAATGATACGTATATACTTACAATAACAAGAGCTTGCTTGGGACTCTAAGTAATATAGCATGAGGTTTGGGTACTCGTATTCATGGGACACGAGGTTTTCAACTTATGATTTGTCAAGCATATGCAGTATAACTGTTCTCGCATTAACTTTAATCATTCAAGATGCTTATGATGGGGGCAATGAGAGCTCAAAGCCGGTAAGTACCATAATTTTTGAAGGTTTATAAAACTTGCAATCACTGCTTCCCTCCGCGAAGGGCCTTTCTTTTAGTTTTATGTTGAGTCACCACCTTCTATCTTTATGCACCATTAAGAGAGCATAGTTGTCATTCTGAGTATAATGTGCATTGTCTCAAAGTTTTTATTGATTGATTCATATTGTTGGTTTCACTTGTTCTTAAATTATTTGTATCTAGTCGCCCTCTTAAACTTGAAGGTGTCCTATGCATTTATGTTTTGCTCTCTCATTAAGGACAAGCTGAAAACCATTTGTATGTTTTTCCTATGATTTTGAACACACGTTTGACTTTCATTGTTTCATTTTCATGATCTTTTGTTTGTGTTCATTTTCATGTTATAACATGGTTGCTAAGTTTCTTCTATCAAGATTATGTCTTTCATGCCATGTTTTAAGTTCTTTTGATCCCAACGCACAACACTTACATATATGATCAAGATTGTGTAGGTGCATGTCACCTCAAAAATTATTTCTTTTGTTATCACTTACCTACTCGAGGACGAGCAGGAGTTAAGCTTGGGGATGCTGATACGTCTCAAACATATCCATAATTTTTGATGCTCCATGCTTGTTTTTACACCATTTGCTTAGTGTTTCGTTACACTTCAGGGCACTTTTATGCATTTTCCGGAACTAACCTATTAACAAGTTGCCATAGTGCCAGTTCCCTGTTTTCTGCTATTTTTGTGTTTCAGAAAAGTTACACAGGAAATATTCTCGGAATTGGACGAAACCAAAGCCAGTCGCCCAGAATTTCACCGAAGCTTCCAGAGAACCGAAGAGGAGACGAAGTGGGGCCATGAGGGCCCCACACAACAGGGCAGCGCGGCCTAGCCCCTGGCCGCGCCCCCTATGTGTGAGGTCGCCCCGGCCCACTCCTGACGATGCCCCTTCGCCTATAAAGACCCCCCGATGGGAAAAACCTAAGGACCCAATCACTTTTTCAGAACACATCGCGATCCGCCGCCACCGTTGATCCGAAGATCGGGAGGGTCCAAAAGCTCTTCCCGGCACCCTGCCGGAGAGGGGAATCGCCATCGGAGGTCTTCTTCATCGCCATGCTTGCCTCCGACGCGATGAGTGAGTAGTCTACCTTGGACTATGGGTCCATAGCAGTAGCTAGATGGTTGTCTTCTCCATCATGTGCTTCATGTTTAGATCTCATGAGCTGCCTTACATGATTGAGATCACCGTTATGTAATTCTACATGTTTGGTTTGTTGGGATCCGATGAATATTGGTGTTATGATTGAGTTGATGTACTAAATATTATCTTAAGTTATCTCTATGTTATTTATGATCTTGCATGCTCTCCGTTGTTAGTAGCTATCTTGGCCGAGTATTTGCTAGTGACTCCAAGAGGGGGTATTTATGCTCGATAGTGGGTTCATGCCTCTATTTAATCTGGGGGAGTGACAGAAACCTCTAAGGTTGTAGATGTGCTGTTGCTACTAGGGAGAAAACAACATTCATATGCTCGAGGGCATATGCTTTGTTTACATTACACACTTTGCTTAATGCAATTATCTGTTGTTCGCAACTTAATACTTGTGGAGTTCTCGGATTGATTCGCCACAAGTGGATTATTAGTCATAGATGTAGTTGGATGGCGGTCTATGTATCTTGTTGTAATGCCCAGAGTAAATCTCATAGTGATCCTCTCATCATATGCACGTTATCTTTATTCTATCAATTGCCCAACTGTAATTTGTTTACCTAGCATGTGTTATTTTATCTTATGGAGAGACACCACTAGTGAACTGTGGACCTCGGTCCTATTTCCATCATATTGCTATCACCTGTTTACTTTACTTGCACTGTTTATTTTACTCACATATTATTACTAGTGGAGAGACATCACTAGTGAACTGTGGACCGATGGATTGACAACCTCATCGTAAGTTGGGAGCAAAGTATTTGGTTGTGTTGTGTGCAGGTTCCACGTTGCCGCTCGCAAAGCAAAGCTCGGATGAGGCGCCCAATAAATTGTCTGGAGCTGTCGCAAGCTAGCAAGCATCACCTTCAGTCGTATTGGATCCTTCCTCTCCTGATCAACATACCTTGGTTTCTTAACTGAGGGAAAACCTTGCTGCTATATTCATCATACCTTCCTCTTGGGGTTCCCAACTGGACGGTGAAAAACTATCAACACCGTACCGCATCACCCCTTCGCCTATATAAAGCCTCAGGATGGAAAACCCTAAAAGAGTTCCGCAGCGCCGCCGCCGTCGAAGACAAATTTTGGGGGACAGAAGTCTCTGTTCTGGCACCCTGCCGGGACAGAGAAGTGCCCCCGGAGCCATCTCCATCGGTCTCCATCGCCGTCTCTGCCGTCTCCATTGACCTCACCACCATCTCCATCAACCTTGCTGTCTCCTATGATGAGGAGGGAGTTGTTCATCCCCTGGGCTGAGGGCTCTACCGGTAGCTATGTGGTTTACCTCTCTCTCCCATGATGTGATCTTTATGTGATCATGAGCTTTGTATCTAGTTGAATTGGTAGATATTATTATTCAGATATTATGCTACTCATATGCTTAATTATTATACTCTCCGAAGATACCTCGTATCATGGTGTAAAGGTGACTAGTGTGTGCATCATGTGTATCTTGTTGGTTAATGTCTCTATAAATTGTTGGTGTTTGTTGGAACCATCTAGTGCGTTCATGGTGTTAGTGTGGGACAATCTAGTTTGGGTATATACGAACTTTGAGGAGTGCTTCGTAGCCCTACGTATGATTAGTGTATGTTTTCCATTGGAGAATTGTTTTGAGTTGCATATTGATGATTGTATCTATTGGTTCAATTATATTATATTTGTTGAGAGTGTGTCCACTAGTGAAAGTATGATCCCTAGGCCTTGTTTCCAAGCATTGCACACCGTTTACTTACTGTTTTGTTACATGTTTGCTCACAGCGATATTTATTTCATATCACATTTACTACTTATAATTATCACTACTACTTGTATTTCACTATCTCTTCGTCGAACTAGTGCACCTATACATCTGATAAGTGTATTGGGTGTGTTGGGGACACAAGAGACTTTCTGTATTGTAATTGCAGGGTTGTTTGAGAGGGATAGCTTTGACCTCTTTCTCCCTGAGTTCGATAAACCTTGGGTGATCCACTTAAGGGAAACTTGCTGCTGCTCTACAAACCTCTGCACTTGGAGGTCCAACACTGTCTACAAGTACAGACGCGTGCGTAGACATCAAGCTCTTTTCTGGCGCCGTTGCCGGGGAGGTAAGGTAAAAGGTACTCACATTCTTTGGCTACTAAGTCTTTTAGTTGCTGGTGAGTGCTCGAAGTTATTTCCTTTAGATTCTGCAATTATATCTTTTTGTTTCTTGTTTTTATTTTCACTAGTTAGGCTTAATGGAAAATAAAGAGTTCTTTAGTCTTTTTCCTGAGTTTAGATTTGAAGAGAAAATTGAAAAACCTTTGGAGCTTAATTTGAATGCTAATAGTGTTGTTAGTATGAATGCTTTGAACACCGTTATTGCTAATTCTATAGAAAAGTCTAAGCTTGGGGAAGCTAGTTTTGTTAAGCATGATATTTTTAGTTCCCAGCTTTAGTGGAGAAAGTTTGCTCTGATGATATTTTATCTCCCCTATGTGATGTTCCCATGCCTGTTACCTATGTTAGTGATCATGATTGGGAAAAGCACTGTACTTTTGATATTGAAAATCTTTTTGGTACCAATTCCAAGGTTAATAATTGTTGTACCATTAGTACTATCCATGTTCCTTCTTATGATGATATGTTTGATGAATATGCTTTGCAAGATAGCTATTCTATCGCTTATGATGATACTAAACCTCTAGTTTATGATGGTTATGATGATGAGTATAATATTTTCAGTTCACCTACTTTTGAGGAGAAAATTAGTTATGATTACAATATGCCTCCTGTTTTTGATGATTATAGTGATGAGAATAATTATTCTGTTGAATCTGCTCCTACTACGATTGTTCATGTGGGAAGTATTAATTCTTTTATGCATGTGGCTCATGATAGAGATCCTTTATGTGATAGTTATATTGTTAGTTCTATTCATGATGCTACTAAAAGTTATTATGAGAGAGGGAAACATGGTTTGATGGATCTCAACAATATTGAGTTTCCCCTCTTTATGTTGCAATCTTTGAAGTTGTACTTGTTTTGCCTTCCTATGCTTTTTGCTTTGCGCTTTCATGACTTGTCTCTTTACAAGTCTATTTTTCATAGGAAGTGGTTCAGATTTAAATATCTTTCACATTTGCTTTTTGATGCTCTCTATTGCTTCAAGTTCCTATATGGCGCCTTTGCCTCAAGCTCTTTTATGGCGCCTACATGAGCATCTTTGCGAATTACTGCGCCTAGCTCAAAGGCGTTAAAGAAAAGCACTCTTGGGAGATAACCCATTGTTTATTTTTAGTAATTTTTCTTTTATTTGAGTCTTGGAAGTTATTACTACTGTAATGACCTCTTCTTATCATTTTTATTTCGTTGATGTGCCAAGAGAAGCCTCTAATTTGAGTAAGGTAAGATTTGGGGATGTTGCTGTCCTGAAACAGATTTCGGCGCTGCACCGTAAAAATTCGTGAAAATTCTCTGTATATCTTGTGGACCTGCTATTTCTTGTGCATATGGCCCAGGTTATATCCAAACTTTCATTAGTTGAACACTTTTTGATTTGAGCAACAGAAAACCCTCTAAAAATTCGACCTTTGTCAGCTGTTCTGTTTTGACAGATTTCTACCAATATTTGTGTTTGTCGCTTTATTGCTTTCTTTTTGAGTTCTTTTGATCATAGAACTTTTGGGAAAGTTGCCACAGTAGTATATACTTTATATGTGGTGGTTTTGAGTTGAAACCTGAAGCAAAAAGGGTTGATTCATTATTATGTTTTGCTAACATTGCTAATAGAATTGTGTTGAGTTTTGTATGAAGGAAGTTTTCAAGTGTAGGGATTGGAGAGTGATGAGATGAGATGAAGAATGGACAAAAGCTGAAGCTTGGGGATGTCACCCCAAGAAACATCCAAGAAGTAAAACCATCAAAGCTTGGGGATGCCCCCGAGGCACCCCCTTCTTCATCGGCAAAAATCTGGTCACCTTTCAAAACACTATATTTTTATTGCTTCATGCACTATGCGTTTTTCTTGGAGCATCAGTTGTTTTTTTTTTCAGTTTTCTTTTTATTTGTTTGCTGCAATAAATGTTTGGATCACATCATATGTTTGGAGAGAGACATGCTCCGTTTTTCATTTGCCAAGAACACTCCGTTTTTCACTCTTATCGTTTCAACGAGTGTTCTCTTTTTCTGCTACTGCGTTTAGTTTTCATTTTTCGCCTTGATTTGTGTTCAGATCTTGCTATATCTTTACATCAAGGTGTATTTTGACCTCTGGTCCATGTTGGTTTTTTATCAAAAAGAGTTTCCTCAAAAAGGATTCGAATGGTGTTGGAAAAGAGAAAAAGCTTTATGCAAAAAAAAGTGGTACAAAAAGGAGCTTGTGTAGACTGCGGCTTAGGCTTTTGCATGTCGTGCTTGATGTCATTTTGATAGTATGCTTAGTGGTTTTGCTGTAGCATGACTTGTCGCAAATGACTGAGATTGCTTAATGAGCCTTTGAAAAAATCATGCGTTGTTTTAATTATTTGGAAGCATTTATTTGGTTTTCTCCTTTGATGCTTTATTTGGGTTGACTTGGCACATGCTTACACCATATTGACTACAAAATAAGTCTCCTATAGCCTCTATGATCATTTGGTTTTTGACTTGTGATACCATTTATGCTTCTTTTAATGATGTTTTGTCGCTATGCATGATTATGGCCGTTATTGCTCTCTTAGTTGGTCTCTCCCAGTCTTTTGCTAGCCCTCATTTTGTACTGAGTATGAGCTCTACTCGTGCATCCAACTCCTAAAAACCAAGTTTGCCATTGTGTCCACTATAAATTCCTGTGCATGGTATTTGTAAGCCATTCCAAGTAAATTTTCATGTGCTACCTTTCAAAAAACCTTTAAAATACTTGTCATTTTATGACACTATTTTCAGCTCATGGGGACGTAGTGGTCGGATTTACTATCTTCCATATTGTCTTATTTCAAAAAGAAAAAAAAAAGAAAAAAAGAAAGAAAAAAGGCACTCCTCCATGGTATATGAATGTTGG
Source organism: Dactylis glomerata (assembly GCA_007115705.1). Classification (NCBI taxonomy): domain Eukaryota; kingdom Viridiplantae; phylum Streptophyta; class Magnoliopsida; order Poales; family Poaceae; genus Dactylis; species Dactylis glomerata. The sequence continues at coordinate 3,030,795 of QXEO01000721.1, forward strand.
TGGGCACCCGATGGAATCGGTTAGCCATGGTTTGAGAAAGGAAAAAAAGGTGGGGAGGAGTGCCAAGCTTTATAAAAGAGCACAAAAGTGCCAATCTCTCTCTCAAAAACTTGCTTTATTTTTGTATGGAAGATAGTAAGAACTCCATTGCCAGTCGTTGACAAAGACAACCACCTCTCAAAACCAATTTTTATCTCTCTATTTTACAAATAAAAAGCTCTAGCACATGTTTAATCACTGCTTCCCTCTGCGAAGAGCCTTTTTTTACTTTTATGTTGAGTCACCACCTTCTATCTTTATGCACCGTCTAAGAGAGCATAGTTATTATTCTGAGTATAATATGCATTGTCCCAAAGTTTATCATTGATTGATTCATGACTATGGTTTCACTTGTTCCTAAATTATTTATATCTAGTCGCCCTCTTAAACTTGAACATGTCCTAAGCATTTATGTTTTTCTCTCCATGAAGAACAAGCTAAAAACCATTTGTATTTTTTTTATGATTTGAACACATGTTTGACTTTCATTGTTTCATTTTCATGATCTTTTGTTTGTGTTCTATTTCATGTTACAACATGGTTGCTAAGTTTCTTCTATCAAGATTATGTCTTTCATGCTCATGTTTTAAGTTCTTATGATGCCAGCACTCAATGCTTACATAGATGATCAAGATTATGTAGGTGCATGTCACCTCAAAAATTATTTATTTTGTTATCACTTACCTACTCGAGGACGAGCAGGAGTTAAGATTGGGGATGCTGATACGTCTCAAACGTATCTATAATTTTTGATGCTCCATGCTTGTTTTTACACCATTTGCCTTGTGTTTTATTACACTTCGTGGCATTTTTATGCGATTTCTAGAACTAACCTATTAACAAGTCGCCACAGTTCCAATTCCCTATTTTCTGCTGTTTTTGTGTTTCAGAAAAGTTACACCGGAAATATTCTCAGAATTGGACGAAACAAAAGCCGAACGTTCAGAAATTCACCAAAGCTTCGAAAGAACCGAAGAGGAGATGGAGTGGGGCCACGAGGTCCCCACACAATAGGGCGGCATGGCCTGGCCCCTGGCTGCGCCCCCTACGTGTGAGGGCGCCCTGGCAGCCCCCTGACGACGCCCCTTCGCCTATATAAAGCCTCGGGATGGAAAACCCTAAAAGAGTCGGTGTTTTTCCCAGAACAGTTCCGCAGCGCCGCCGCCGTCGAAGACAAATTTTGGGGGGACATAAGTCTCTATTTCGGCACCCTACCGGGATGGGGAAGTGCCCCCAGAGCCATCTCCATTGGTCTCCATCGCTGTCTCCGCCGTCTCCATCGACCTCACCGCCATCTCCATCAACCTTGCTGTCTCCTATGATGAGGAGGGAGTAGTTTATCCCCGGGGATGAGGGCTCTACCGGTAGCTATATGGTTCACCTCTCTCTCCCATGATGTGATCTTTATGTGATCGTGAGCTTTGTATCTAGTTGAATTAGTAGATGTTATTATTCAGATATTATGCTACTCCTATGCTTAATTATTATACTCTCCGGAGATACCTCGTATCATGGTGTAAAGGTGACTAGTGTGTACATCATGTGTATCTTTTTGGTTAATGTCTCTATGAATTGTTGGTGTTTGTTGGAACCATCTAGTGCATTCATGGTGATAGTGTGGGACAATCTAGTTTGGGTACATACAGACTTTGAGGAGTGCTTCGTAGCCCTACGCATGATTAGTGTATGTTTTCCATTGGAGAATTGTTTTGAGTTACATATTGATGATTGTATCTATTGGTTCAATTATGTTATATTTGTTGAGAGTGTGTCCACTAGTGAAAGTATGATCCCTAGGCCTTGTTTCCAAGCATTGCACACCGTTTACTTACTGTTTTATTACATGTTTGTTCGCAGCGATATTTATTTCATATCACATTTACTACTTATATTGGGTGTGTTTCACTATCTCTTCGCCGAACTAGTGCACCTATACATCTGACAAGTGTATTGGGTGTGTTAGGGCATGCTAGCGCGTGGTTGATTGCACCAGAAGTTTCCTTGTGCGTGGTGATGACCAGCCCGTTGGGAACCCCAAGAGGAAGGTGTGATGAGTATAGCAGCTAGTTTTCCCTCAGTTTAGAAACCAAGGTTTATCGTTCTTGGAGAGGAGAGACAAACGACTGAAGGTGATGCTTGCTAGTTTGCGACAGCTGCGGACAATTTATATATGCCGTCTCGTCCAAGCTTTGCTTGCTAGCTGCAACGTGGAACCTGCACACACACAAACAAATACTTTGCTCCCAACTTACGATGAGGTTGTCAATTTCACCGGTTTGCTTGAAACAAAGGTTATGAGTGTATCGAGTGGAAAACAGTAAAAGTATGCGAGTAAAGTAAACAGTGTGAGAAAGTAAACAGTACGAGTAAAGTAAACAGGTGATAGCAATATGATGGAAATAGGACCGGGGTCCACAGTTCACTAGTGGTATCTCTCCATAGATAAATAACACATGATGGGTAAACAAATTACAGTTAGGCAATTGATAGAATAAAGATAAACATAATATGTCAAGAAGATCACTACGAGATTTACTCTGGGCATTACAACAAAATACATAGACCGCCATCCAACTGCATCTATGACTAATAATCCACTCCTGGGGATATCAATCCGAACACCCCAAAAGTATTAAGTTGCGAACAACAGATAATTGCATTAAGCAAAGTGTGTAATGTAAACAAAGCATATGCCCTTGAGCATATGAATGTTGTTTTCTCCCTAGTAGCAACAGCACATCTACCACCTTAGAGGTTTCTGTCACTCCCCCAGGTGAAATAGAGGCATGAACCCACTATCGAGCATAAATACCCCCTCTTGGAGTCACTAGCAACTACTCGGCCAAGATAGCTACTAACAACGGAGAGCATGCAAGATCATAAACAACATAGAGATAACAAAAGATAATATTCAGTACAGCAACTCAATCATAAACACCAATATTCATCGGATCCCAACAAACCAAACATGTAGAATTACATATCGGTGATCTCAATCATGTAGGGCAGCTCATGAGATCTAAACATGAAGCACATGGTGGAGAAGACAACCATCTAGCTACTGCTATGGACCCATAGTCCACGGTAGACTACTCACTCATCGCTCCGGAGGCAAGCATGGCGATGAAGAAGACCTCCGGTGGCGATTCCCCTCTCCGGCAGGGTGCCGGGAAGAGCTTCTGTACCCTCCCGATCTTCGGGTCGACGGCGGCGGCGGATCGCGATGTGTTCTGGAAAACTGATTGGGTACTTAGGTTTTTCCTTCGGGGGGTCTTTATAGGCGAAGGGGCGACGTCAGAGGAGGAGCCAGGCGCCCTCACGCGGGGCCCGCGCGGCCAGGGGGCTGGCCGCGCCACCCCTGCGTGTGGGGCCCTGGTGGCCCCCCTCCTACTCTCCTTCAGATCTCTAGAAGCTTCCGGGTAAAATAAGACTTCAGGAACTTGTTTCGTCCAATTCCGAGAATATTTCCTGTGTATCACTTCTGAAACACAAAAACAGCAGAAAACAGGAAACTGGCACTGTGGCAAGTTGTTAATAGGTTAGTTCTGGAAAATGCATAAAAGTGCCACGAAGTGTAACGAAACAATAGGCAAATGGTGTAAAAACAAGCATGGAGCATAAAAAATTATAGATACGTTTGAGACGTATCAAGCATCCCCAAGCTTAACTCCTGTTCGTCCTCGAGTAGGTAAGTGATAACAAAAGAATAATTTTTGAGGTGACATGCACCTACACAATCTTGATCATCTATGTAAGCATTTGTGAGCTGGGATCATAAGAACTTAAAGCATGGGCATGAAGATATAATCTTGACAATAAGAACTTAGCAACCATGTTGTAAACATGCAAATGAACACAAACAAAAGATCATGAAAATGAAACAATGAAAGTCAAACGTGTGTTCAAATCATAAGGAAAAACATACAAATGGTTTTCAGCTTGTCCTTCAAAGAGAGCAAAACATAAATGCATAGGACACCTTCAAGTTTAAGAGGGCGACTAGATATAAATAATTTAAGAACAAGTGAAACCAATCATCATGAATCAATCAATGAACTTTGGGACAATGCATATCACACTAAGAATGACAACTATGCTCTCTTAATGGTGCATAAAGAAAGAAGGTGGTGACTCAACATAAAAGTAGAAGAAAGGCCCTTCGCAGAGGGAAGCAGTGATTGCAAGTTTTATAACCTTCAAAAATTATGGTACTTACCGGCTTTGAGCACGCATTGCCCCCATCATAAGCATCTTGAATGGTTAAAGTTAATGCAAGAACAATTATGATGCATATGCTTGACAAATCATAAGTTGAAGACCTCGTGCCCCGTGAATACGAGTACCCAAACCTCATGCTACTTTACTTAGAGTACCAAGCAAGGCTCTTGTCATTGTAAGTATATGCATATCATTGAGAACCGCCAATGGGGTACCTCCATGCCCGATGACATGGAACAAGCCCACACCAAAATGATAGGACAAGCAGACAATGAACACCTCGACATCTCTTTTATTTGCCTTTTGTTTAGCTTTTTATTGTGAGATGCGTCGTCGTATGTTCACCATGGGTATGCTGCAAATTTCCACCATGAATTATGCATTGCTTAGATTGGCGGCCCGGCGTTTCCCTAACATATATACAAACTCCATGATCCCCACAAGATTCCCAATTCATTTCACACCGCGGGCATCCATAAACAAAAGATCACGATATCAACTCAAATAAGAAGTGCAATGTTGAAAGCTTGCCCTATGACAGCATGGCTGGGCTAGAATCCAACTTACAACTTGCAAGCATAACAACTCAACATAAGAGACCACAATGTCAAATTTTTAAGAACAGGAAAAAGTAAAGTGTGCCTTCCGGTTCGTGAGAGCTTTACTGACCGAATTTCGCATAACACTGGTAAGAGTTTAATTTGAAGAGAAAATAAAAGCAAGTCAAATTTACTTGGAATAGCAAATTGCTAATAGGTATGTATGGTGGACACTTTGGAAAACTTTGGCTTTTAGGAGTTGGATGCATGAGTAGAGCTCATACTCAGTACAAGGCGAGGGCTAGCAAAAGACTGGGAGCGACCAACTAAGAGAGCAATAATGGCCATAATCATGCAAAGCGACAAAGCGATATTAAAAGAAGCATAAGATGGCATCAACAGTCAAAAACTAAATGATCATGAAGGTTATTGGCAACTTTGTAAGAGTCTAACATGTGTGAGCATGCGCCAAGTCAACCCAAATAAAGCATCAAGGAGAAAACCAAAATAATGCTTCCATACAATAAAAACAATGCATGATTTTTTCAAAGGCTCATTAAGCAATTTCAGTTATTTGAGACAAGTCATGCTACAGCAAAAACACTAAGCATACTATCAAAAATACATCAAGCATGACATGAAAAAGCCTAAGCCACAGTCTACACAAGCTCCTTCTTGTACCACTATTTTGCACAAAGCTTTTTCTCTTTTCCAACACCATTTGAAATTTTTATAAACACCTCTTTCGATGAAAACCAATAAAGATCAGAGGCAAAAATACACCTTGATGAAAAGATATGACAAGGTCTGAACGCAAATCAAGGCGAAAACGAAAACCAAAAGCAGTAGCAGAAAAAGAAGAACACTCGATTTTTAATAAGAGTGAAAACTAGAGCGTTCTTTGCAAATGAAAACGAGTACATCTCCTCCAAAAGAAATTTGTTGGGGTCCAACCATTTATTGCAGCAAACAAACAGGCTAAACCAACAAAGAAAACTAAAACAACTGACGCTCCAAGAAAAACACATAGTGCATGAAGCAATAAAAATATAGTGTTTTGAAAGGTGACCTGATTTTTGCCGATGAAGAAGGGGTGCCTCGGGGGCATCCCCAAGCTTTGACACTTGTACTTCTTGGATATTTCTTGGGGTGATGCATGGGCATCCCCAAGCTTGAGCTTTTGTCCATTCTTCAACTCATCTCATCATTCTCCAATCCCTACACTTGAAAACTTCCTTCATACAAAACTAAACACAATTCTATTAGCAAAATTAGTGTAAGCATAACATATAATCAACCTCTTTTTGCTTCAGGTTTCAACTCAAAACCACCACATATATAGCAACTACTACTGTAGCAACCTCCCCAAAAGTTCCGTGATCAAAAGAACTCACAAAGAAAGCGATAAAGTGGCAAACACAAATATTGGCAGAAATCTGTCAAAACTGAACAGCTGACAAAGGTCGAATTTTTGAGGGGTTTTCTGTTGCTCAAATCAAAAAGTGTTCAACTAACAAAAGTTTGGATATAACCTGGGGCATATGAAAAAGAAATCGCAGGTCCAAAAGATATACAGAGAATTTATACGAATTTTTACGGTGCAGCACCGAAAACAGTTTCAGGACAGCAACATCCCCAAATCTTTACCTCGCTCAAATTAGAGGCTTCTCTTGGCACAAAAACGAAATAAAAAGGATAAGGAGCGGTCATTACAGTAGTAATGACTTCCAAGACTCAAACAAAAGAAAAATTACTGAAAAGAAAACATTGGGTTATCTCCCAAGAGTGCTTTTCTTTAACGCCTTTGAGCTAGGCGCAGAAAATTGCGAATCAAGTAACATCAAGTGATGAAGCATCAAGCTCATAATTTGCTCTAAGAATAGAGTCAAAAAGTAATTTATTTATTTTCCTAGGGAAGTGTTCCATACCTTTCTTGAGTGGAAATTGATATTTGATGGTGCCTTCCCTCATATCAATGATGGCACCTACAGTTCGAAGAAAGGGTCCTCCCAAAATAATAGGACATGAAGCATGGCATTCAACATCCATAACAAGAAAATCAATGGGAACAAGGTTATTGTTAACCACAATAAGAACATCATTAATCCTTCCCAAAGGTTTCTTCTTAGCAACATCAGCAATAGGAACATCAAAATAACACTTTTCAAGCGGTGGTAAATCGAGCATGTCATAAATCTTTCTAGGCATGATAGAAATACTAGCACCTAGATCATATAAAGCATGGCAATCATAACCATTAACATGCATATCAATGATGGGTTCCCAACCATCTTCTAACTTCTTGGGAACATAGGCTTTTTGCTTCAACTTTTCATCCCTAATTTTCATGAGAGCATTGGTAATATGCTTAGTAAAAGCAATATTTAAAGAACTATCATTGGGAGTCAAAGCAAGCTTTTGCAAGAACAAAATAACTTCAGATATATTGCAGCCATCAACATCAAAATCATTAAAAGAAATAGAGCTATCATCTCCCACACTCCGAAAAATTTCAGCACTCTTTTGAGAAAAAGTTTTGGCAGTTTTAGGCTTTTTAACACAAGGAGTGGGAGTTTTCTCTATACCAATCAAAGTAAGAGGATTGCTACCAGTAGGAGCAACATCATTTGAGGTAGTAATGGTACATACCTTCATCTCTCTAGCCATCTCATCTTCTCTTTCCCACCTGGCATGCAATTCCGCTAACAATCTAATATTTTCATCAATTCCAACTTGAATAGCATCAGCAGTGGCAAAAACATTGTTCTCTTTCACATCATTAGGCAACACTTTTAATTTCAGAATTTCAACATCATGAGCAAGGCTATCAACCTTAGAAGCAAGAATATCAATTTTGCCTAACTTTTCCTCAACAGACTTGTTAAAAGCAGTTTGCTTACCGATGAAGTCCTTGAGCATTACCTCAAGCTCGGAGGGCGCGGCCCTAGTGTTGTTGTAGGAATTACCATAAGAATTACCATAACCATTACCATTGGTAGAAGGATACGGCCTATAATTGTTACTAGCAAAATTGTTCCTATAAGCATTGTTGTTAAAATTATTGTTTCTAATAAAATTCACATCAACATGCTCTTCTTGAGCAACCAGAGAGGCCAAAGGAACATTATTAGGATCAACATGAGTCCTATCATTAGCAAGCATAGCCATAATTGTATCAATCTTATCATTCAAGGAAGAGGTTTCCTCAACAGAATTTACCTTCTTACCTTGTGGAGCTCTCTCGGTGTGCCATTCAGAATAATTTACCATCATGTTGTCGAGTAGCTTTATTGCGGCGCCCAAGGTAAGGGACATAAAAGTGCCTCCAGCAGCTGAATCAAGTAGGTTCCTCGAAGAAAAATTCAGTCCTGCATAAAAAGTTTGGATAATCATCCAAGTAGTCAGTCCATGAGTGGGGCAATTCTTTATCATAGATTTCATTCTTTCCCAAGCCTGAGCAACATGTTCATTATCAAACTGAGTAAACTTCATAATATTGCTACGTAGAGATATAATCTTAGCAGGAGGATAGTATCTACCAATAAAAGCATCCTTACACTTAGCCCATGAATCAATACTATTCTTAGTCAAAGACAGCAACCAATCTTTAGCTTTTCCTCTCAAAGAAAAAGGAAACAACTTGAGCTTAATAATATCACTATCAACATCCTTATATTTCTGCATCTCACATAGCTCAACAAAATTGTTGAGATGAGCTGCAGCATCTTCAGTACTAGCACCAGAAAATTGCTCTTTCATAACAAGGTTCAACAAAGCAGGCTTAATCTCATAAAAGTTTGCAGCAGGAGCAGGTGGTGCAATAGGAGTGCAGATAAAATCACTATTGTTCATGCTAGTAAAGTCACACAACTTGGTGTTTTCAGGAGTAGCCATTTCAGCAAAACAAAAGTAAACAAGTAAAAACAACTACCAAGGATTCTGATTTTTTTGGGTTTTTGATATAAAGCAAAACGATGCAGGTAAAATAAATAAAGTAAAGCAAAGCAATAACAAAGTAAAGGATGTGCGTGCGAAAACTCTCCCCGCAGAAGTCTTCTACTTCCTCCCCGGCAACGGCGCCAGAAAATTAGCTGCTGGCGCGTGGTTGATTGCACCAGAAGTTTCCTTGTGCGTGGTGATGACCAGCCCGTTGGGAACCCCAAGAGGAAGGTGTGATGAGTATAGCAGCTAGTTTTCCCTCAGTTTAGAAACTAAGGTTTATCATTCTTGGAGAGGAGAGACAAACGACTGAAGGTGATGCTTGCTAGTTTGCGACAGCTGCGGACAATTTATATATGGCGCCTCGTCCAAGCTTTGCTTGCCAGCTGCAACATGGAACCTGCACACACACAAACAAATACTTTGCTCCCAACTTACGATGAGGTTGTCAATCTCACCGGTTTGCTTGAAACAAAGGTTATGAGTGTATCGAGTGGAAAACAGTTAAAGTATGCGAGTAAAGTAAACAGTGCAAGAAAGTAAACAGTACGAGTAAAGTAAACAGGTGATAGCAATATGATGGAAATAGGACCGGGGTCCACAGTTCACTAGTGGTGTCTCTCCATAGATAAATAACACATGCTGGGTAAACAAATTACAGTTGGGCAATTGATAGAATAAAGATAAACGTGATATGTCAAAAAGATCACTATGAGATTTACTCTGGGCATTACAACAAAATACATAGACCGCCATCCAACTGCATCTATGACTAATAATCCACTCCCGGGGATATCAATCCGAACACCCCAAAAGTATTAAGTTACGAACAACAGATAATTGTATTAAGCAAAGTGTGTAATGTAAACAAAGCATATGCCCTTGAGCATATGAATGTTGTTTTCTCCCTAGTAGCAACAGCACATCTACCACCTTAGAGGTTTCTGTCACTCCCCCAGGTGAAATAGAGGCATGAACCCACTATCGAGCATAAATACCCCCTCTTGAAGTCACTAGCAACTACTCGGCCAAGATAGCTACTAACAATGGAGAGCATGCAAGATCATAAACAACATAGAGATAACAAAAGATAATATTCAGTACAGCAACTCAATCATAAATACCAATATTCATCGGATCCCAACAAACCAAACATGTAGAATTACATAACGGTGATCTCAATCATGTAGGGCAGCTCATGAGATCTAAACATGAAGCACATGGTGGAGAAGACAACCATCTAGCTACTGCTATGGACCCATAGTCCAAGGTAGACTACTCACTCATCGCTCCGGAGGCAAGCATGGCGATGAAGAAGACCTCCGGTGGTGATTCCCCTCTCCGGCAGGGTGCCGGGAAGAGCTTCTGGACCCTCCCGATCTTCGGGTTGACGGTGGCGGCGGATCGCGATGTGTTCTAGAAAACTGATCGGGTACTTAGGTTTTTTTCCGTCGGGGGGTCTTTATAGGCGAAGGGGCGATGTCAGAGGAGGAGTCAGGCGCCCTCACGTGGGGCCCGCGCGGCCAGGGGGCTGGCCGTGCCACCCCTGCGTGTGGGGCCCTAGGTGGCCCCCCTCCTACTCTCCTTCGGATCTCTGGAAGCTTCTGGGTAAAATAAGACTTCAGGAACTTGATTCGTCCAATTCCGAGAATATTTCCTGTGTATCACTTCTGAAACACAAAAACAGCAGAAAACAGGAAACTGGCACTGTGGCAACTTATTAATAGGTTAGTTCCGGAAAATGCATAAAAGTGCCACGAAGTGTAACGAAACAATAGGCAAATGGTGTAAAAACAAGCATGGAGCATCAAAAATTATAGATACGTTTGAGACGTATCAGGGCACAAGAGACTTTCTGTATCGTAATTGCAGGGTTGTTTGAGAAGGATAGCTTTGACCTCTTCCTCCCTGAGTTCGATAAACCTTGGGTGATCCACTTAAGGGAAACTTGCTGCTGCTCTACAAACCTCTGCACTTAGAGACCCAATACTGTCTACAAGTACAAACGCGTGCGTAGACATCACCTAACAAAGCAAATTTCATGTTGACGACATAACTTATGTTTCTGATGGCGCAACATTGGTGGCCATGGGAATGGTGCCTGACGGCGCAATTCTGATGCGCGACAATGCCTAGCATGACAACTTTAATGCCTAATAATACAACTTTGATGCATGTAGGCGCAACTTTTGGCAGAGCAATTTTGATGCCCACCGGAGCATTTTTTATGTCCAACAGAGCAATTTAGGTATGCGACAAAGCAATTTTGGTGCCAATAGGAGCAACTTTGGTGCCCTACGGTGCAATTCAGATGCACAACTTTGTAGCCGGCAGGGCACGACCCGACAAAATGTTTTCTCCTTTTTTTATCCTTGTTTTTTCTCTCTTTTTCTCCCAAAAGGGTAATCCATCTCATTAAAAGGAAGAGGAATAGAGACGCCAATCCTTCCACCCCGTGCCTTGCTTGCCCCGCGCTAGAGCAACTTTGGTACCCGATGACGCAATTTTGGTACTTTAAGAACAACTTTTGTGCCATATAAAGCAACTTTACGTGCAACTTTACAACATGAGTAGGAAACTTCACAACAAAGGTGTGCAATGAAATTGTCTACGGACGTTTGGCATAGGGCATGACCATTCACACCGATGATGAGGACGTTTCACCGGAAGTCCGGAGCGGCCCTCGGGAAATTCAGAGAGGTGCTCGGTAATTTCAGTGCGGCTCTCACCACTATGGTAGGCAACTTCACTATATACAATAGAAAACTTCATAACAATAGTATGTAGCTATTATGTAATTTTAGGCAATAAATATGTAACATGAGGTACATACATTATTGGCGACAAATCAGTATTATTGGGCAACAAAATGGCATTATTGGATAATTCACATAAAAAATGAAGTGTACAGTGCACTCTATCCTTCACCCGCACACAATTAAGCAAAATAGCACAACTAGGATGAGTTCAAATCAATTTGTCCATTCACCATACACTAGCACCAAGGACCAGGACGTTGAGCATGGTGGCGTTGGATCTTGGTGCAGCTCTGGAGGTCGTTGGCGAGCATGATGCCATTGCAGCCAGGGTCGAGGCGCCACACCCTAGACCTCGAGATCTTGGTTCTGGTCACACCGCTACCACCGATGGCTGCCTCTGACTCTCCATCCGGTGTTGCGGCCTTAGCCAGCTATGCGTGCTGTGATGAGAACCACCAGTCCACCACCACCCGTGTCCATGTGCTTGTCTTCCATCGCCAGGACATCCAGCTTTCCCGACGCAGGACCGTGCTCCATTCCTAGAAGTGAGATGTCGATGGAGCACCAGGGCAGTGTTGCGTCGTGGTCCGAGCGTGCTATACGGAAACATAATGGGATCCAAAGATGCGAACCTCGTACTGACAAGGAATAGGATTCTATTACCTAGGACTCTTGATGTGAGCCTCGTACTGACAAGGAATAGGATTCTATGCTCGACAACGTCGCAAATGTTGTCTACCGCTGTTGCAAAAGTTTCCTATCAATATGGTAAAGTTTTCCCATAACTTCTCTGAAGCTGTCCGCCACACTAAAGTTGCTTACATGTGTTTGGAGGTTGCGTATAGCTACACTAAAGTTGTCTACCGCTACTCTGAAGTTATCTACTGCTATAATACAGTTGCATGTTAGTGCTATAAAGTTGCCTACTGCTACATTGAAGCCTGTCTATCGATGCCATGAAGTTGCCTACTGCTATATCAACCAAAAGTTGTCTGCGGGTATATGAAGTTAGTTAGAACTGCTATAAAGTTGCCTACCGCTACACTAAATTTGCTAGTGTGCTATAAAATTGCTTTTAGTTAGTTTCACAGATGCGATACCGATATTTTAAAATTATCTATCGTTGCAACAAAGTTATGTACTAATGTCTTAAAGTTGCAATTTCATAAAAATTTTGCGCGGAATTTGAAATTTGTAACCTGCTAGAGTAAACTATAACTTTTTTTTGCGTAGAGCAAATTATAACTACAGCATACTACTTAGGCAAAAAATAGCTTTCTTTTAGCAACTACGACGTGATTTCAGCAAATCAATCGGTATCATCGGGCAATTACTACTGTACTTTTCTTGCACGTGGGACCCACTTCTTCTCTCTCTTTCACCTTATCTTCTTCAACCTCCCACATCTCCCTCCCCTCCCGAATCCTCCCGTCAACACTCCCTCGCCGCTTATTTCGGCAACCGTCGGCCTCCTCTGCCGCTTCCCTTAACCGTGCAGTCCCGTTGGCCTCCCCTACCCCAATTCCCCCACTGGTCTCATGCTGCTAGCTGCTTGACCTGCAGCCCATAGGGGTGTTGCTCCTGGAAGAGGAGTGGTCGCGTGGAGGAGAAATAAAACAGCGGCCTGTGCTAGGAGACCGACGGTGTCGTGCGCGGTGTCAGGGAAAGCCGCAAGCGGCGGCCGGCCACGAGGAGGAGCTAGGTAGGTGACGAGGGTATGACCCCTCGGTCCTCGATATTTGCCTACCCGGTTCCTACCAAGGAAGAAGCCCGCTCGAAGGATACCCGAAGCTCGCAAGGCCCAGCACTTCGACTTGGAGTAGAAGGCAAGAAATACTTGTAAACCCTAACTGGCTGCATATATAAAGCCACCAAGGGCGCCCCCTAGACAAGACAATCTCGCATAGACACTCGAACACGCATAGACTAGCCACGCCATCTCCTTCCACCTCCACCAGATTGCATCTACGCGCCATTGTAACAACTCCACATATACCAGCAATACAAGATCAGACAAGCAGGATGTAGGTCTTTACCCTCCGAGGGGCCGAACCTGTGTAAAACTTTGTGTGCCCTTCGTCGTTTATCGACCGCCGTCGAGCTCGCCGGATCCCACTCTCTCCTCTCATGAATCGAAAGCCCCGAAACATGGGCATTGCTGGGTTAGAACCTCGTCAATTGGCGCCGACCGTGGGGACGACGGGATCTGGATCTACGGGCTCGCCGGCTCCTTCGACATGTTCACCAACGTCGAGCTCCAATTTGGCCAACCGTGTCATCGCGTGGGCGGCTGTTCAGGAGATCGGTTTCTTTCATCCGATCTAATCTCTCTTTTACGGATTGCAATTCCATCAAATTCATTATTTATCTTACATTATGTCTGATCTTCTGTATATTCTTTTTGGTATTCGTGCTGTGCCGGATGAATTGTGCGGAGATCAACACGATCGGTAACCTTGGAGGCTGGCTACACCGCGCCGTTGCGAGAGATACAAGATCGGATCTGCCTAGCTCATCGGGCTCGTCAAGGCCGATGTCCTTATCCAAAATCTGTCCGTGGCGGGCTTAGTATGCATCGATCGCCGATCTGTGGTGACATCGAGTTTCGATGAAAAAAGATTGGTCAGGCAGCTGTACAATCAATTATTGGCAGCATGCAGCTCCACGTGACCCGACCGGCGAGGTGCTGATGAAATCAATTGGAAAGAAGTGTCACCGCGATGCTGTCATGCATATCTCGCAAATACATGCGGCTGATCATTTGCAATTTAATCTGACATACTTCCTCCATCCCAGTTTTAAGGGCACAATTCATAAATCATGCAATCCTAAAATACCTCCACCTCTTAGGCATATTAGCATTTAATGTGTTTAATTAGCAGCTTTGCATGAAGAATTTTTATATTTCCAAGGCCAAATAACCAATACATGTGTTTTCTTATTAATTAATGGGTCTTTAAATGAGGAAAAAGAGTTAAATCTCACCACCAATCATAGATCACCTAGGGCCAAGATATTTGCAAATTCTGCCCTTAAAACCGGGATGGAGGGAGTATTTTCTCTTGTCGATTGCTCTATCAATTAATTGTTTTGTTTGCATCTAATCCCCTACATGCTAACACGTGTATGTTTATTTGATATGCATGTCTCCGTATGAAACAATGAATCTGGGTGGATGAAAGATTGCATCGACGAGTACGCGTGTACAAGCTAGAATGATCGATGAACCTACCATGAAGTGACCAGAGCTCCACACTACTTATGAAATCTGATCGATAAGTATCTTATTCATATTCCGATCGGTGATGCCAATTCTGATTACTACATGCACCGATCGGTGATGCCAGTTCTACTCACCAATAATTATCAATCCATTACTTTATTTGGATCTAACACATGAGCGCATATTGTTTGTACCTGTTGTTTGGAGAATTAATCCATGAATGACAGGATCGGATCAAACATCTTGTTTTGTGCGGCTGGCGACATCCGGCATCTGTACTCGAGCGATGAATCGTACACGCCATCGGCTATCTCGGCGATCAAGGAGGATGGCACACTGCAACTCGCCGCTTCGACTCTTTCGGCCAAACGCCGCGACGTGGAGCTACCACGCCAAACACGGAGTCCTTCGATGTCGGGACTATCCATTGCGCACTCGCCTCGCTCGGGGGCTTGACTGTCGCGCACTCGCTGTCACGCATTCAGCAACGCTCGGGGGCTCGACATCACCTCGTCTCTACGTGCGAAAGCTCACGCTCATGACCTTTGAGTTCGTTATCAAGACGTCCGACTCCGTCGTCATGACCGTCGAATCAAGCGTCAAGATCTTCGACACCATCGTCATGACCTTCGAATCAAGCATCGAGATCTTCGACACCATCGTCATGACCTTCGGATCAAGCATCAAGATCTTCGACATGACCTTCGAATCAAGCATCAAGATCTTTGAGTTCGCCGACATGGTCCTCGACTCCGCCGACATGGTCTTCGACGTCCTCGCCGACATGGACCTCGACTCCGCCGACATGGTCTTCGACGTCCTCACCGACATGGACTTCGACCTCGTCGACATGGTCTTCGACTCTGTCCCCGACAAGAAATTCGACCTCTGCATCGACATGAAATTCGACCTCCGCATTGACAGGAAATTCGACCTCTGCATCGCCAGGAAATTCGACCTCCGCATCGACAGGAAATTCGACCTCTGCATCGCCAGGAAATTCAACCTCCGCATCGACATGAAATTCGACCTCTGTATCGCCAGGAAATTCGACCTCTGCATCGTCAAGAAATTCGACCCCTTCATCGTCAAGAAATTCGGCCTCCGCATCGTCAAGAAATTCGACCCCTTCATCGTCAAAAAATTCAACCTCCGCATCGTCAAGAAATTTGACCTCGCTGTCGCCATGATCTTCGACCTCGCTGTCGCTGTGATCTTCGACCCTTCATCGCCACAATCTTTGACCCTGTCGTCGCCATGATCTTCGACCCTGCTGGCAACAACAAATTCGACCGTGCCGTCATCAAAGACATTCGACCTCCACGTCAAGATTCTTCGACTCCTGTGGAGCCGAAAACTTCGCCCGACACACTTCGACCTCTCGGAGCCAATGCTTCGACGACTTTTTCTGACAGGGGTCACCCCGGGAGAAAATACCAAAGCTAAGTATTCCTCAACTATGAGTCGACTACTTTCATTATTTTCTGTATGCTTTCGACACTTTCAGCGACCTATACTCGGGGGCCTTGCTTTTACATTGTACATGTGTCTATTTGCTTTCAAATTATACATATGTCTATTTGCCTAATGATCGTCGAGTGCGAGGTATCTACCTCCTCGACTGCAGGGATCAAATTTATCGCAAGCACGTTAAGACACAGTGTCGAAGATAAGTTCACAGTTAGCAACACTGTTGGCCCGGCAACACAGCTATACGTGCTCTGCTGAGATAATTCCGTACATACGGACGCGAGTCCACAGTTATCAACACTGTTGGCCCGGCAACACAGCTATACGTGCTCTGCTGAGATAATTCCGGACATACGGATGCAAGTCCACAGTTAGCAACACTGTTGGCCCGGCAACACAGCTATACGTGCTCTGCTGAGAAAATTCCGTACCTACGGACGCATTAAGTCCACAGTTAGCAACACTGTTGGCCTGGCAACGCAGCTATACGCGCTCTGCTGAGATAATCTCCGTATCTACGGACGCTCTAAGTATCCTGACGGACGCGTCGGGTACCATGCCTTTACCCGTTGCACTTCGGGGTCTCGCTGTTTCCACTCAATTATTCACCCGGCGTTAGCAACACGCTCGGGGGCTCCGCCTCGACGTTGGCAACACGCTCGGGGGCTCTGCCTCGACGTTGGCAATACGCTCGGGGGCTCCGCCTCGAATTGGCATCTATTCGCCCGGCGTTGGCAACACGCTCGGGGGCTTCGCCTTGCATTGACATCTATTCGCCCGGCGTTGGCAACACGTTCGTGGGCTTCGCCTCGCATTGGCATCTGTTCTCCCGGTGTTAGCAACACGCTCGGGGGCTGTGCCATACGCTGTTAACTTTAGCGGCCTTCTAAATCATCAACGACGCTCCGTCTGCTACGTCGATTTCGGTTCGACATATTCCGACTCGACAACGACATCGCCTACAGCAAGCATTCGACAACGACATCGCCTACAGCAAGCATTCGACCATGACATCGCCTACAGCAAGCATTCGACCATGACATCGCCTACAACAAGCCTTCGACAACATCATCACCATGATTCAGCCACCATGCGACTCCACCGACCGCGACATGCAAGAGCTTTATTTGGTGCCCTCACACGCGACATACAAGACTACGACGTCAAGGAGAATCTCGGATTAGATTCCCTGCCATAGTCTTCAACTATCCCAGGCACTCGGGAGCTACTGACGAGGGTATGACCCCTCGGTCCTCGATATTTGCCTACCCGGTTCCTGCCAAGGAAGAAGCCCGCTCAAAGGATACCCGAAGCCCGCAAGGCCCAGCACTTCGACTTGGAGTAGAAGGCAAGAAATACTTGTAAACCCTAACTGGCTGCATATATAAAGCTACCAAGGGCGCCCCCTAGACAAGACAATCTCGCATAGACACTCGAACACGCATAGGCTAGCCACGCCATCTCCTTCCACCTCCACCAGATTGCATCTACGCGCCATTGTAACAACTCCACATATACAAGCAATACAAGATCAGACAAGCAGGATGTAGGTCTTTACCCTCCGGGAGGCCGAACCTGGGTAAAACTTTGTGTGCCCCTCGTCGTTTATCGACCGCCGTCGAGCTCGCCGGATCCTACTCTCTCCTCTCATGAATCGAAAGCCCCAAAACATGAGCATTGCCGGGTTAGAACCTTGTCAGTAGGGGAAGCTGCAAGGCGGCGGCTGGCCGCGAGGAGGAGCTAGGGAGGGAAAGCCGCAAGGCGGCGACTGGCCGCGAGGAGGTAGGGAGGGGAAGCTAGCAGCAGGGGCACGTGTGCTAGAGCGGAGGTCGACGTACGGTGGAGAGCTGCCTTCGGGGATAGGGAGGGCGGTTGTGGGGTCAGAATGTGGGCACACTTCGCCACGTCAGCCATGTGAGCGACCCGGACAGAAAAGCATCTGTCCACCCCGACCCCGCATCGCACACGATCCTGCGACTGGAGAAGCGGCCGACGCGCGGTTCCGTTTTGTCGCGCGTGCGACATCAAGAATTTGGGATAAAAAAATAGCCACGGATTAGCTTTCACGTTCTCTGCACGAAAAGAACATACTAGAACCGATCCAAATCCAAATCAAAAGAGAAACCGGACTGCTTAATATACGTGCCCTAGCCCATGAGCATTGATCGATCACATCTACTCCACCCGACCCCGACGACGGTGATCCTCACGGCCGTCGGCCACCGTGACCTACCCGACATGAGGCTGACCTGCTCGACACTACTGCACGTTGTACTTGATCTGCCGAGCACACCGGCCGGACGGACGTCAAGTATTCGTGCAATATCTTGAGATTCGCGAGGCGGCCGGGTAGGCGAGGTCGTAGAGGGCGTCGCCGACCTGGCTGTTGAGGCGATTCCCAACAAGGTTGAGCTGCTCGATACGGACGATATTGATGGTGGCTTCGGGCCGGTCTGATGGTTCATGCCGGTGTCGATGATAGATGTCTTGGTGAGCAGATCGATCTCGTGGGGGAGACAGCCGGAGAGCTGGTTGTTGAGGAGGATCACCTCAACGAGAGTGTCCTTTGTCGACCGATTTATTGTGGAATTGGGCCGATGAGCTTGTTGTGGGATGCCATGCGCCGACGCCAGGGAGCACCACTGTCGTGATCTGCAGCATCGCCAGGGCACCTAAGAGGCTAAGACCCCGCACTCGCCTGTTGTGGATATATGGACCCGAAGCTCGACCGTCGCATGACGTTTGCCGTCGACCCAGCCGGGAGAGAGCGTCGTTTTTGGAGGCTGCTAGGAACAAGGTCACATACATGGCTTGGGTGAGGAGCTTCACCCGCCGGTGGTGGCTGGTCTGCCCGATTTTGGAAGATGAAAATTATTTGCCAACGGTGGAAGCAGCGGTCAGTGGGTAGCTGTCCTCCGTCTTGCAGTGAACCATCTTGATGCTTCTTGCACTTTTTGCTAAAGGAGTAGCCCATCTCCAGTTCTCCACCTGCCTCCAGCGCACTAGACGGCCGTCTCCGCCGATCGATGTCGTGGTCATACTTACTTTGTGGCAGTGTCGTACTGCCGTTTACTGTATGCAAATTTTCTGCGATGATTTTAACCTTCAGCATCGGGTACTAACCTGATGTGCAACGAGGAATCAAGGAAGCCTACATGGTCCTGAGGTTCCGAGGATAGTCTTATTTGAAACCTTCTCGCTCCTGCTTTTTCATACGCCTTCTAGGAATCTCAAGAGACTACACATTTTAGGAATCTCAAGAGACAAAAAAGGTGAATCATCATTAGAAAGATGAGCACCATGATGGTGAGTACGAGCGCCGCAGCTGATGCGTCCAGGCCTCACAGTGCATCGTTGAAGGAGCTATGTGAGATACTAATTCTGAACTCAATTTCGACTGCGGTTCCAGGCCGTCCATGCTCTAACGTTTCCAGTCAGACCGTATACTGCTATTGTTCTGAAAAAACACATATTAGAAAACATATGGTGGCCGCTATACTGTTTAATCGGGTAGAGGAGAAGAGACACTTGTCCAAGCTAGCTTGATTTCTTCTTAAATTTAAACTTTGATGCATGCAGGTTCAGCGGCTAAACAAAGAGAGAAATTAAGTACCTTGCACTACACACAAAAAGCTACTTATAGTCACAGCCTTCTACATAATCAAGCATAATACTAAGGCTACGTCGTCTATGGATATTGATTTCTTACAGCTGTATCGGAGGCATTTATCTGAAACTGAGATATTGGAGCATCTATAAACATCCCTTCCCAGGGACAAAAGCCTCGAACCTGACGGTGTAGGTTTCAGATTCTTCAGGACTATTGACAATGTACAATGAGGATAGTTGTGTCAGTTCTACCGGGAGATACTACATCTGGATAGAATAAATAAACTAAGATACTGGGGGAAAGCTGCTTCAAGAGTTTAGTTAAAAGGATTATGAATGAGGACCAATCAGTTTTGTTAAAAACAGATGCATATTGCCGACAAACTGCATATACCCAATCCAAAACAGAAATAGAGGTAATTCTGAAGTCCATAAATCCATTTATACAGTGCCATGGGATGCTTTGATCAAAATAATGGAAATACGATGGTTTGATGATAGATTGATCATGTGGGTGAATATGCTTCTTTTACGTGTTAAAATTATCATTGTGTTGAATGATGGTACCAGTTGATTGTTTTTTTTTCACGCGACCCTATGGTCGGGTTGGACACTATGATTGTTAGGTTTTCAGTTTGGGGTTTCAAAATACCTATTTCGATAAAAATCGTTCCGTAGCAACGCACGGGCAAGTGTGCTAGTATATTTAAAAAAGGAAAATTTGCTACAGGACACCGTTATTTTGTGTCATTTGCCGAAACACACTGTCCGATTGTGTCTTTGCCAGAACACACCGCATTGCTAAAATCAGAAAGTTTGGCACATTTTCTTCAAACCGGTCATCCCGAATTAAAGTGCTAAACTTTCTTTTTTTGGCACTGCGGTGTGTTCTGGCAAATGTGTCACAAAATTGTAATGGTACCTACCAAAGATATAATTGAGCAGTGTGTTTCAGCAAACGCCAAAATATAACAGTGTCATGTAGCAAATTTCCCCTTTAAAAAACGGAGGGAGTATATCCAGTGGTGGAGACAGGGGGGACCAGCAGGTGCCCTGGCCCCCCCTAAGATTTGGTAATTCTGCATACTTCCCTGCTGCCTTACGCTAAACTGCAGCTAAACTCTACTCATTTTTTGCTCTGGCCCCCCTAATACCTGTATTTTCCGCTCTAGCCCCCCTAATTTAGTTTTCCTGCCTTCGCCCCTGAGTATATCCTTCGTCCCCTCACCTCGCCTGGTTCCTACGAGGTGATCTCCGCTGCTCTCCCTAGATCCATTCCTATGCGTCGTGTTGGGAGCGGAAGAAGCTGCGTAGCCCAGTCCCCAACATACATCGCTGCATCCGTGAGCTCAATGGGGCGCGATGCGTCACCTTCTATGCCGCTGCCTGCCTGCCTGACTTGCGGAAGCGGCCGCTTCTCCTCTATCTACCCTTGCCTCCTATCATGCCTGAAGCTGATACTCATGTCGCTGAATAGCTTCAGTGTGACAGTCAAGTGCACGAAACATGCAGATGGGCCATGGGCCGAATGTGTATCCGTTGGCAGCCGCCTGTGGCCCAACGAGAGTCAAATTATATATATCCAGGGGTACACTGTAATAGGATATGACTGAAGAAGTAAACGAATTTTGAACTCCCATCCTTGCTCTGCTCCTCACCTCCTGCTTTCTTCCTCATCCCCAGTTCAAATCCCTTGTACGATCTCGATCTCTCTAGGTCGGGTCGTTACAAATTGGTATCAGAGCCTTCGATCGCCGCCACGCCTCACAATCTCTCGACATCGATCCATAAATCTGAGCGAAAGGTGCGAATTCGCTTTGGTGAATTTGCGCAGAATCCCTAGCTTGGTACGATCTATTTGGAGCGAGTGCGATGGCGCCGATCAAGCCCTCTGCACAGATGCATCACGTCATCACCGTGATGGAGGAGAACGCTGCGTCCACGAAGTCCATGCTCGAGCAGATCCTCAAGCGCATCGACGATCAGGTCGCCGTCGGTGACCAGCGCCATGAAGCGCAAGCAGCCTTCAACGCGCAGGTCTCCCACTAGTTTTAGAGTGTGCGCAAAAAGCTTGATTTGACTCAAGCAGACGTGGATGAGGCGCGCAAGGCTACCGCGTCAACAGTCTCCCTCGGCTCGGCACAGGTGGCGGAGATGCGCACGTTGGGCATGCCAGTGTTGCCGCGGTCCGGCGCTGCTCTTGCACCAGCGCGCCTCATTAACGACGGCCCGCCCCTCATTCCGGAGTGTCCTGTGGTGCCACTCGTGCCACAACCCCCGCCTCACCTGATAGGTGTTCGACGGAATGTCGAGCCGCAGCAGCACCAGCATCAGGAGCATGTTGATGAGGGTGGATATGTGAAGCCGCCTAAACATGATTTCCCTAAGTTCGAAGGTACCTTGCCCAACTTTTGGCTTGATCGTTGCACGACATATTTCGATTTGTACCGCGTGCAGCCGCAGCAGTGGGTGACCACAACGTCTCTGTACATGGAGGGCCACGCCGCGCTGTGGTTACAGGCATTTCGCCAGGCGCATCCACAAGTACCATGGACCGTTTTCATGCAACCAGTGGTAGAGGAATTTGGTCCCGATGAGTTCGAAGTTCAGATGCACAAACTGTTACAACTTCGTTAGTTAGGAACAGTTGCTGAGTACAAGTTGCAGTTCGAGGTGTACATGTACCACCTGCTCGCTCTGGATCCAGCCTTGAGCCCCAAATTTTTTGTTACCCAGTTTGTGCTTGGGCTGAAGGACGAGTTGCGTACGGTGGTGCGCATTCAGGCACCTTCCAGCATCACAAGAGCTACTGTGTTTGCTCGCATTCAGGAAGAGGAGCTCGAAACTTCTTGGCCTCGTCCTCGAGCAGCTCCAGCAGGGCTGCCACCTCCACTGCCGGCACCAATTCCACCCAGACCACAAGTTGTTCCTCGACAAGCACCTGATGACTTTGCTCGAGGGAGACAGCTCCGAGATTTTTGGCGTGCAAATAATCTTTGTTTTAAATGTGGTGACCGTTTTTCTCGTGATCATCAGTGCAAGCGGCAAGCTGCACAGCTTCTTATGATTCAGGTTGGCGAGTATGGCGAAGTTCTATGAGATGATGCAATCCATGCTCTAGAGCTGTTGGCAGAACCTGAACTAGCTGCACCAGTTCAGCCAGTGAGCTGTCTGCTGTCTGCACAGGCGACCAATGGAACTGAATCATTTGCGTGTATTCGTTTCCGAGCTACTGTTGGTGACTAGTTTATGCTCTTTTTATTGGATTCTGGCAGTTCACATAGTTTTGTGAACACTACCTTTGCTGATCGTTTGGGTGCTAAGACAGTTCCTCTTCCACCAGTTCCGGTTAAGATGGCTAATGGACAGTTGGTCCAGTGCGACACATTATTGCCTTAGCTTGCATGGAGTAGTCATGGACACATGTTTCACACTGATCTCCGAGTGCTGTCCTTGGGAGCGTATGATGGGGTCCTTGGAATGGACTGGCTGGACTCCTTCAGTCCCATGACCTGCCACTGGAAAGAGAAGA
The DNA here is from genome assembly GCA_007115705.1 of Dactylis glomerata. Classification (NCBI taxonomy): domain Eukaryota; kingdom Viridiplantae; phylum Streptophyta; class Magnoliopsida; order Poales; family Poaceae; genus Dactylis; species Dactylis glomerata. Next base: position 3,054,123 of record QXEO01000721.1, read on the forward strand.
GCATTTCTTTCAATTAGAAAGGGCAATGGGTAATTTGCAAGGTGTTATACCTGCTACGGTACCACCTCCTGCGCAAATGGATTTCAATATGCTACAACAGTTACATGCAAATAATGACATCTGGGCTATGGCGGTGTTGGAGCATGATGTGGCACCTCTGTCGATTTCTAATGACAGTGATTCTTCTGGTGTTCAAGTTTTGCTGTCAGAGTTTGAGGATGTGTTTTCTGAACCTCTAGGGCTTCCTCCACATCGCCAATATGATCACACAATAACACTGGAGGCAGGCGTTGGACCTCCAAACATCAAACCTTACCGCTACTCACCTTTGCAGAAGGATGAGATTGAGCGGCAGGTCGCGGAGATGCTGCAGTCTGGCGTAATCGTCCACAGCATGAGTCCTTATGCTGCACCAGTACTGTTGGTCAAGAAAAAGGACAGGAGTTGGCGATTCTGTATTGATTATCGCCGACTTAATCAGATTAATATCAAGAACAAATTTCCCTTGTCCATAGTTGATGAATTGTTGGAGGAACTCGCTAGTGCAAATTTTTTCTCCAAATTGGATTTGAGGGCGGGGTATCATCAAATCCGCATGAGAGAAGCCGATGAGGAGAAGACAGCGTTTAAGACGCATGATGGCCACTTCCATTTCCGAGTTATGCCATTCGGATTGACGAACGCACCGGCTACCTTCCAGTGCCTCATGAGCACCATATTTGCGGAATTCACACGTAAGTTCGTCATTGTGTTTCTTGATGATATTCTGGTGTACAGCCGCACTCTGCAGGAACATTTGGATCACTTGCGCACTATCCTTCTTCTTCTTCGCATGCACAAATTGTTTGCCAAGGCGTCCAAGTGTGCTTTTCTGCGGCGGAAGATTGAATACTTGGGCCACGTTATATCACAGGAGGGCATGGCCACTGATTCAGATAAAACAAAGGCCATGGAAGCTTGGCCAGTGCCTACTAATGCTACTGAGCTTCGTGAATTTCTTGGACTAACAGGGTACTATCAGAAGTTTGTGCCTCGCTATGGTATCATTGCGAAACCTCTGACAAACCTGTTGACGAAGAAAGGATTTGTGCTAGCATGAACTCAAGAATTTCAGAATGTGTCCATTGGGTTACCCAAATTGGGGACAACTTATTATTGATGCAAGCAAACCAAGCTAGCTATACACGTTGGTGATTTCCTGCAACATGGTGAGAGGATTATGCACGTTGGAACCACCGTAAGAAAGCAAGTGAATTAATCAGGTGCAAAGAGACACAACTAAGCAGGACCTGTACCTGCAAAAGTAATTTATCAGGCACGCCCAATGCCTATACCAAGCGGAGATGCAGGCGACGATTTGCGCCCAGCTGCGGATGTATGACAGAGAGACGTTAGTGCGAGGACGGTGGCGTGACGAACATTCTCCCTCGCTAGAACGTATTGCAGCTAGCACACCAATTCCATCGATGATTTAAACACCTTCACAACATGAAGATACTGGTGTTAAACTGTTGGAGAAGGTCGACGGCCGCATGGCGGGCGACAAGGCAGGTGCGGCTATGCTGATTGGTTCCTCTCAAAATTCCCCCATCCCTCTGTAGTCCTTGCAGAAGAGGTACAACGCCTCTGCTAACACTGAACCTGCAAATACCTCGATCCAATGTTGAGCTCGGATCATCGGCTAGCCCAGAAGTACGTAAGGGGGAACCTAGTCAATATGCATGCCGGTGAGGGAGGCGATGTCGTCGGTGAGGCGCGACGGCAGAAGTGGTCGAAGGCCGCCGGGGAGCGCAAGGTGCCTCGAAGGTGCCTGCTCGCGCCTCACAGAGAGGGGCACCACGGTGACGGGATCAGGGCGTGGACGACATGGAGATGGTGGGGAGGCAGAGGGTGCATCGGAAGGGGGCATGGGAAGGCTGGAGGTGGGCAGAGACGAAGCTGGAGAGGTTAAGTGAGAGGGCGTAGTACAAAACGGGAGAGGGGAGAGGAATTACCGGGCGTTGACCAGCTCATAAATCAGTGGGGCATCAATTGGAGCAATTAGTGGGTATCAATTAGAGCAAAATTAGTGGGCGGGTTGTTGGGACGTGGGAGTATGTTGAGTTGAGCTCAACATTGGAGCAGATTAAACCGTTTAATTATCAAGTGTGGACGGTTGAGATCAATTGTATCAAAACAAGTTTATGCCTTTATAAGTAGTAGAGATAGAGATAGAGATTGGAGCAGGTTAAACCGTTTAATTATCAAGTGTGGACGGTTGAGATCAATTGTATCAAAACAAGTTTATACCTTTATAAGTAGTAGAGATTAATATATTTTCTTTATTAAAAAAGAAATCTCTGTATTCAAAGTCCGTAGGAAGAGAGTCTTGGAAAAAAAAGTCTGTGCGAGGCGTAGGTCAGACACTTTCGCTGTTCCACAGAGGCGGCCAAAGCTAGCACCACAAAACATCATCCAGATCTGTTCTTATTCGGCAACTCTAGCTAGAGTGCTAGACTGAAAGGATGCAGTGCTCCGCGTCTGCTTTACTGTGCATGCAGACAAGCTTCTCCAGAGCATACAGCACGTAAGAATACAATCGTGCAAAGGCGTACTCTCAACCGCAACGAGCTCTCAGTTGGCGAATTGATGTTTGGCAGTTGGCATCTAGCGGGAGCAACTTCTTCTCTGGTTGGGAATGGATAAAGCCATTGCGCAGGTTAGCCTTGGGTATGGCTGTGTGCATCATAGAGGTCGGGGCGACATTTAAAAAAAAAAGGGTCAGCCTTGGGTTGACACATGTGGAGAATCATCTGTACAACAACAGTTTACGTGTTGTTATTTTGCCTAGGCCTTTGTATATATATCCTTTGTTCCATAATATAAGATGTTTTAGGTGTTTTAATTTAAACTAGATACGGATTAAAGTGACTAAATAGACACACTAAAATACATCTAGATACAAGCCATTTTCAAAGAAGTCTAGAACACATCTCATATTTTGCAACGAAGGGAGTATATATTTTTGCAGGCCTCTTTAAATTTGTTGTCTCTAATGTCAGTTGGGCAAACTATAACCCTCCAATCAAAGAGAAAGTTTTTTTAATATTATTGCTTCTACTCTTTACCGTTGACATACGCTGATATAGGTGTTTTGTGACTAGATATTTTTTTAAGTAGTAGGGCCAAGGCGGCAGCAATGGATTCAGGTCTCTTTGATTCTTAGAATTGTCAAAGCGCGGCAATAGGAAAAACATAGGAATTGAGTGTCATGCCAACTTGAATACTATATATACGAAAGTGTGCAGATAAGTGCAGGATTCTTTCAAAGAGGTTGGAATGGATGAAAATTTCCTATGAAAAATCACATGAATCCTAAGCAAAATTTCTGTTTATAAGCATATGAATTAAACAACCCATGTAGCGTGTTGTGACGTGATGCTCCTGGATGTGGTGTGCGTCCTTGTAGCGTGTTGCCTTTAAGTCAGAGATGTAGTTTTGTGAGGCATGAGCATGACAAGTGGCAACAAGCCAACAATGACATGCCATGAGCGCCGTCGTGAAATGGCGCAGTTAGAAGTTTGCGGTGGAACAATTCGGAGGTAATTCTTATTGTGGTGTGTGACATGCATGTCATGTTTGTGGTGGTTTTTGCATGGTGTGGCATCTTGGTTGGCAACGCTGGTGGTGGCAAGCAGAGCTGGGTCGCGTACAAGTTTTTGTAGTTGGTTCCTTCCAACTTGTTAGAGGTGTTTCCCGTGCCTCTCTTTGTCTTTGTAGATACTGAGCCGTCGAGGCGAGGATCCTTGATGTGGAAGATGAGAGGAGGCGAGTCTTCTATTGCGGGGGTGGTCATCCTTTTCTCTGAAATCACTAGTGGAAAAGGGGGTATTATCTCGGTTGGTAAGGGGGCTTTAGTCCCGGTTGTCCAACCGGGACTAGCAAAGTGGGACTAAAGCCCTTTCTTTAATCCCGATTGCTCACGAATCGGAACTAAAGGCCCTCCATGTGGCCGAGTCCTGTGCAGGGACTGGAGGACCCTTTAGTCCCGGTTGGTGGATCCAACCGGGACTAAAGGTCCGGTAGAATTTCTGGTAGAATTATTAAAAAAAATACCTAAAAAATTCTAATTTATTTTTCAAATTTTTTGAATTTCCATATTTTCGGATATTTGAATTGTTTGACAGTTTCTACTCTAATCTCTAATCACCCCTATTCTCATGTCAAAGTGCCTACTCATGGTCAAACTTCTCGGTCGGTCACCCATCTAGCCATCCTCACACTGCTCCACCCTCAGCACGCTTAACTTCTCTATTCCTTCCCTACTAGCTTCCAAGACTGCACTCGCGACTTCTTGATAATACTATGCTATGAATTCTATTAACCCTTAGACTTTGATAACACATGTTTTTATTTTTTGAATTCCAAATAATTTTAAAAATAAGAACCAATGATTAAGTAGTGATAAGCATCAATAAATCTCAAATAATCTTTATGCATAATTCAATTATTAATTTTTAAACTCAAAATATTCAATAAAAAAGTTAAAAAAAACTAAAAAAATCGAAAATTCCAAAATAATGTAAAACATTCAAAGTAATGAAAACTGAAATAAACAACAAAAGAAATAAAAAAATCAAATTTTCTCCTTTTTTTTGACAAAATCTAAAACTTCCTACTTTCATATTTCCCTTTGGAATTTTGAGAAGCAAGAAATTGTGCAAACGACCTATGGCCTTTGAAATCAGATGTAACCTTTTGCCTAGATAGTTTTTCATATATTACACTTTTTTTTGAGTCTGTACGCAAAAGTTATAGTTGTTTTATTTTGGAATAACAATTTTTTGGAAAAAAAATCAAATTTCAAATTTCCCTAATAGATGGTTACGTGAGGTACATGCATGTCAAAGGATTTTGAAATTTGTAGTTTTTATCATTTTTGTTTATTTTTTAGACGCTTTTTCTGCGCGAAGGGGGGGGGAGGTAGGCATGAGAGCAAAAAAAATGGGCATCTACCCTTTAGTCCAGATTGGTAACACCAACCGGGACGGGGGGGGGGGGGGGGGGGGGCTTTAGTCCCGGAGCTGTTTGGAGACGAACCGGGACTAAATCCTGTATTAGTCGTGGACCAAATTGTTTGTGGTGGTTATTGACGGTTTCTGCATGGTTTCCTATGATTAATCATTAATCAACCAATTGTATTCTCCTAAATTAATGCATGAGATGAGGCAAAAAAAAAACTGCCTCCGTTCCAAAAGAAAAAAACATCGAAAATTTCTTTGAGAATCTTTTGCTATTTAAAATTATTACACAGTAAAAGCAACATGGGGCGCGCCAGAGATGCGCTCAGCTGGTGATGTACAGCCTCTTATCCCATCAGGTAGGTTTCAGCAATCAGCTCAATCAGAAGCCAGACGTTCATCAGTTGTCAAAGTCACATCTAAATCAAATTCGCAGAACAACGCATCATCACTCATCAGCTTCAGGGAGGGACAGACAACTACCAAGCAGCTACTACGCATACGCTACTAGTCACATGTTTGAGTCAGATCTTATGCATGAACATAGCGCACAGCGACATGCACTATAATAATAATATATAACATGCTCCTTTTTCATGCAAAATCCGGTACGGGAAACAGTAGATAGAACGTGGAGCCAGACCTCTTCATTTATCCTTTCCACGTCCACAATGGCTTACAGAGATCATACGAGCATCTTTTTTCGCACCGATAGATGTGCAGTCTTCAATTATGCTTTTTAGATCATTATCGAAAGAATTATGCTATTTAGATTAATATGTACTAGTATTTCATCAGTGCCAACTTTTGCATTTTTTTTCTCCGAAACCGGTAATGTTTGTGCCATCAGAGATTTTGACCCACCTGATAATTTATGCTGCATGTGATAACGAGAAGAGAGTGTTTGTCTGTTAGTGGAATTTCGTGGCAAAGTCATAGCTTGATTCTCATGAATCGTTGCAAAAGAAGTTATATTTCATTGGTCCTATTAGAGCAAAATACTATCAGCAGTAATAGTTCGTTCGGTTTTTTTGGGTAATTATAATGAAAAATTAATCTGTAAAATGTTAAAAAGAGTTTGTGGTTATCTTTTTGTTTTTCTACGTTTGTGGGTACCCTCTTCGCCCGCTTTCTTAACACACCTACTGGGAGAGTGGCTGTGGCTTTGCGTTTGGCACAATGATCCGTTTACGTGCAAGTAGGTAGTTTTGAAAGGAATTAATATTGGTTCCCCTATATACTCTCTCCTCTTGTTTGTCTCTTGTTCTCAAAGGATTATGAGGAGGAGACTGATTGAAGCAAAGCAATCACGCTTGTCGTGGTACAAAGGCACATTTATCAGAATTCGTAGCAAGTTGGACTCCAACCAGCTGGGTCAAATCATTCCACACAAGACGTATTTTTCTCTCTCTCAAAGTAAAATACTTTGCACGCATGCACGTTTTGATCTTGCTCCCCTTCTCCTCTGGTATTTGATGTTTTTCCTAAAAGGATGTATGATGAAATGACAACACATATATGCACAGTTGAAGCCAAGAGAAACCGTGGGCGTTGTCTGCCTCTCGCCAGCTTTACAAGGAAATGGAAAACCTGGGAAGGAAAACCTCTGTGTCAAAACGTTATCGGGAGGCCAAATCGATGCAAACACAATTCTGCTCCCAGTTGGCGCTGCACTAGTGGCGCCCCTACACAGAGACAGCAAGTGGCGAGACATGTGCCAAAGACAGCCATGTCCCACAGGTAGTCAATAAACCTGCTCCGAGGAGAGGACTAGAAATCGAAGCATATCCCATCGGTCCGTGTCCTCGTCTTCCACTTCACTTTTCTCCTCCACTTTTAGGGTTTAAATGACCGGCGGCGGCGGCGATGGGGTTCCGCCCGGCACTGCCGGCGGAGGTGGAGTTCCGCCCGGCGCTGCCGGCGGAGGTGGAGGGGTACTAGCCGGTGGAGCTGCCGGCGGAGGTGGAGGGGTACTATCCGGTGGAGCTGCCGGCGGAGGTGGAGGGGTCCTGCCCGCCGCTGGACCGTATGATTGGGAGAAATTCGTGCCCGTCGACAATGCTGACGACTGGATCAACTTGATATACGGCGCGTACTCCATGGCCGACGGCAGAGGCAGCGGTGGAGATGGACGGGGTGTCGGCGGTGACGGGATGCACGCTGGAAATGCCGGCGGCGGTCGAGGGGAACTGCCCGCTGTTGGTGGTGTCGGTGCTGGGCTGCCAGCTGATGCCGGCCGTGGCCGGGAGCGCGACGTGCGCGTGGATAACAACGTCGCTATTCATGGCAGGATCATGGGGATCCGAGAAGAAGAGCTTGAGGAGGGAGAGATCCGAGAAGAGGAGCATGAGGAGGGAGAGATCCGAGAAGAGGAGCATGTAGAGGGTGAGATTCGAGAAGAGGAGCAGGAAGGTGAGCTCGGCGTGGACAACAACGTTGGTGCTCATCCAAATCTCATGGGGATGGGGACAGGTGAGCTAAGCGCCGATGCACACCCGCTTTCAATCGATGACTACGAAATCATGCAGGAAAACCCATTATCAGAATCATTCTATGATGAGAACCCCGTAAGTCTGGACGATCGAGCTGCTGGAGACTGTTAATCGTCCTCATGTTGAGCAAGCTACTTCGTCACACCAGCCCTCACTCCCTTTGCAAGATGTCAACTTCGACATGGACTGGGAACTGATGGCTCAACTAGCTTCTTCGTCCCATCAGGACTCGCCTTGCTCGCCGTTCCCTTGGGCAGAATATCTCAATGATTCCTTCTTCGAACTGCCGGCGCCTCAACAAGCAACGTCAAATCATCAAAAGGATCCTGCCACACAAGTAACCAATGGGCCAGCACAGCAAGTTCACCAAAATCGACCTGTGCAAAGTGTGGTAAATTTGCTCGCAACAACGCGCCCGGCTGTCTACCAGAACTGGGGTGACAATATTGTTGAGGATCTCGAAGCAAACCAGATGGTTCAGCCGACACTGCCACAACCAGGTTCGCTACAACAGGCGCTTGCTGATCGCGGCCTCCAACTTGATATGCCAAGTCTTGTCCCACTAGTGCAATCAGCGTCGGCCGAGGTGCATGGCCTGTTTGACTCTCATGGGGGAATAGACTTCATTCTGGAGAGGCTGAATGAGTTAGACTATTCACTTCCTGACGAGTATCCCCACGCTGCACAGCTTCCTTCTACTGCTCTGGCTGCTAGGGCTGCCACACGCATGCTACTGTCTGGTCCATGGGATAATCAGCATTTCACTGCTGCAACCACTGCGTTCATCGCAGGTATGATGAGCATGCTAGGAGTTTTGACACCAGCGGCACCACCCGCACCACCAGCCCCACCAGCACCACCAGCACCACCGGCAAATCAAGCCACAATAATACAGTATGGTTCTGATCTTATTTGCTTGTTCACTACTTGATTTACACAGTTCATTGTTCATCGCGTTCATCGTAGGTATGATTGAGTATGCTATACAGTACTGAACCTGTAGTCTTAAAAGCATATGTATGTCCAGTATCCTGCTTTCATTTATGATTCCAGTGGAAAACTAATTGGTAGATTTATAGCTAATTGGAAAAAATCATGGTGCACTTGAGTATTCTATAGCTACAGTATAAGGATAATTTTATATCCCTTTTACCTTACTTTTGTATAAATAGAAATAGTAGCTTTTGATTTGATGCATGTCATTTGAGGACACTTTATCCTGCTAATAGTGATGAATAATTTAGCGAATACTACAAGCTTATATGTAACTTTTAACGCCATATATAGGTCTCATGAATACTCTGAAGCTCTTATGGATAACTACATTAGAGGGGAAAACTGGACTGCCCTAAAAGATTATGTCAGCCGGTTTATGACAGTAGAGGGCAACCATGTGGTACATGCAAATCTTATCCTCCATATAACAAGGGGAGAATTGGTGCAGTTGCTGAACCAAAAACAGTATGAAGCTGCAGAAACTTACTTCAAGAATCAGATTCTTCCCTTACGGACTGCATCTTCCCCATATGTCAACTTGGATAACTTGAAATCCCAAATTCTTGTCATTGAAACAACTATGAACAATAGAATGTAAGTTCCTTGTACAACACTTCTGAACTTGTAGTAAGACGTCAACCTACACATACTCTGTTTCCTTTTCTAACTTATCATATATTTTTGTAGCAAGCTTGGATACCAGTATACACTGGATACGCTCTCAACACACATTCAAGACTATATGCGCCTGTATTTTCCTACTGAAATCGGGTAAGTTCACAACTTCCGTGCTATCTATATATAGTGACAGGGTGTGTGGGTGGGGGTGGGGAGTGACTTTGTTTATGTAACAGTCTTTTCATGTGAATGCAGTTATAATACCTCAGGACAAAAACACTTGCACTTTGTGTACGAGCTACACCCTGATGGAGATGCATTCAGGTGCTTAATGTGTCAGCATCCTTTTAATCTGACAAGGAACATCACCAAGGACCTCTTGCGCCACAGCACAGGTAGTAGGGGCAAACTCTGTACGCACTTAACACAGATTGCATTATCCAGAATCCAAGAGATGTATGGAGTTACCACACAAGGAGAGGCCTTCAATGTTGTCCCAGAGCGGAGAGGTCAATCTACCCAACTTCTAAAGATACTTTAGTTCATAAGATACCTGTGATTTGTAACTTTCAATAACAAGATTGATCAGTACATGTACTAACAAGTTACTTTGCCGTGCAGGTCCAATCTAGATTTGCTGTTTGCTCGGCCAGACGACTGCATGCCCTGGGCCGGTGATTAGTCTTTCTTCAGCTCGGTGGTCGTTCACCAACGAACTATAATTATGTCTTGCCGTTAATTAAACCGGATTGATACATGTTTTTGTAATCTGAATTAGTCACCTCTGGGATCCTGCCATTGAAAACCAAAACTGTGGTGGTTAATTTTGCATTTGTGTATCACGCAACTACCTTTACTAGAAATATTTAAATTCCTAAACCACTGAAATCTGCACAGTGATTTCTGCGGATTTTCTCTTTTCTTTTTCATTTTTACGTTTATTCATGAACATTTTATCTCCTTTTATCAGTTTTGTGTTTTTTTTGACCTAACTACATTTACAACCCTGGCATAGCTCAACTTGGTTGCACGCACGTTCGACCACAAACGGACTATCAATGCATTACACACATGGCGGCCTACTGTAATTGCATTTCGTCGCCCTCGCGTCACTGTAGTTACACACTGCCGGGCTAGATGAACAACACGTTGTTTATGCCGCGCAACTACAGTGCAAACATGGGGCCTAGCGCAACTGCACGTCCAGCGCCTATGCGAATTACGGTTGCACCTGTGCAAAATTACCGTTGCACGTGCGCCTACGACTAGAGTTCCACGCGCGTCGGCCTTTGCACATTCCCACCTTTCCATTACTAATGTTGCACGCCCGTCCACCCACATGCAAGAAGTATCTTTACTATTAAGGTGAATCTCATGGTGGTGTCACATCTCACATGTATTTTGGTGTCACGATCTATTATACTAGAGATTTAGGGGCGTGCCTTGATGGTGAACATTTCGTGATAGGTTATATTAAGTATTAATAAAACATAGATGGTATAGATCATCCCTTGCCCGTCACATGTTTGATCGCTTGATAAATGGCTATGTGGATTAGAAGCACATGAATAAAAATATATAATATAGGTACTCCCTCCGTTCCGAAATATAAGATGTTTTAGTTTTGTGAAGTGAGTATATCTAGATATATTTTAGTGTATAGGTTCACTTGAATCTACACACTAAAAGATATCTAGATACATTAGCTTCACAAAGCTAAAACATCTTATATTTCTAAACGGAGGAAGTACATAGTAAGTCAACAATGTGGAACTAACCAAGCCATGGTCGAATAATTTTAAGGGAAATATATTAAATTTGATGTATTTAACATGCTGTTGGACGGATTTATGTTAGGCTGAGGAAACTCATCTTTGCTGACACTCTGAGATAATTGGGTAGGTACTACTAACATTAAGTCACCTTCAATTGCAAGACCTACACATATAGTATATAAACTAACATGAAAAATGGCTTTGTCAAGCAGTTTCATGGCAACGGAGGTTCTTGATCCCATCCAGCCTTGTATTCTCAAGAATAATGTACTTTCCTCTTATTCCAGGTATCTCCTTGCCAACTGATTCTTCTGGTTGATCTAAAAGGAAGGTGGAACAAGTCAAATGAAAAGATGGGTGACATATAGCTAAAGTTCAAAGTGGCTACAACATGTTTTCGGGAAAGGAGAAATAATAGCAAAATATTAACTATAATTTAGGTAAGCTCTGTTTAGATAATGGAAGGCTAAATACCTTCTAACAATCAAAATATTGACTATAATTTTCTCCTAAACTGTTTGTGTTTAAATGAGGTAATCAAATTACAAAAAGAAGCATATAGAGGTCTAAATCACCCATGACACGTAGAAAATGCTAATCTCGCCCATAAAACAAAGGTATTAATTAATAGCCATTGGGATAGCAGAATGTGGCATCATCTGAGATAAAAAATAATGCAGGGGCATTTTAGTAGTAACCTAGAAAACCAATAGCCAAACAGAGATTTTTAGTAGAATAAATGGAAGGATGGCAAGAAAAAAGGAGCAACTAAAGAAATTGAGTATTTTGATAAAGACAATTTTACTCGCCCAGAAGCATTCGCGTAGGTAGAAACCAGAGTATTAGAAAGCTCAGCAACAATGTTTAGGAGAAGAGAACGTAAGCACAAATTAAAACATTATATATGTCTAAACATCTAAAATCGTTTCAGCATTTAGAGGAGAAGCTACCTCTTGTCTGTCAAAGTCGCAACAGATTTAGGTTAGTGGAGAATTTGAATCATCAACCACAGCTGAACCAAACTGACATAGAAGATAAGTAAACCATAAGAAAAAAAGAAGCAAGGCTAGTGTAAAAACGCATGAGCACACACATGCTTAACATGCAGGTAGTCACCTCTTCAGACCTAGTCCAAGGGGACAACTCCAGCACCTCTTTGACAGCGAACAAGTGAACCACTAACATCTTTAACAGTGCTGCACAAAGCGAAGGGGGAAATATATACTAAGTAGAATATTCACGTGTAGATGAAATGGCACGTGAACTCCTGATCTGTGCATGCGTACCTAGAGCCAGGGGGCCACGACCAATGGCGACATCCATGCGAGAGTTGTTTCAAGATACATGACTCAAGGCAGGTAACATAAGGGCGCGATTGGTAGTCCATATGGAGGCAAACTAGGTCCTGGGAAGCAGAAACCACGTTGATTGGATTGTTGGGCCGAGGCTGCGTTGTGGCTAGCACACGCGTTAAAGCAGCCTTCACCAAGGCTCTGGGGATACGCTCGAATCGGTCGTTTTCTTAGAGCCACCCTCGTCTCTGGCCCTCGTGAGCCAAAAGTGGTCAACACCCGCACGAGCAGCTGCGACCATAGAGATGACGCGAGCTCCTACCAAGATATCGACCACGAGTTGGGCAGATGGTTCAGATCCAACACCCTAGATGGCCTAAAGGACCTCATATTCCAAAGTGCAACACCGATGCCTTACTGTCTACCGATGTCTGCGTTCCGCTTCGCGCCCATGCTGTGCAGCGTCCGCATCTGGTACTGCTACATCCCTAAGATTGATGCCACCTCAGCGCTTCTTTTCCCTCGTTTCAAGCTTCTGCAGCTTGGCGAAGTGATGTTCAGCTCGGGGTGGCCATCCATTGCCTGCTTGCCGCATGTACTGCGCTAAAGTTCCTTCAGCTTCATGGAATGCACGGGTTCAACACCCTCTGCATCGACTCTCCGAGTCTAAGTATAATTGGTGTTGCTGACATGAGGAGGCGCCATTGCTCGAGGAAGTTTAAGTACCTGGTCATTAAGGATGCACGCCTTGCCTTCAGAGATTGATCATAATTGGTCAACTGGTTCCTACATCAGTCAGGGTCATGAGCGGACGAATATTGACGTTGTTGGGCGTTCTTTCAGACAAGAGCTCCCAGCTTCTTATTGGAGCCGTAGTCGTTCAGGCAGACCACTCATATATATTCTTATTTTTGAAACTCACATTCTTATTTTATTTTCTTGATAAATGGACCACTGTCCTCCAAGGAATGAGTACCGCCAGCTTGACACCATCCCAGCACAAAAATGAAGTTCCTGGTTCCGAAATCTATCGCCCGCAATCTGGATCTAGTTGATGAATTCCTTATACGCTTGCAATCAACGGAGAAGCAACACATCAATGTGAGTTTTTTCTTGTTAAATGTTTAGCACTGGAACAAGAATATTTGGTTTTTGACCAACCACAATATAGATTTAGAGAAATTTTACGGTACATCGGACTATGGATTTTCTGTGTTATATGTTAACCACATCCAACGGCTAATATGATATGGGCCAAAGTTAGGTGGAGGGACAACTTGGTAATTTTTAGGATTCTAGTTAATTCAACAAATAAATCTTACTATCATAGGAACTATGATCCTCACATGCACCACCATATTCAGTTCTAGAACAATGACAATTCTAGTGTAAAAAATGCATCTAAGAGACTTTGAAGATATTTGAAATAATGTGTAAGGAGATGTTGTTTTAAAAGCCAGTAATTCACATGATGCAACTCACCTGATATACTTCATTTGTTCTCTTGCCTTGCAGTCAGGCGAGACGGATACTATGTCAACATTTTTGGAATACAACACAGATTATCCCATGAATGCCTTGTTAGAAATGGTAGATAAATCTCGAATGTATGAGGCTCTTTGTCTTCATGTAGAACTATAAATGGTGGCCTACTCAAAGCTAGTGGCTATAGATGAATCATTTTCTCTTAGGATGTCTCTCAGTTGTTGTTGTTGCATACAAGGCCAGCTTAGTTTAATTTCTACATATTTTTGTGCCTATGTGAATAATATGTTCTATCACTTGACCGGTTATTGTACTTGAGACTCGATGTTATTTTCATGATAGAATCTATGCTTAATGTTGTGTGATCTGCATACGTACCATGTTCTTTTATTATTACATTTTAAGTTTTGATTCTCTAATGTAGCTTGTAGTCTATCTTATTCCCTGGACATTAAACTGAACTTGATGTCTTTATCTAGTTGAACTTCGTTGGTCTCTTAAAATAATGGATCATACTGAGATTGACATGCACTATTGTTAACAAGACAAAATAATATATATTTGAATAAATAAAAGTTCAAGATTATCGATGTACTTGTAGCGAGATCGACATGCACTGTTTTGAAGACCACGAAAATATAGAGAGAAAGCATCATGATATCAACCACACATCAGGATTATTTTTAGGAAGCACAAAAGGTATGTTTTTTGATTCATTGATAGAAAGTTGTAATGAAGTCACGCCGAAATACAACACGACAGTCAAAAAATAATTTATAGAAGTCACGCCCAAATACAACACAATACTCGTTATAGTAAGGCGGCGGGATGATATCACTAGAAGAAAAGTGTCCATCTAACACGACTGGCATTTTTGGTCATTGCTGAAGACTCCCCCTTCTACCACGATTTTGGTCGATTTCGTGGTAGATTGAAAAAAAATCTTGTTTGCGAGGCCCTCTACTGCCAAGGATTAGGGAAAATCATGGTAGATGGTCGTCTGGCGCGTGGTAGATGTCAATTTTTCGATTTCACTTCCGATTTTGGACTATGACCGACCTTTTCAGGCTGTGGGGCCGTGATGTCAGTGTTTCTAGCAGACTTGTTTTTTTGCTCCCGCGACCTAGCTCACGTTGCTCGATGCAACAGTCATGGTCTGGACCGTGGGTCCCTGATGGCAGCCTCTCCGTTTGATTATCTGTTCCACATGATTGCTGGCTACTTGCTTTTATTTTTTTAAAACCGCTCGCTCTGATAATGTTCATGGACGCTGCAGTCTGGTGGGACCTCAATGTCAGCCTCTCTGAACAAGAAACCTTTGCTATGCTGAGAATGTTCATGGACGCTGCTGTCGGGTGGGTCCTTGATGTCAGCTTCTCTGAACAACAAACCCGTGCTATATATATATTTTTAGAAAATGTTCATAATAGCTGCAGTCGGGTGGGTCCTCGATGTCAGGCTTTCTGAACAACAAAAACCTGTGCTATATCTATTGATAATGTTCATGGACGTTGCTGTCTGGTGGGACCTTGATGTCAGCCTCTCTAAACAAGATACTTCTGCTATGTTGAGTTATTTTCTTTAGCGTGATTGTTGGCTACTTGGTTGTTATTTTCGAACCCGTCCATGAAATTTGAATTTCTAAAGGTCGAGGACGCGCTGGTGAGTGGTGACATGTGGGTCCCCGACGTCAGACTCTCTAAAAAAATAAACGTGTGCTATCTAGTGGTGGTGGTTACTGGATTTTATTTTTAAACCCGCCCCTAAAATTGGAACTTGATAAGGTTGAGGGACGCTGCTGACAGGTGGGTCCGAGATGTCAGAATCTCTAAACAATACACGTGTGCTATATGAATTTTATTTTTATTCCCCGTGAATGCTAGCTACTCGGCTGTTATTTTTGAACCTGCCCGTAAAATTTGACTTGATGAAGTTGAGTGACACTGCTGACTGGTGGGTCCCTAATGACAGAATATCTGAACAATACGTGTGCTATTTGAATTTAATTTTTTCCCCATGAATATTGGCTACTTGGCTACTTTGAACCTGGTGGATGGACGCTGCTGAGTGGTGGGTCCCCAATGTCAGACTATCTGAAAATGAAATGTGTGCTCTATTGGATATATTTTGTTCCCCGTGGTTGCTGCAAACTAGACTTTTTTTTGAACCCGCCCGTGAAATATGATAAGGCCAAGGGATGCTTCTAACGGGTGGGTCCTTGATATCAGCAACGTATCGCATAGAAAATAGAAGTCCCGCTACTTGATAAAGTTGAGGGATGCTGCTGACGGATGGGTCCTAGATATCAGAATCTCTGAACAATACGTGTGCTATCTGAATTTTATTTTTATTCCCCGTGAATGCTGGCTACTCGGCTGTTATTTTTGAACCAGCCCATGAAATTCTACTTGATAAAGTATGGTTGACGGAGGCTGCTAACTAGTGGGTCCCAGATAACAGAGTCTCTGAACAATATGTCAGACGCTACTGACGGGTGGGTTCAGGATGTCAGACTATCTGAAAATGAAATGTGTGCTCTGTTAAGTTGGATTTATTTTGTTACCCATGATAGCTACATACTTGACTTTTTTTTAACCCACCCGTGAAATATGATAAGGCTGAGGACGCTTATGATGGGTGGGTCCCTGATATCAGTACGTATCACATTTTTGCAAAAAAACACGTATCGCCTGGGCCACTCTTGCGCTCCCGCCTACTTGTGCTACTATGGCGATATGAGCCCTCAATAAATTTGGCCCAGTAAGGATGCGTTGGTGGGGCACACTTCCTTTTTTGCTATTATTAGAAAAAAATATCTTCGTCCCAAAGGGTTCCCAATTCAGCTGTTTGGGTGGTTGTGGAATTGTAACTTGGAGTCGAGCCCAAATTCCATTTAGTATTTGCTACACTTGTGCAATCCACCACAACTTTCTGAGGTTGCAGCCTCAGAATTTGATGGAAACTACTAGTAAGTGCTAGCCCACTAGCATTCCATGAGAAAATTTAGTGTCCAACCAAACATGATTTTAGAATTGCTAGCGTACTAGGATTCTATGGGCGAATTCAGTGACCAACCAAACACATAATCCGGAATTAGGCTAGTTTTAGATTCTTCATTGATTTGGTATTTGCGCACAATTCAATTCTAAGGCTTCCAATATCGACATCCAAACGGACCCAAAGAGAAAAGCTACAGAAGGTACTCATATACAACATGTACTACCTCGTAATATATAGCTGCTGCTAAAAGGAAGCTCCATGAGGTTTTCTATTTGCGCCTTCCAAGTGTTTTTGAACATAACAATATATATTTGCTACCACCGGTGGTAGCTATACACCCTTAGATAGCCGTTGGATCAGCCTATAAAACAATCTGCACCGCCCATAGACTTAATGGAGTAAAGTGGTCCTAACGCGCCGTTGCTTCTAATTCCTCCACCGGTCCACCCCGCACGTCTCTCTCACCCAACCCAATCCCCACCGGTAGAGATGTAAACATATAGGATAATTTCCGTACCAGATCCGTTTTAAAGAATTCATATCCGGTTTATACAAATCCGACGGATAAGGATATCCGATTCTGAAGTGAGCACTCGAATATAGTATAGGATATGGTATGCAAAATAGCGTCAAATATTGATTATCTGATAATTAATTAGAATTATCCGATGGTTTTTTACAAATAATCTGATGTAGTCATTGTGCCTTGCAAATTACAAGTTTATTTGGCTACAATGCTATTCAAACACGTGTGGATGGTAACATAGGTCATATGTGTATATTATTATTCATGTTTGTAAAATATATTTATTATTTTTATCATGTTACAATTTATTTCTATGTATTTTTGGTTCTATGGTTATTCGAACTAATTATACGCAAACCGATTTGATCAGTTTTGTTTCCGCCCCGAGTCCGCTCCATTTACGTTCCAAATCCGTGATAAGATATATCCATTTTCGAATCCGCATCCGGTCATTATCCGCTCCGCTCCGAATCCGATGAAAAAATATGGTAGAGGATATGGTAAAGGCAAAATCTGATCTGATTCGATCTGTTTACATCCCTACCCACCAGACTCCAATGCTCTGCCAAGCCCCGCATAGGACCACGTTGCTGTTTCCCGTCCAACCATCACCATTGGGCGCTCCCGCCGGTACCTCGCCGTCCACCGCACCGGGCGAGCTAAGCGGTGCCATCGGTCTCACCCGCTCACCTCCTCCTGCTCAGCAAGGACCGCGCGGCCCATGGACCTCCTCCACCGCCTTCCCTCCTACCCACGGGAGCACAAGGCCATGCGCCGGGCTCGATCCTTGTTCCCCAAAATTGGGGTCACCTGGCACCTCGACGCGGTGGGGGTAGGGGCGTGAGCGGGGTAAGGGGGAGCCATCGAGGGCCACCTCGTGGAGCCGCAGCAGCACCACAGGCCGACGCTGCCTCAGCCCAAAATCTGGCTGGCTATTTGGGAGGAGGTCACAGAGCAGGCGGAGAGGAAAAGGGAGAGTCCCATGCATCAATCCCGTTAGCGCCTGGATGTCCACTTCCTCCACCTGATCTTGTAGCCCCCACCGGATCTTGAGGCTCCCACCGCCGCCCAGCCCGCTCATCCATAGCGTGGCGGCTAAGCCCCCTACCCCCTCGTCCTGCTGCCTAGAGGGCTCACGCATCCACCTTGTTTCGCTTGCCAGCAGCCAGCCTGTTCCCTCGCCGCCAGCGTCCGCTGCCACACAATACTCTCGCCGGCCGCCTCCACTATGCAGCTCCGGCCTGGCCGGCAACTGAATCATCCTGCACAGTCCAGTTCGTCTGTTTACCCATACCGGGAGAGCAACAGAAAATTGCTGGCCACCTCCAAACACATGCATGCCCGTAGGTCACCGGAGTGGGTTGTGCGGCACCTGCAGTGCAAGGTTGGGGTGGGTCAGAGGGGTGCGGCAGCAAGCAGGGGAAGATGGGCGGTGGTGGACTGGAGGCAGTCAGGATGAAGAGGATTGAGGAAGGAGACGACCGCATGGGAGCAGAGGAGCCGAGCGGCTCGGGCGAGCACCACTCTGTCCACGGCAGGCCGCAGAGCCGTTGGAAGGAGAGCAGGTGAGCGACAGAGTGGGTGCAATGGCGCGTGATCCAGTGGTCGCTGCTCGGCAGGGAGATGCGAGAAGAACTGTGGAGGCACGCAACACGTAGGTCAGAGCACGGAGGAGGCCAAAGATCCATGTGCGGTTCATGTAAGGGAGGGGCAGGACCCAATGGTGGAGCAGGAGAAAGGGGAGGGAGGGCGGCACCGGCTGTTGGAGAAAAAGGTAGTGGAGGGGAGGGCGGCGCAGGCCGGTAGAGAAGGAGGCAGTCGAGGGAAGGTGGCGTTAGATGGTTTGACCGACTGTATAGAAATATTTAACGATGATAGGGTGGGCAGCTACCACCGGTGGTTGTAGATTATTTTGCTTAAACATAATATATGTTTGTCACTACATTTTGACTTCATCAAACCAAAGAAAAGTGCATGTTCACCACAATACGGCCAACGGAAGCACATAATAATAATATAAGTAGACAATGATTTGTAGTTCTAGGTTAACATAATATAATAGCTTCTCATGGAGACATACGAGTACCATCATGTTCAGCACAATGCATCATTAAAGAAAGAGTTATTACTCTAGACCACTCTCTAGAACAACTTGTATATCTAGGAGAACGGAACAACAAGCCACCACCTTTAATATACCTAGGAGAATGGAACATACATATATAGTTGCAGAACACAAGCTTAGGTTATTAACATACTTTACATCAAAAGGTATACAGGCCCCCTAATACAAAAGCAAAGTTCTTATACCTCTTCTTGATTTTCAGCAGGGTTCTACTTGATCCAAAAGCACCATCTAGTTAATTCATTAAGATATTTAGGTTTCTGATCCCTCATCATAAATGCACAGCAGATCATGCATGCAAGATGCAACTAAGGGTGATCAGCACAAAATATCACCCTCTGGGTGAACCTGTTATTCTCATAGATTTCCACCTTCATCGAGGAATTATCTAGCACCTTGAAGACCAGGACGTCATTAAGCTCCAGTTCATGCTCTAGTGCAAAATAGTACCAGCCTTCTTTCAAGACCAGCTCACCACTAATGTCCTCGATGTGCACAGACTAGGCGCAACCTAACCTGCTCTCAATTTGGAGAGGCCTGAGAAGCCCCCCTTCAGCTGCTGCCTGAACTCTCTGGGGATGACCAAGGAATACAGGTCAATCTCGGTGAGTTGCACATAGAAGCGCGATGGCTATGGAGGGTCCGTGTCATGTGTTCATACATGGACACCGGGGGACATACCCCCTAGGTTGTTTGGAAAGTGGCGCGGATGAAACGCCTTCGTCACCTCAGAAAGCACACAGAACACACAACAATTTTTACCCTGGTTCAGGCCGCGAGAGGGGATCTCACGTAAAACCCTATGTCCAGCATGTCTAAGCTTATTGAAGAAGATGTCATTGGTGAGTGTACAAGGGTGCCGGTGGTGGCGCTAGGAGGCATCCAACCACCGGACTTGGCTAGTCTACGCCTAGTCTACTCCATCTCCTCCCAGGTGAAGGAGATAGCTAGATGGATCTGAGAGCTGAACTCCTCTTAGTCCTTGCTCGAGAACTCCCAAGATGCAGATTTGTAGGTCTCCCCCTCTCTTCTCTCTGAGCCTAAGTTTGGTTCTCTACTCTTTGCCCTTCTTGTTCCTCTCTCTCTACTCACCATGGCCTGGCCCTCCTTTTATACTCAAGGGGATACCACAGTGGCCAGATTGCATGTGTGATAGATGTCACACGACTTTGGGCAGTGGCATAGCCCTACAGGGCTAGGCACCGAGCTGTCTTTCACTCCGCCTGGCGCGCTGCACCGATGGGTCTCGACCAACCGGTCTTGTCTGTCATTACCTGCGCCTGCCGTGGTAATGTTGCCTTCTGCAAGTCCACCGTAGTGGACTTTCACTGCATGTCCTTGATGACCTACAAGTATAGGGGATCGCAACAGTCTTCGGGGGAAGTAAAGCCCAAATTTATTGATTCGACACAAGGGAAGCCAAAGAATATATGTAAGCCTTAATAGATGAGTTGTCAATTCAGCTGCACCTGGAAACAGTCTTGCTCGCAGTGGTTTATCGGTAGCAACAGTTTTATAGTGGTGATAGTAGTGAAACAGTAATAGCAGTAGTAAAATAGCAGCGATAATAGTAGTAATAGTAAACAGTAGGAACAAATACTGTAGGCATAGGGATGGATTACGGGCGTTGCATGGATAAGATAATTCATGAAATCAATGAGACATGGGCATTGTAGATAAATAAAGATAAAGCATCCTAGTACAAACAATCATAGGCATGTGTTCCGTATATAGTCGTACGTGCTCGCAAGGAGAAACTTGCATGACATCTTTTGTCCTACCAGCCTGTTGCAGCAGGGCCTCAAGGGAAACTACTGGTAATTAAGGTACTCTTTTTAATAAAGTACTGGAGCAAAGCATTAACACTCGGTGAACACATGTGATCCTCACATCATAGCCATCCCCTCCGGTTATCCCAATTTCTGTCACTTTGGGGCCTCGGGTTCCGGACAACAATATGTGTATACAACTTGTAGGTAAGACCATAAACAACAAGTATCATCATAGAAATAATAACATGTTCAGATCTGAAATCATGGCACTCAGGCCCAAAGTGACAAGCATTAAGCACAACAAGTTGCAACAAAGTCATAAGCACTAATAGAAGATACTAGGCACTATGCCCAAACAATCTCATATCAAATTACATGAACGATCTCATCCAATCCCTACCATCCCCTCACCTACAGCGGGGGAATTACTCACACATGGATGGGGGAGTCATGGATGGTCGATGGAGGAGCATCGGTGATGATGGTGATGAAGATCTCCTCCAAATCCCCGTCCTGGCAGGGTGCCAGAATGGAGTTTTTAGTTCCGAATCGCAGTTTCTGATGGTGGTGGCGCAGCGGAAGTCTATCTGGAAAAAACGCCATCTCCCCGATATTTTCAGGTAAAGGGGTATATGTAGGCGGAAGTAGGGGTCGAGGCGACGGTCGAGCCACCCTCACACCAGGTGGGCGCGGCCAGGGCTGGGCCGCGCCCCCTGTGTGTGTGGAGGCCTCGTGCCTCCACTCCGTCTCGTCTTCTGGCTCCGTGGGTCTTCTGGTGAAATAGGATTTTTGATGATTTTTCTCGAATTTTTACTGAAAGTTGGATTTCTGCACAAAAACGAGACACCAGAGCAATTCTGCTGAAAACAGCGTTAGTCCGTGTTAGTTGTATTCAAAACACACAAATTAGAGGAGAAACAATAGCAAAAGTGTTCGGGAAAGTAGATACGTTTTGGATGTATCAACTCCCCCCAAGCTTAGCTATTTGCTTGTCCTCAAGCAATTTAGTTAACAACTGAGAGCGATAAAAGAAACTTTCATGAACACATTTGCTTCATATGATGTATATATACTAACTATGTGATCAAGTACTCAGGCAATTCATATTAAGAAATATGCAACTAATGTCACCTCATAGTCAAGCAAGCTATGAAAGAGTGCCAATGCACTAATAACAAGTAACATGTACATAAGAAACTACAAGATTGTAATATGCATAAATGATATGAAAGAGTGGTATCCAGCTTGCCTTTATTTGTGGAGCAAAACATAAATGCTGGGGCACCTCTGAAGTCCAAGGGAAGACTAGAAGTAAAAATATCAAAGATACAAGCATCAAAGTTATACCACAATTAACCATGTTCTAGGACAAGCACATTACACTAAGAATAACAGCTATGCTCTCAAGAAGTGCTTAAAGTTAGAATATGAAGACTCAACATAAAAGTAAAAGAATGGCCCTTCGCAGAGGGAAGCAGTGATTTAACATGTGCTAGAGCTTTTTATTTGTAAAACAGAGATAAAAATTTATTTTGAGAGGTGGTTGTTTCATGTCAATGGCTGGCAATGGGGACTTGCTATCTTCCATAATAAACAAGTGAGAGCGGTTCTGAGTTCTTTGAAATTTTGGCACATTGGTGCTCTTTTATAAAGCTTTGGCACTCCTCCCCACCTTTTTTTCCTTTCTCAAACCATGGCTAACCGATTCCATCGGGTGCCTACCAACTTTCACATTCCATGGAGGAGTGCCTTTTTTTCTTTCTTTTTAGAATTAGATTATAATGGTCTGACCAGCTCTCATGCAAAATTAATGATGAGCAGATGAAGCTACCTAGTCAAGGGGTACTTAATTTAATATGGAAGATAGCAATTCCGACCACTACGTCCCCATGAGCTAAAAACAGTGGCACAAAATGAGAAGCAGTTGAAAGTTTTGAAAGGTAGCACATGAAAATTTACTTGGAATGGCTTGTAAATACCATGCATAGGAATTTATAGTGGACTCTTTGGTAAACTTGGTTTTTGGTAATTGGATGCACGAGTAGAGCTCATACTCAGTACAAGTGAAGGCTAGCAAAAGACTGGGAAGCGACAATCAAGAGAGCAATAACTATCATAATCATGCTTGCGACAAAACAAAATTAATATAAGCATAAAAATGATACAAGAACTCTGAGGCAAAGTAAATCATCGAGGCTTAATGAACTTTTTGTTCAATCATATGCATGCTTGAGCATGTGCCAAGTCGATTCAAATGAAGCTTTCAGAGGAGGATACCACAATAACATACCATATTATGAATAAAACAATGCATGCAAGCGTCTACATGACATGCTACAAGCTATTAGTAAATTGAAACTAATCATATGAAAGCAAGAACTACAAAGCATCCATTAGATAACATATACCTTACATGAACCGACTAAGCATGTCCACATAGATGAGTATATATACAAAAATGAAAACAAATAGAGTTCATACCAGCCTCTTACCACATCTCGGATTGTCATATGTCATCATTATTGCTCTTCACTTGTGTGGCTCGAATAATGTAAAGTGAATACCAAGCTCAATGGAGTAACGAGGGACTAAACTCTGCAACAAACTTTACCAAACCAAAGAAGAACAACAAATATTTTTGGGGTTTTCGATTTTTGAAACAAGAACAGAAGGAAATAGCAAACAAAGCAAAATATTTTTGGATTTTTCAAATACCAAACCAAAAATAGCAAGTAAAACAAAACCAAAGGTATCAAACTAAAAAGGCAAACAAAGAGAAACAACGGAAATATTTTTGGTCTTTTTGTGTTTTGGAAAGTAGAAATAAGAATAAGGGCAATAAATAGAGCGAAACATGGATACACATAGGACCGACAAAATATGATATGTAGATGAGTGAATCATCGGCGTACCTCCCCCCAAGCTTAGGCTTTTGGCCTAAGTGGAGATCAATCCCAACTCGGCCAACTTGGCCATGAGGTGGCGCCTCTGTAGTGCGACGAAGAAGCACCATCGTCCTGATATGAGCTCGAGGACACCCCGGAGTGGTATGTGGTGAAGTGATAGGCCGGCTCCTCCTCTTCCTCCTGGTCCATGATGCCATGCTGTACGTTGAAGCCGAGCACCCTAAGCCGCTCGTCCAACTCCTCCTTCATGCGTGACCATGGCCTGTTATCAATACTAAACAAACTGGGTTGTGGTAAAGGCACTTCCCTTTCCTCTCCATCAGTGAATAACATCCTGCAAACTAATTTCCCTACACGTGAGTTAGCAGTAACAAAATGATGGAGCTTCATGGCGGTAAGATCGAGCCTCTGTGGAGTCAACAATATATCATGAGGAGCAATAGGAAGTTTAAGAGCAGCAACAATGCGCGCAGCAATAATACCTCCATAAATAGGTCCCCTAGCAGCTAGGCGACGAGCAATAATAGCACCGAGGTTATACTTCCTACTAACATCAAGAGCGGTAGCTAGAAAAGCTAAATGATAGTTGGAGATATTGCTAGTGTTTCCTCTACCAAGTATGCGAGTGGCAAGATAGTAAGTAAAATATCTAATAGCCGGGAGTTGAATGTTTCTTATCTTGCCACGCTGTGCGGTGCGGTCATCATCGTTGGTCACTCCTCGGTAAAGCTCCACTAAATCAGTGGACTATTGCAGCATCTTCCTCGCTGTCCCAAACATGGGTATACCTAGAATGTTACAAAATCTCTCCGAAGACATGGTGATAGGTCTATCATAATCTTGAATGCAATGGAAGGATTGTAATGAGCATTAGTGAATTTAAAACTTTCAACGAAAATCTTTGTGAGAATGGCATATTGATTACTCTCATCCATCATGTATGTAGTCAATCCAACCCTATTAACAAGGTGCAAGAAATCATCAAGAATCCCTGCATCATGCAAAAAATTAGTACAATGGAAGGTCGATGGATGTGCATCTCCATCAGTCCCCCTCAAGGTTCGGTGACATAAGATCTTCATTGTAGGATATCCTATATTGAGCAGTGGATCTTGAAGGCCTTGAGGACCTTGGTGCTTTTCTTTCAAACACTTCTCCATAGGTGAAGTTATCCATGTCCTTTTTCTGAAATTTTTAACAAACCTCATTGATGGCTATGATAGCGACAGGCAGTCCTTGTGCGTGGTGGATGACCATCCCATTGGGAACCCCAAGAGGAAGGTATGAAGAGTGCAGCAGCAAGTTTTCCCTCAGTTAAGAAACCAAGGTTTAATATCGTTCAGGAGAAGGGAGACGTTGACAACTGAAGGTGATGCGGACTGGCGTAGTAACTCTTCAACAAGGGCGCCGTTAACGATACTTGTTGACTCGTCTTCGGCCAGCAGCAACGCGGAACCTGCACACACACAAACAAGTACTTTGCTCCCAACTTGCGATGAGGTTGTCAATCTCACCGGTTTGCTTGAAACAAAGGTTATGAGTGTATCGAGTGGAAAACAGTAATAAAATGCTAGTAAAGTAAACAGTGCAGGAAAAGTAAACAGGTGATTGCAATATGATTAAAATAGGACCGGGGTCCACAGTTCACTAGTGGTGTCTCTCCATAGATAAATAACATGCTGGGTAAACAAATTACAGTTGGGCAATTGATAGAATAAAGATAACATGATATGTCAAGAAGATCACTATGAGATTCACTCTGGGCATTACAACAAAATACATAGACCGCCATCCAACTGCATCTATGACTAATAATCCACCCTCGGGGATATCATCCGAACACCCCAAAAGTATTAAGTTGCAAACAACAGATAATTGCATTAAGCAAAGTGTGTAATGTAAACAAAGCATATGCCCTTGAGCATATGAATGTTGTTTTCTCCCTAGTAGCAACAGCACATCTACCACCTTAGAGGTTTCTGTCACTCCCCCAGGTGAAATAGAGACATGAACCCACTATCGAGCATAAATACCCCCTCTTGGAGTCACTAGCAACTACTCGACCAAGATAGCCACTAACAACGGAGAGCATGCAAGATCATAAACAACATAGAGATAACAAAAGATATAATTCAGTACAGCAACTTAATCATAAACACCAATATTCATCGGATCCCAACAAACCAACATCATAGTATTACATAACGGTGATCTCAATCATGTAGGGCAGCTCATGAGATCTAAACATGAAGCACATGGTGGAGAAGACAACCATCTAGCTACTGCTATGGACCCATAGTCCAAGGTAGACTACTCACTCATCGCTCCGGAGGCAAGCATGGCGATGAAGAAGACCTCCGGTGGTGATTCCCCTCTCCGGCAGGGTGTCGGGAAGAGCTTCTGGACCCTCCCGATCTTCGGGTCGACGGTGGCGGCGGATCGCGATGTATTCTGGAAAACTGATCCGGCCCTTAGGTTTTTCTCGTCAGG
Organism: Dactylis glomerata; assembly: GCA_007115705.1. NCBI lineage: Eukaryota > Viridiplantae > Streptophyta > Magnoliopsida > Poales > Poaceae > Dactylis > Dactylis glomerata. The sequence goes on from QXEO01000721.1 coordinate 3,080,600, forward strand.
GGGTATATGTAGGCGAAGGGGGACTGTCAGAGGAGGTCACACGCTCCCTCACACGGGCCCGGCGCGGCCAGGGGTCTGGCCGCGCCACCCCTGTGTGTGGGGGGCACGTGGCCCCCTCCGTCAGGTCTTCTGATCTTTGGGAGCTCCCCGGTGAAATATGACTTCAGGAACTTGTTTCGTCCAATTCCGAGAATATTTCCTGTGTATCACTTTTGAAACACAAAAATAGCAGAAAATAGGAAACTGGCACTGTGGCACTTCGTTAATAGGTTAGTTCCGGAAAATGTATAAAAATGCCACTAAGTGTAACGAAACAATAGGCAAATGGTGTAAAACAAAGCATGGAGCATCAAAAATTATAGATACGTTTGAGACGTATCAAGCATCCCCAAGCTTAACTCCTGCTCGTCCTCGAGTAGGTAAGTGATAACAAAAGAATAATTTTTGAGGTGACATGCACCTACACAATCTTGATCATATATGTAAGCATTGATGAGCTGGGATCAATAGAACTTAAAACATGGGCATGAAAGATATAATCATGACAATAAGAACTTAGCAACCATGTTGTAAACATGCAAATGAACACAAACAAAAGATCATGATAATGAAACAATGAAAGTCAAACGTGTGTTCTAATCATAAGGAAAAACATAAATGTGTAGGACACCTCAAAGTTTAAGAGGGCGACTAGATACAAATAATTTAAGAACAAGTGAAACCAATCAATATGAGTCAATCAATGAACCTTGGGACAATGCATATCACACTAAGAATGACAACTATGCTCTCTTAATGGTGCATAAAGAAAGAAGGTGGTGACTCAACATAAAAGTAGAAGAAAGGCCCTTCGCAGAGGGAAGCAGTGATTGCAAGTTTTATAACCTTCAAAAATTATGGTACTTACCGGCTTTGAGCTCTCATTGCCCCCATCATAAGCATCTTGAATGGTTAAAGTTAATGCGAGAACAATTATGATGCATATGCTTGACAAATCATAAGTTGAAAACCTCGTGTCCCGTGAATACAAGTACCCAAACCATGCTAGTTTACTTAGAGTCCCAAGCAAGGCTCTTGTCATTGTAAGTATATGCATATCATTGAGAACCACCAATGGGGTACCTCCGTGCCCGATGACATGGAACAAGCCCACACCAAAATGACAGGACAAGCAGACAATGAACACCTCGGCATCTCTTTTATTTGCTATATTGTTTAGCTTTTTATTGTGAGATGCGTCGTCGAATGTTCACCATGGGTATGCTGCAAATTTCCACCATGAATTATGCATGGCTTAGATTGGCGGCCCGACGTTTCCCTAACACATATAAAAACTCCATGATCCTCACAAGATTCCCAATTCATTTCACACAGCGGGCATCCATAAACAAAAGATCACGATATCAACTCAAAAAGAAGTGCAATGTTGAAAGCTTGCCCCATGACGGCATGGTTGGGCTAGAATCCAACTTACAACTTGCAAGCATAACAACTCAGCATAAAAGACCACAATGTCAAATTTTTAGAACAGGAAAAAGTAAAGTGTGCCTTCCGGTTCGTGAGAGCTTTACTGACCGAATTTCGCATAACACTGGTAAGAGTTTAATTTGAAGAGAAAATAAAAGCAAGTCAAATTTACTTGGAATAGCAAATTGCTAATAGGTATGTATGGTGGACACAATGGCAAACTTGGCTTTTAGGAGTTGGATGCACGAGTAGAGCTCATACTCAGTACAAGGCGAGGGCTAGCAAAAGACTGGGAGCGACCAACTAAGAGAGCAGTAATGGCCATAATCATGCAAAGCGACAAAGCGACATTAAAAGAAGCATATGATGGCATCAAAAGTCAAAAACTAAATGATCATGAAGGCTAAAGGCGACTTTGGAAGAGTCTAACATGTGTGAGCATGCGTCAAGTCAACCCAAATAAAGCATCAAGGAGAAAACCAAAATAATGCTTCCATACAATAAAAACAACGCATGATTTTTTCAAAGGCTCATTAAGCAATCTCAGTTATTTGAGACAAGTCATGCTACAGCAAAAACACTAAGCATACTATCAAAAAGACATCAAGCATGACATGAAAAAGCCTAAGCCGCAGTCTACACAAGCTCCTTCTTGTACCACTATTTTGCACAAAGCTTTTTCTCTTTTCCAACACCATTTGAAATTTTTAAACACACCTCTTTTGATGAAAACCAATAAAGTTCAGAGGCAAAAATGCACCTTGATGAAAAGATATGACAAGATCTGAATGCATATCAAGGCGAAAACGAAAACCAAAAGCAGTAGCAGAAAAACTAGAATGCTCGATTTATAAGAGTGAAAACTAGAGCATTCTTTGCAAATGAAAACGAGTACATCTCCTCCAAAGGAAATTTGTTGGGGTCCAACCATTTATTGCAGCAAACAAACAAACTAAACACACTAAGAAAACTAAAACAACTGACGCTCCAAGAAAAACACATAGTGCATGAAGCAATAAAAATATAGTGTTTTGAAAGGTGACCTGATTTTTGCCGATGAAGAAGGGGTGCCTCGGGGGCATCCCCAAGCTTTGACGCTTGTACTTCTTGGATATTTCTTGGGGTGATGCATGGGCATCCCCAAGCTTGATCTTTTGTCCATTCTTCAACTCATCTCATCATTCTCCAATCCCTACACTTGAAAACTTCCTTCATACAAAACTAAACACAATTCTATTAGCAACATTAGTGTAAGCATAAAATATATTCATCCTCTTTTAGCTTCAGGTTTCAACCCAAAACCACCACATATAAAGTATATACTACTGTAGCAACTTCCACAAGAGTTCCATGATCAAAAAGAACTCGAAAGAAAGCGATAAAGTGGCAAAAACAAATATTGGCAGAAATCTGTCAAAACTGGACAGCTGATAATGGACGAATTTTTGAGGGATTTTCCGTTGCTCAAATCAAAAAGTGTTCAACTAAGAAAAGTTTGGATATAACCTGGGGCATAAGCACAAGAAATCGCAGGTCCAAAAGATAAACAGAGAATTTTCACGAATTTTTACGGTGCAGCACCGAAAACAGTTTCAGGACAGCAATAACCCCAAATCTTTACCTCACTCAAATTAGAGGCTTCTCTTGGCACAAAAACGAAATAAACAAGATAAGGAGCGGTCATTACAGTAGTAATGACTTCCAAGACTCAAGAAAAAGAAAAAGTACTGAAAAGTAAACAATGGGTTATCTCCCAAGAGTGCTTTTCTTTAACGCCTTTGAGCTAGGCGCAGAAAATTGCGAATCAAGTAATATCAATAGATGAAGCGCTAGGATCAGAGCGTGCCTTACCTCTCCCTTTCATACCTTTGCTCTTGACTCTAGGAAAGACATGGTTATTGCAAGGTGGAGTAGTAAATGTTATATTGCCTTTTCCCACATCGATAACGGCGCCAAGGAGCTTCAGAATGGATCTTCCAAGTGTGATTTGTCCTTTTCCTACACATTCAATAACAAGATAATCAGTAGATATCATTCTTCCTAGGATTTTTGTAAAGACTCCTTCAGCTATTCCAAGGGGAGATATGGTGGCATTGTTAGTAAGAAAAATTTCTTCTCCTCCCTCAGAAAGCTTCCAAAGGCTCAAAGATTCATAAACATCATTTCGCATGAAACAAAATTCAGACATAATATCACAACGAGCATGAAAAGTTTCACCACTAATGGTGATCTTTATTGTAGGATACCAGCTCGAAGGTTCAGTATTGGTTGGCACATAATCAAAATGCTGGCGCAAAGTATTGTAGCAAGAATGCAAACTAGCAGTGTGAGTCTCAAGAGTATTAAGTCTATTAAAAATGCTCACAAGAGAGGAATCAAAATAGGTTGGCATGCTATAAATTGTGATCAACTTTTTAATAATATTGAAGGCTTGATCTCCATCACAATGAAGGAAATCTCCTTCTGCAGTAGCATCCAAAGCATATCTATAACGAAGAGAAAGTCCAAAGTAAAAGCTACTAAGAAGCAAACTCAAAGTCATTTTAGGTTCAGTTTTTCCATGCCATTCATAAATTCTAGACCAAGCTTCTTTAAAGCTTTCCTCATCTTTCTGCTTAAAGGTAAAGATCATGTCCGCGGGGGACATAGTAGTAGCAACTAAACTAGACATGATAAACTAAAAGCAAAGAAATAACAACTACCAAGGATTCTAATTTTTTTTGGGTTTTTGATATAAAGCAATGCAGGTAAAATAAAATAAAGTAAAGCAAAACAAATAACAAAGCAATGGATGTGTGTGCGAAGAACTCCCCTCGCAGAAGTCTTCTCTTCCTTCCCCGGCAACGGCGCCAGAAAAAGTGCTGATGGCTATGATAGCGACAGGCAGTCCTTGTGCGTGGTGGATGACCATTCCGTTGGGAACCCCAAGAGGAAGGTATGAAGAGTGCAGCAGCAAGTTTTCCCTCAGTTAAGAAACCAAGGTTTAATATCGTTAAGGAGAAGGGAGACGTTGACAACTGAAGGTGATGCGGACTGGCATAGTAACTCTTCAACAAGGGCGCCGTTAACGATACTTGTTGACTCGTCTTCGGCCAGCAGCAACGCGGAACCTGCACACACACAAACAAGTACTTTGCTCCCAACTTGCGATGAGGTTGTCAATCTCACCGGTTTGCTTGAAACAAAGGTTATGAGTGTATCGAGTGGAAAACAGTAATAAAATGCTAGTAAAGTAAACAGTGCGGGAAAAGTAAACAGGTGATTGCAATATGATTAAAATAGGACCGGGGTCCACAGTTCACTAGTGGTGTCTCTCCATAGATAAATAACATGCTGGGTAAACAAATTACAGTTGGGCAATTGATAGAATAAAGATAACGTGATATGTCAAGAAGATCACTATGAGATTCACTCTGGGCATTACAACAAAATACATAGACCGCCATCCAACTGCATCTATGACTAATAATCCACCCTCGGGGATATCATCCGAACACCCCAAAAGTATTAAGTTGCAAACAACAGATAATTGCATTAAGCAAAGTGTGTAATGTAAACAAAGCATATGCCCTTGAGCATATGAATGTTGTTGTCTCCCTAGTAGCAACAGCACATCTACCACCTTAGAGGTTTCTGTCACTCCCCAGGTGAAATAGAGACATGAACCCACTATCGAGCATAAATACCCCCTCTTGGAGTCACTAGCAACTACTCGGCCAAGATAGCCACTAACAACGGAGAGCATGCAAGATCATAAACAACATAGAGATAACAAAAGATATAATTCAGTACAACAACTTAATCATAAACACCAATATTCATCGGATCCCAACAAACCAACATCATAGTATTACATAACGGTGATCTCAATCATGTAGGGCAGCTCATGAGATCTAAACATGAAGCACATGGTGGAGAAGACAACCATCTAGCTACTGCTATGGACCCATAGTCCAAGGTAGACTACTCACTCATCGCTCCGGAGGCAAGCATGGCGATGAAGAAGACCTCCGGTGGCGATTCCCCTCTCCGGCAGGGTGCCGGGAAGAGCTTCTGGACCCTCCCGATCTTCGGGTCGACGGCGGCGGCGGATCGCGATGTATTCTGGAAAACTGATCCGGCCCTTAGGTTTTTCTCGTCAGGGGGTATATGTAGGCGAAGGGGGACTGTCAGAGGAGGTCCCACGCTCCCTCACACGGGCCCGGTGCGGCCAGGGGTCTGGCCGCGCCACCCCTGTGTGTGGGGGCCACGTGGCCCCCCTCCATCAGGTCTTCTGATCTTTGGGAGCTCCCCGGTGAAATATGACTTCATGAACTTGTTTCGTCCAATTCCGAGAATATTTCCTGTGTATCACTTCTGAAACACAAAAACAGCAGAAAACAGGAAACTGGCACTGTGGCACTTCGTTAATAGGTTAGTTCCGGAAAATGTATAAAAATGCCACTAAGTGTAACGAAACAATAGGCAAATGGTGTAAAACAAAGCATGGAGCATCAAAAATTATAGATACGTTTGAGACGTATCACTCATAAAATATGATTTTGAGACAAGCAAATGTAGGGAACTACTATAGTGAGTTACTAGAGAGCTACCATGCATCTAAATATCATTTCTAAGCAATAGAACAAGCATGCATACTCATTTATCCTGCCACCTACAATGCTAAAAATACTCAAAAAATACTCCACCAAAAGAAATTCTACTTGGACAAGCGGAGGAGTCACATACCGGAGAACAAATGCTCCAAATCTCAGCAGAAATGATGGGCTAAGCAAGGAGATCGAAAAATCAAGGTGAAGAACAGCAAGAACTCAGGTTTGAGCTGGGTGTGTCATTGTTTTCGGGAGAGAGAAAGAGCAGGGGAGGAAGAGATAAGTGAGAGGCCAGATGGGGCCCTCTCACACCAGGTGGGAGCGCCCCAGGCTGGGCCGCGCCCCCTGTGTGGGAGATGGCGTGGCAGCCCCTCCTGGTGTCTCCCAGGTGTCTCTCTGCCCCATTTTTGACATAAAAATTTATAAAGAATTTTCTGGAATTTTTCGAGAAACTTTATTTTTGAGGATTTTTCAGAAATTGGCATATCGATAAAAACTCAAAAAATGAAGATGAAATGATTTAAGCAAATCAAAACCAAGCATGCAGCAGCTCTGAGATACTCTTAATCATGTAACTGAACTAAAGGAATAAAATTTGAATAAGTAAATATAAGTGAGGGTGAGTGGATGCGGTGAAAACGAAGTTTCGTTCATATAAAATCATTTTGTTAACAAGGTTGATCAAGTCTTGTTCCCAAACTAACTTTATATGAGGCAAAACTTTGCACTTCACTTAATGCTTATGTTACCTCAACTTTGATAGGCAAAGTCCCAATCATAACAATTTTATATTCTTCCTTGGGCTTTCGCTCTGAACAAATAATTTGACCAACTTTGATGGTCTCAACATTCTTGACGGAATTTAGAGCATTCTTTCTATCAATCTTCTTAGGAAAATAAACCGTGTACTCTTTATCATTGACATTGAAAGTTACTTTTCCTTGATTGCAATTAATAATAGCACCTGCAGTGTTTAGAAAAGGTCTCCCAAGAATAATGGACATATTATCATCTTTAGACATTTCCAACACAACAAAGTCAGTTAATATCAAACAACTGTTAGCAACTTGAACAGGAACATTTTCACATATACCAATAGGAATAGTAGTAGACTTATCAGCCATCTGCAAAGATATATCAGTTGATACCAATTTTTCTAGATCAAGTCTCTTATAAAGAGAAAAAGGCATGACACTAACTCCAGCTCCCAAATCACATAAAGCAGTTCTAACATAGTTATTTTTAATGGAGCAAGGAATAGTTGGTATACCTGGATCTCCAAGCTTCTCCAGTACTTTACCATCAAAAGAATAATTAGCAAGTAAAGTAGAAATTTCCTCATTAGGAATCTTCCTTTTGTTAGTAACAATATCTTTCATATACTTTGCATAAGGAGGCATTCTAATAGCATCAGTCAAAGGAATTTGCAAAAATAGAGGTCTCATCCATTCACAAAACCTGTTGTAGTGTTCTTCTTCCTTGGACTTGTGTTTCTTACCAGGAAAAGGCATTGGTTTCTGCACCCAAGGTTCTCTCTCATTACCATGCTTGTTGGCAATGAAGTCTTCTTTGGTGTACTTTGCATTCTTATCAATCTTTTCTGTTTCCTCTTCAATTTCTTCTTTATCGGAAGCATCTCCTGGTTCAGTTTCAGCATCAGAAATAGAAACACTACTAGGATCTTTACCTGCATCAGACGATTCTGTAGTCGTTTTATGCTTCTTCTTCTTCTTCTTCTTCTTAGAAGGAATATCATCACTTGGAATACGTTGAGAATCTTGCTCGACCCTCTTAGGATGTCCTTCAGGATATAATAGATCTTGAGTAGTAGCACCACTTCTTGTGCGTATTTCACATGCTTGCTTCTCTCTTGCGGCATTAACTAGCAAGTCTTTTTGCACCTTGGTAAGCTGATCAATTTGTGTTTGAACTATTTGAAAATGTTTAACAAGTATCTTCACATCATTGGAGGTTCTCTCCACAATATCCTGCAACTTGTTAATAGCTCTAGAATTTTCCAACAAATGATTCTGCACCATTCTATTAAAATTTTCTTGCTTAACAGTAAAATTATCAAACTCATCTAAGCATTGACCAGGAGGTTTAGAATAAGGAATATCTCTATCATTGAAGCGTTGGAGAGAGTGTACCTCAATAGTGGATGAATGAGGGATTGGCTTACATAATTCTTCTATAGCAGGTAAATTCTTCACATCTTTAGCCTTAATACCTTTCTCCTTAAGAGATTTCTTAGCTTCCTTCATAACTTCATCATTTAATTCAATCATCCCTCTCTTCTTTGGTGTAGGCTCTGGAACTAGCGTAGGTGTTGGTGCTGGTGTTGGCTTAACTAGAGTCCAATCATCATGATTCCGGCTTATTTTAGCCATTAATTCTTCAGCTTCAGCCAGAGTTCTTTCCCTGAAAACACAACCAGCACAACTATCCAAATATGACTTAGATTCATCAGTTAGTCCATTATAAAATATATATCAAGGAGTTCATTTTTAGGCAATGGCTCTTTAGGCAAAGCTCTAATTAAAGAACAAAACCTTGTCCATGATTCAGGCAATATCTCTCCTTTTCCCTGTTTAAAATCAAAGATTTTCTGCACAGCAGCATGTTGAGCACTAGCAGGATAATATTTCTGAAAGAAAGCATTAACCAAAGCAATAGGACTATTAAGAGATCCAGGAGACAAGCTATTAAACCAAGTTTTAGCTGCATCTTTCAACGAGAAAGGAAAAATCTTAGCAACAAAGTAAGTGCGAAGCTTAATATCATCAGAAAATAGATTACTCAAAGTAGAAAGCTCATTCATGTGCTCCATGGCACTCTCATCTTTAGTACCACAAAAAGGAGTTTTCTCAACAATAGATATGTAAGATAAATCTAAAGAGAAATCATAATCCTTGTCTCTAATATCTATGGGAGAAGCAGCAAACTTAGGATCAGGAGACAATTTATATCTGACAGCATGTCTCGCTAAAAGTTCCTTAACATCAACAGCATTACGAGTAGAATGAGCTTCAGCAATAAAATCATTGTTAAGCTCAATATAAGCATTATCATCAAAATCATCACTAGGACATTCCCTAGACTCAGGTGAACTAACAGGTGTAACAGTGGTGTTTCCCAACTTAGCTCTAGCAATAGTAGCATCTAAAAAGGAACCTAGTGAACCACTCTCATCAAGCACAGTAGAAGCATCATCTAAATTATCAGTGGTATTTTCAAACTTAGCAAAAGTAGTAGCAGTAGCGTGTGCACGTGGTGGTGTAAGCAACTTACTCATAACAGATGGTGAATCAAGAGCAGCAGAAGTGTTCAAAGTCGTACCTCTTTTTGTAGTGGATGGCAATATATGAACTTTTCCATCACGAGGTTTACCCATGATGAAAGGATTGCAGCGAACAATATGAATACCAAGTGAACTTACAAATAAAGCTATGCTCCTCGGCAACGGCGCCAGAAAATAGTCTTGATGACCCACAAGTATAGGGGATCGCAACAGTCTTTGAGGGAAGTAAAGCCCAAATTTATTGATTCGACACAAGGGGAGCCAAAGAATATATGTAAGCCTTAACAGATGAGTTGTCAATTCAGCTGCACCTGGAAACAGTCTTGCTCGTAGTGGTTTATCAGTAGCAATAGTTTTATAGTGGTGATAGTAGTGAAACAGTAACAGCAGTAGTAAAATAGCAGCGATAATAGTAGTAATAGTAAACAGTAGGAACAAATACTGTAGGCATAGAGATGGATTACGGGCATTGCATGGATAAGATAATTCATGAAATCAATGAGATATGGGCATTGCAGATAAATAAAGATAAAGCATCCGAGTACAAACAATCATAGGCATGTGTTCTGTATATAGTCATACGTGCTCGCAAGGAGAAACTTGCACGACATCTTTTGTCCTACCAGCCTGTTGCACCAGGGCCTCAAGGGAAACTACTGGTAATTAAGGTACTCCTTTTAATAAAGTACCGGAGCAAAGCATTAACACTCGGTGAACACATGTGATCCTCACATCATAGCCATCCCCTCCGGTTATCCCAATTTCTGTCACTTTGGGGCCTCGGGTTCCGGACAACAATATGTGTACACAACTTGTAGGTAAGACCATAAACAACAAGTATCATCATAGAAATAATAACATGTTCAGATCTGAAATCATGGCACTCGGGCCCAAAGTGACAAGCATTAAGCACAACAAGTTGCAACAAAGTCATAAGCACTAATAGAAGATACTAGGCACTATGCCCTAACAATCTCATATCAAATTACATGAACGATCTCATCCAATCCCTACCATCCCCTCACCTACAGCAGGGGAATTACTCACACATGGATGGGGGAGTCATGGATGGTCGATGGAGGAGCGTCGGTGATGATGGCGATGAAGATCTCCTCCAAATCCCCATCTTGGCAGGGTGCCAGAACGGAGTTTCTGGTTCTGAATCACGGTTTCTGATGGCGGCGGCGCAGCGGAAGTCTATCTGGAAAAAACGCCGTCTCCCCGATATTTTCAGGTAAAGGGGTATATGTAGGCGGAAGGAGGGGTCGAGGCGACGGCCGAGCCGCCCTCACACCAGGTGGGCGCGGCCAGGGCTGGGCCGCGCCCCCTGTGTGTGTGGATGCCTCGTGCCTCCACTCCATCTCGTCTTCTGGCTCCGTGGGTCTTCTGGTGAAATAGGATTTTTGATGATTTTTCCCGAATTTTTACTGAAAGTTGGATTTCTGCACAAAAACGAGACACCAGAGCAATTCTGCTGAAAACAGCGTTAGTCCGTGTTAGTTGTATTCAAAACACACAAATTAGAGGAGAAACAATAGCAAAAGTGTTCAGGAAAGTAGATACGTTTTGGACGTATCAGTCCTCCATGCGCGTTCCCGGGGGGGTGATAGGAGATCACCCTGTGGGATCCTCTCACACTATGACTGGAGGTCTTGTCCTTCAAGATAGGTCCCGAGCCTTTTGTCGTATGCTTCTTTCTCCCGGCTAGGGGAGATGCATTCGCTTGTAAGCTTCCCTCCCCGTAAGAGGGAGAGATCTTCTCGCCTTTCTTTTTAGCGAGGGGGAGGGCCTCGTCTGGTGCCCGGCAACGCCTTGCCATGCTAGACACCCTGGGCAGAGCTTGCCGGAGGGCTTGTCACGGGCATTGTTTTTGGAAACCTTCTAGGAAATGGTAAAGAGCAAAGGGATGCTGCCATGACAGAGCTTCCGAAGATGCCGGTCGAGGGGTTCTCATGATATCTTAGAGAAGCTCTACCGCAGGAGCAACTCTTGCCTTCACCATGCCCTTGGTGCCTCTTGCTCTGCGCTGCTTCCGCTGGTTCTCTCCCACCTCCTCTGGGAGATGAGCACCACGGACCAGGCTATATATAGCCTAGACAGCGGCAACCTTCATCTTGTTTCTGCAAGTGGGCTTGCGGACGGCTCTTCGCTGGTTGGAAGCGATGGCCGAACATCCGACAGTGCCTCAGTCCGGCCGCCGGGCGGTGAAGCCTTATCTTCTGCCTTTGTGGAGCGGGCCAAGCGGCCGGTGCTGGGACCCCCTGGTCCAGAGCGACGATAGTAGCCCCTGGTCGTGCCCTGACAACTGCTGCCACTTGTTGCAGGGGTACGGCCAAACAATGGCGCACATGCCCTGCGACACGATAGGTCACACTTGACGTGACTGGTCACGTTGCCAGGCCTAGCACGATGCAAAAAAGAGACATTTGATTGCTCCGCATACCCGAAGGGTCGTGCATAGACTCTAGTGCTCTCCCACGACGCCTCAGTTCCTACATGGGGCAAAAACTGCTCGGCGTAGTGGGGCAGTTGCCATGCAGTATGCGCATGGGAAATGAGTGAGGGGTTAATGCGGGAGTGAAACAGATGGTGGGCCCACGCCCATGCCCTATAAAGGGGGATTGGGCAGTGTCATCAATCCATTCATTGCCAACGCATCTCTCCACTCGCCTCCTTCTTCACAGCACTCCTCGTGCTATCCTCTGCATCTCGCCCCTCGCTGTGCCATGGATCCCAGAAAGTCCATGTCCAAGAAGGTGGACGCGCAAGGCTCCCAATCTTTAGACCCCTTTCTTCCTTTTGGGCCCACTGATAAAGGGCAAGGGCTTGAGCAACTCGTTGTATACGTGGTGGATGGGTCAAATGAGCATGGTCCGACCATCCTGGCCCACGCAAGCAAAGCCGTCGGTCATGGGGCGAGGGATGCAAGGGTCTTCTTCTGCTTCCTGGTGGCGGGGATGGTTCCTCCAATATCGCTTTTTCTCCAAACCGTGCTTTCAACCTACGGCGTGGTGCTGGCGCACCTCCACCCCAAAACTCTCCTAGCGCTGGCCATCTTTCAGCACCTTTGCGAGGCGTACGTTGGGATATGCCCTTTAATGGCTCTCTTTCGCATCTTCTTCGAGGAGCGTCTCGATGCCAGTGGCGCCATCTCCGGCTGCCTCACCTTCCGCCTCCGTCCGAGCATGGTGATGTGCTCCAACCCCATGCCAAACAGAGACTGAGAGGAAGGGCAGGAGAACTGGTGCTTCATGAGGTCCGTGGAGGAACATGATCCCGTGGCATACGCCGACCCGACAGGTGCCCTGGAAGCCCTCCCTATCTGGACCTCACCGGCGAGCATGGCCGGCCTGGAGGCCGCAGTGGAGAGGATCCAGAATCTCTAGGACCTCCACCTTGCCACCCACCACATGGTGAACTCTTACATTCGCCACAACATTGCGCCGCTGCAGCGGCGCTCCTGCCCTCATTGGGAGGTGCTCTCTCGGAATCACCTGACGAGGTTGCACTAGGAAAGTCCCTCTGAGGACGAGATCTTGTTGATCTCCAACTTTCTGACTGGTAGAAGCCAAACAGAACTACTTAGGCCTCAAAGAGTTCGCATGCTCATCCAGCTGAGCACTGTGGAATGCGAGGCCATTGTAGCATCCATGCCCCGCTGCGACGAATGGGGTCCTGCTGCTACTGCTCTAGCGGCACCGAAGGTAGTTGTCAAAGGAGCAGACGAGGACCTCATCATGGCACAGAGAAGCCGCTTGCTCGGTCGCCTTCTCGTGGCCCAAGAGGCCGTTGAGGAGGATGAAGGATCAGACGCCCCGGTGCTACTCCCTCGGTAGTGCCTGAGGCTGTCATACCTGGCAAGCCCTCGTGCCTCAACGCCTGGAGTGAGCTTGTCTGCGGGTGCCAGCACTTCGCGTGCTGCTCCCGCAGCTAGCCCGCTCCCAAGTACTGAAGGTTGGGATAACCTCGAATGGGGCTGCCTCCTGGACCTGCCTCGGTAAGCTTCCCGGGCTTGCTTGCACATCTTCCTTTTTGTTGGGTCTTTTGAATTCACAATGCTTCTTTCCTTTCATGCAACAGGGATCTCTCCCTGGAACCCTCAGCCAAGCGGGCCCAGGAAGATGCCCATGTGCAAAGTGAGCCCACCAGCAAGAGGCTTCACGGAGCCCCGGGTGAGGAGTTGCAACTCTCTGCAACGGGTAACTTATTCCCACTCTGTTCGTTTCCCACACCCCTTGCCGGGATTGCCCTTCCTGGGCTATTGTTTGCCGCCTCTTTCGAGTGCAGATGCCGAGGCTAGCGTGGTTGCTAGAGGCCTTCCGGGATGGCTCCCCACTACCAGTACCGCCATGCCGATAGGTGCACTCCTTTTGCCAGCTTTTGGCCAGCCTTTTCTATATTGCCCTTCACGACAATTGACTTTTCCCTTCTGTTTTTCTTCTTGGGTCTACAGATGCCGTGTCCTTTCTGGTACGTAGGTCAATGGAGCCGGTGGGCATGGCTAGCCGGGAGGGCAGTCCGGGAGCAGCTCGTGCTCCGGACTCCTCCGCTCTGGCTTCCCCTTCCCATGCTCCAACTTCTGCCGCAACCCCAATGGACTTCGTCCAGGAGCAGCTGCGGCAAAGTGCATCGATGGGGCCTCTAGGGGAGCGACCTAGAGGGGGTCCTAGGACAGGCTGCCGCCGTAGCTCCCTGGTACTACCACTCCGGCAGCCCCCAGCCGGACACCTTCTCATGCCGTGAATCCCACGGAAACTAGTCCAAGGATACCACAGTGGGAGCGTGACGCTGTGCATCCGGGCCCAGATGCACATCAAGTCTCACGAGCAGAGCCCAACGACGAGGTGGCGAACCCTGAGGCCAGCATGGTCGAGCTGGAGCAGGAGCATCGGGACTAGGAGAGTGATCTCCTAGCCTAGATCTCTAATCTGGATGATAGAGCTCGGTCGTATGAAGAGTGCCTCGACAAGCTGGCCTCGACCAATGCCGAGCTGCGTGAGGCATTGCGCAACCAGGAGGTGGGAACCGACGCTCAAGTTGATGCTGTTCAACGGTAGCCTAATGCCGCATTGCAGCACCAGGTGAGCTTGAACACTCATATTGCCGCATTGCAAGGCAAACTGCCGCATCACTGTCGCGACGGCGGAGTCGCGTGCGGCAGTCGTGGCTGAGCGCAATGCAAGCATCGCATTCATCACAACACAGCTGGAGAAGGCTCTCGAGGATGAGACGACAACCTTCATCTCCCTGGCTCAAGCCAGAACGGCGATGGCCAACACCGTCTGAGGGTTTTGAGGCCTTGCGGTTCAAGTGAGGCCAACGCTGGAGGTGCTGGGCCTCGAGCCGCCGCGGATTCCATCTAAACTGGAGGGAAGCATCGCCCTCTAGTTTGCAGACGTCATCGGGAGGATCGGCTCACTCCCGGAGAAGTTGAGGCAAGTGCTACAGATGGAAGGAGAGCGTGTTTTCAACTTGGTTGACAACATCATCCTTACACGAGTGCATCGCTTCGCCCCCATCTTCCCTTTTGCCTGAATCTTTGAGAGATTTGGAGATGATGCTGCTGTGGCCAAGGTTGTCGCCCAGCTTCTGCTAGCGGGTTGATTGCGGGAAGATAACCACCTAGTTGGGAACCCCAAGAGGAAGGTATGATGAGCATAGCAGCAAGTTTTCCCTCAGTAAGAAACTGAGGTTTATCGAACCAACTGGAAAAAGCCAAACTTCAGAAGGTGATGCCTGCTAGCTTCACGACAGCTCCGGACAATTTATTAGGCGCCTCGTCCAGGGCTTTACTTTACACCAGCAGCAACGTGGAACCTGCACACAACACAACCAAGAACTTTGCTCCCAACTTACGATGAGGTTGTCAATCTCACCGGTTTGCTATAAATAAAGGATTGAGCGTATCGAGTGGAAAGCAATAGTAGTATGCAAGAAAGTAAATAGTGTGAGTAAAAGTAAATAGTAATAGCAATGTAAAGGAAATTGGACCGGGGTCCACAGTTCACTAGTGGTGTCTCTCCATAAGATAAATAACAACATGCTGAGTAAACAAATTACAGTTGGGCAATTGATAGAATAAAGATAGCATGCATATGTCACGAGGATCACTATAAGATTAACTCTGGGCATTACAACAAAATACATAGACCACCATCCAACTGCATCTATGACTAATAATCCACTTGCGGGGATATCGTCCGAACACCCCTCGAGTATTAAATTGCGAACAATAGATAACTGCATTAAGCAAAGTGTGTAATGTAAACAAAATGAATGTCCTTGGACACAAGAATGTTGTTTTCTCCCTAGTGGCAACAACACATCTACAACCTTAGAGGTTTCTGTCACTCCCCCAGATTAAATAGAGGCATGAACCCAACTATCGAGCATAAATACCCCCTCTTGGAGTCACTAGTATCTACTTGGCCAAGATAGCTACTAACAATAGAGAGCATGCAAGATTATAAATAACATAGAATTAACATAAGATAATATTCAGCACATCAACTTAACATAACACCAATATTCATCGGATCCCAACAAACACAACATGTAGAATTACATAAATATGATCTCGATCATGTAAGGCAGCTCATGAGATCTAAACATGAAGCACATGGTGGAGAAGACAACCATCTAGCTACTGCTATGGACCTATAGTCCAAGGTAGACTACTCACTCATCACGCTAGAGGCAAGCATGGCGATGAATAAGACCTCCGGTGGCGATTCCCCTCTCCGGCAGGGTGCCGAGAAGAGCTTTTGGACCCTCCCGATCTCGGGTCAACGATGGCGGCAGGATCGCGATGTGTTTCTGGAAAATTGATCCAGTCTTTAGGTTTTCCCGTCGGGGGATCTTGATAGGCGAAGGGGCAGCATCAGAAGTGGACCAGTGGGCCCTCACCATAGGGCGGCGCGGCCAGGGGCTGGGCCGTGCCTCCTGGTGGTGAGGCTAGCCCCTAGCCCCTCTCCGTCTCCTCTTCGGTCTTCTGGAAGGTTCGGTAAATATTAGGAGGTTCGGCTTTTGTTTTGTCTAATTCCGAGAATATTTCCTGTGTAACTTTTCTAAAAAACAAAAATAGCAGAAAACAGGGAACTGGCACTGTGGCATCTTGTTAATAGGTTAGTTTCGGAAATGCATAAAAACTCCACGAAGTGTAACAAAACACGAAGCAAATGATGTAAGAACAAGCATGGAGCATCAAAAATTATAGATACGTTTGAGACGTATCAAGCATCCCCAAGCTTAACTCCAGCTCATCCTCGAGTAGGTAAGTGATAACAAAATAATAATTTTTGAGGTGACATGCACCAACACAATCTTGATCATCTATGTAAACATGGAGTGCTGGGATCAAAATAACTTAAAACATGGGCATGAAAGACATAATCTTGATAGAAGAAACTTAGCAACCATGTTATAACATGAAAAAGAACACAAACAAAAGATCATGAAAAATGAAACAATGAAAGTCAAATGTGTGTTCAAATCATATGGAAAACATAGAAAATGGTTTTCAGCTTGTCCTTTATGGAATAGCAAAACATAAACGCATAGGACACCTTCAAGTTTAAGAGGGCGACTAGATACAAATAATTTAAGTACAAGTGAAACCAAAATCATGAATCAATTAATGATAAACTTTGGGACTATGCACATTAAACTCAGAATGACAACTATGCTCTCTTAGACGGTGCATAAAGGTAGAATGTGGTGACTCAACATAAAAATAAAAGAAAGGCCCTTCACAGAGGGAAGCAGGGATTGCAAGTATTATAAACCTTCAAAAATTATGGTACTTAATAGCTTTGAGCTCTCATTGCCCCCATCATAGGCATCTTGAATGGTTAAATTTAATGCGAGTACAATTATGAAGCATAAACCTCGTGTCCCGTGAAGTAGGAATACCCAAACCTCATGCTACTTGACTTAGAGTCCCAAGCAAGCTCTTGTCATTGTAAGTATACACGTATCATCGAGAACAGCCAACGGGTTACCTCCGTGCCCGATGACATGGAACAAGCCCACATCAAAATGACAGGACAAATAGACAATGAACACCTCGGCATCTCTTTTATTTACCATTGGTATAGCTTTTTATTTTGAGATGCGTCATCGAATGTTCACTATGGGCATGCTGTAAATTTCCACCATGAATTATACATGGCTTATATTAGCGGCCCAGGTGTTTCTCTAACACATATACAAACTCCATGATCCCGCAAGATTCCCAACTTATTTCACATCGCGAGTATCTATAAACAAAAGATCACGATATCAACTCAAATAAGAAGTGCAATGTTGAAAGCTTGCCCCATGACGGCATGGCTGGGCTAATTTCCAACTTACAACTTGCAAGCATAACAACTCAACATAAGAGAGCCACAATATCAAATTTTTTAGAACGAGAAAAGTAAAGTGTGTCATCAGGTTCGTGAGAGCTTTACTGACCAATTTTCGCATAACACCAAAAGAGTTTAATTTGAAGGATAGATAAAAGCAAGTCAAATGTACTTTGGAATAGCAAATTGCTAATAGGTATGTATGGTGGACATAATAGAATAACTTGGTTTTTGGGAGTTGGATGCACGAGTATAGCTCATACTCAGTACAAAATGAGGGCTAGCAAAAGACTGGGAGCGACCAACTAAGAGAGCAATAACGGCCATAATCATGCATAGCCACAAAACATCATTAAGAGAAGCATAAGATGGCATAAAAAGCCAAAAACTAAATGATCATAGAGGCTTATGGCGACTTTGTATGAGTCAAACATGTGTAAGCATGCGCCAAGTCAACCCAAATAAAGCATCAAGGAGAAAGCCAAATTAATGCTTCCAAATAATAAAAACAACGCATGATTTTTTTTTCAAAGGCTCATTAAGCAATCTCAGTCATTTGAGACAAGTCATGCTACAGTAAAACCACTAAGCATACTATCAAAACGACATCAAGCATGACATGAAAAAGTCTAAGCCGCAGTCTAAACAAGCTCCTTTTTGTACCACTTTTTGCATGACACTTTTTCTCTTTTCCAACACCATTCGAACCTTTTTGAAACAACTTTTTTCATGAAAACCAACATGGACCAGAGGTCAAAAAACACCTTGATATAAAGATAAAAAAAGATCTAAACAAAAATCAAGGCAAAAAATAAAATCTAAACGGAGTTCTAGAAAAAGAGAACACTCGTTGAACGATAAGAGTGAAAAACGGAGTGTTCTTCGCAAATGAAAAGCAAGGAAACTTCTCCAAAACAAATTTGTTGGGGTCCAACAATTTATTGTAGCAAACAAAAAAAATAAAACTGAAAACTAAAGTAAAGACGCTCCAAGAAAAACGCATAGTGCATGAAGCAATAAAAATATAGTGTGTTGAAAGGTGACCTGATTTTTGCCAATGAAGAAGGGGTGCCTCGGGGGCATCCCCAAGCTTTGGCGCTTGTACCTCTTGGATATTTCTTGGGGTTCATGGGCATCCCCAAGATTGAGCTTTTGTCCATTCTTCAACTCATCTCATCATCCTCCAATCCTACACTTGAAAACTTCCTTCATACAAAACTCAACACAATTCTATTAGCCACATTAGTGTAAGCATAATAATGAATCAACCCCTTTTGGTTCAGATTTCAACTCAAAACCACCACATATAAATCATATACTACTGTAGAAACTTCCCCAAAAGTTCTGTGATCAAAAGAACTCAAAAAGAAAGCGATCGAGAGGCAAAGACAAATAGCGGCAGAAATCTGTCAAAACAGAACAGCTGACAAAGGTCGATTTTTTCGAGGACCTTCTGTTGCTAAAATCAAAAAGTGGAAAACTAATGAAAGTTTGGATATAACCTGGGGCATATGCACAAGAAATCGCAGGTCAAAAAGATGTTCTGAGAATTTTCACGAATGTTTACGGTGCAGCACCGAAATCTGTTTCAGGACAGCAACATCCCCAAATCTTACCTCACTCAAATCAGAGGTTTCTCTTGGCACAACAACGAAATAAAAAGTATAAGGAGTGATTATTACAGTAGTAATAACTTCGAAGACTCAAATAAAAGAAAAAGTACTGAAAAGAAAACAATGGGTTATCTCCCAAGAGTGCTTTTCTTTAACGCCTTTGAGCTAGGCGCAGAAAGGTGTGAATCAAGTAATATCAAGTGATGACGCATCAAGTTCATAATTTGGTCTAAGAATAGAGTCAAAAAATATTTTTTTCTCTTTCTAGGGAAGTGTTCCATACCTTTCTTGAGTGGGAATTGATATTTGATGGTGTCTTCCCTCATATCAATGATGGCACCTACAGTTCGAAGAAAGGGTCTTCCCAAAATAATAGAACATGAAGCATTGCATTCAACATCCATAACAAGAAAATCAACAGGAACAAGGTTATTGTTAACCATAATAAGAACATCATTAGTCCTTCCCAAAGGTTTCTTCTTAGCAACATCAGTAATAGGAACATCATAATAACACTTTTCAAGCGGTGGTAAATCAAGCATGTCATAAATTTTTCTAGGCATAATAGAAATACTAGCACCTAGATCATATAAAGCAGGGCAATCAAAACCATTAACATGCATATCAATGATGGGTTCCCAACCATCTTCTAACTTCTTAGGAATAGAAACGTTTTGCTTCAACTTTTCATCCCTAATTTTCATGAGAGCATTGGTAATATGCTTAGTAAAAGCAACATTTATAGAACTAGCATTGGGACTCAAAGCAAGCTTTTGTAAGAACAAAATAACTTCAGATATATTGCAGCCATCAACATCAAAATCATTAAAAGAAATAGAGCTATCATCTCCTACACTCTGAAAAATTTCAGCACTCTTTTGAGAAAAAGTTTTTGCAGTTTTGGGCTTTTTAACACAAGGAGTAGGAGTTTTCTCTATACCCATCAAAGTAAGGGGATTGATAGCATTTGGAACAAGATCATTAGAGGTAGTAATGGTACATACCTTCATCTTTCTAGCCATCTCATGTTCTCTTTCCCACCTAGCATGCAATTCTGCTAACATCCTAACATTTTCATCAATTCTAACTAGGATAGCATTAGTAGATGCAAAAGTATTGCTTTCTTTCACCTCATTAGGCAACACTTATAATTTCAGAAGTTCAACATCAAGAGCAAGGCTATCAACTTTAGAAGCAAGAACATCAATTTTGCCTAACTTTTCCTCAACAAACTTGTTAAAAGCAGTTTGCTTACTGATGAAGTCCTTGTGCATGACTTCAAGCTCAGAGGGTGCAGCCCTAGTGTTGTTGGAGGAATTACCATAGGAGTTACCATAACCATTACCATTGGTACAAGGATACGGCCTATAATTGTTACTAGCAAAATTGTTCCTATAAGCATTGTCGTTAAAATTATTATTTCTAATGAAGTTTACATCAACATGCTCTTCTTGAGCAACCAAAGAGGCCAAAGGAACATTATTAGGATCAACATGATTCCTATCATTAAAAAGCATAAGCATAATAGCATCAATCTTATCAATCAAGGAAGAGGTTTCCTCGACAGAATTTACCTTCTTACCTTGTGGAGCTCTCTCGGTGTGCCATTCAGAATAATTTACCATCATGTTGTCAAGAAGCTTGGTTGCGGCGCCCAAGGTAAGGGACATAAAAGTGCCTCCAGCAGCTGAATCCAATAGGTTTCTTGAAGAAAAATTCAGTCCTGCATAAAAAGTTCGGACAATCATCCAAGTAGTCAGTCCATGAGTAGGGCAATTCGTTATCATAGATTTCATTCTTTTCCAAGCCTGAGCAACATGTTCATTATCAAACTGTATAAACTTCATGATATCACTACGCAAAGCTATAATCTTAGCAGGAGGATAGTATTTTCCAATAAAAGCATCCTTACAGTTAGCCCAAGAATCAATACTATTTCTAGGCAAAGATAGCAACCAATCCTTAGCTTTTCCTCTCAAAGAAAAATGAAACAACTTAAGCTTAATAATATGACCTTCTACATCCTTATTTTTTGCATCTCACATAGCTCAACAAAATTGTTGAGATGAGCTGCGGCATCATCAGTACTAGCACCAGAAAATTGCTCTTTCATAACAAGGTTCAATAAAGCAGGTTTAATCACATAAAAATTGGCAGTAGGAGCAGGTGGCGCAATAGGAGTGTAGATAAAATCACTATTATTAGTGCTAGTAAAATCACACAACTTGGTGTTCTCATGAGTACCCATTCTAGCAAAGCTAAAAGCAGACAAGTAAAAATAACAACTAATAGGAAACTAATTTTTTTGTATTTTTGATAAAACAATGCAAGCAAAAATAAAGTAAAGCAAAACTAAAACAAAGTAAAGGATGTGCGTGCGAAACTCCCCTTGCAGAAGTCTTATTTTTCCTCGGCAACGGCGCCAAAAAATTAGCTTGATTGCAGGCAGATAACCATCCAGTTGGGAACCCCAAGAGGAAGGTATGATGAGCACATCAGCAAGTTTTCCCTTAGTAAGAAACCGAGGTTTATTGAACCAGTAGGAAAAAGGCAAACTTCAGAAGGTGATGCCTGCTAGCTTCGTGACAACTCTGGACAATTTATTAGGCACCTCGTCCAGGGCTTTGCTTTGCACCAGCAAAAACGTGGAACCTGCACACATCACAACCAAGAACTTTGCTCCCAACTTACGATGAGGTTGTCAATCTCACCGGTTTGTTGTAAACAAAGGATTGATCGTATCGAGTGGAAAGCAATAGTAGTATGCAAGAAAGTAAACAGTGCAAGTAAAAGTAAACAGTAATAGCAATGTAAAGGAAATTGGACCGGGGTCCACAATTCACTAGTGGTGTCTCTGCATAAGATAAATAACAATATGCTGGGTAAACAAATTACAGTTGGACAATTGATAGAACAAAGATAACGTGCATATGTCATGAGGATCACTATGAGATTTACTCTGGGCATTACAACAAAATACATAGACCGCTATCCAACTGCATCTATGACTAATAATCCACTCGCGGGGATGTCGTCCGAACACCCCTCGAGTATTAAGTTGCGAACAACAAATAACTGCATTAAGCAAATTGTGTAATGTAAACAAATAGAATGTCCTTGGACACAAGAATGTTGTTTTCTCCCTAGTGGCAACAACATATCTACAACCTTAGAGGTTTTTGTCACTCCCCCAGATTAAATAGAGGCATGAACCCAACTATCGAGCATAAATATCCCCTCTTGGAGTCACTAGTATCTACTTGGCCAAGATAGCTACTAACAACAGAGAGCATGCAAGATCATAAACAACATAGAGATAACATAAGATAATATTCAGCACATCAACATAACATAACACCAATATTCATTGGATCCCAACAAACACAACATGTAGAATTACATAAAGATGATCTCGATCATGTAAGGCAGCTCACGAGATCTAAACATGAAGCACATGGTGGAGAAGACAACCATCTAGCTACTGCTATGGACCCATAGTCCAAGGTAGACTACTCACTCATCGCGCCGGAGGCAAGCATGGCGATGAAGAAGACCTCCGATGGCGATTCCCCTCTCCGGCAGGGTGCCAGGAAGAGCTTCTGGACCCTCCCGATCTCGGGTCGACGACGGCGGCGGATCGCGATGTGTTTCTGGAAAATTGATCCAGTCTTTAGGTTTTTCCCATCGGGGGGGTCTTTATAGGCAAAGGGGCAGCGTCAGAAGTGGACCAGGGGGCCCTATAGGACGGCGCGGCCAGGGGCTGGGTCGCGCCCCCTGGTGGTGAGGCTAGCCCCTGGCCCCTCTCCGTCTCCTCTTCAGTCTTCTGGAAGCTTTGGTAAATATTAGGAGGTTCGGCTTTTGTTTCATCCAATTCCGAGAATATTTCATGTGTAACTTTTCTAAAACACAAAAATAGCAGAAAACAGGGAACTGGCACTATGGCATCTTGTTAATAGGTTAGTTCTAGAAAATGCATAAAAAATGCCACGAAGTGTAACAAAACACAAAGCAAATTGTGTAAGAACAAGCATGGAGCATCAAAAATTATAGATACGTTTGAGACGTATCACGGGTCAACCACCGCATCCCGAGGCTTGAGCCCCCGGGCCTTTCTTTTCTCATGTTCTCCTGTTCTTGCAGTTATTTCTCAAGAGACATTACACATTTGTATATATATATATATATCATATTGATGATGTAGTTATGTGATGTCTCACAGACCAGTTGAGAAACCCCAAGAGGAAGGTATGATGAGCACAACAGTAAGTTTTCCCTCAGTATGAAACCAAGGTTTAATCGACCAGTAGGAGAAAGAAACCAATTCCGAAGGTTGTTGCTAGCTGACTTTGCGCAACGGCGCCAGAAGAAGCCTTTGATGGCGCGGTGTCTGCAGCAGCAACGTGGAACCTGCACACAGCACAACCAAGATACTTTGCCCCAACTTTCATTGAGGTTGTCAATCTCACCGGTTTGCTGAAAACAAAGGATTAAACATATCGTGTGGAAGATGATATTTGTTTGCAGTAAGTAAATAATAATTGTGGAAAGAAAATGGTTCTTGCAGTAGAAAGTAAAATATATAAAAGAATAGACCAGGGTCCAAAGATCACTAGAGGTGTCTCTCCATAAAGATAAATAACATGCTGGGTAAACAAATTATAGTTGGGCAATTGACAGAATAAAGAATGCAAAGCAATGCATGCACATGTCATGAAGATCACTATGAGATTCACTTGGGCATTATAACATAATACATAGACCATAATCCAACTGCATCTATGACTAATAATCCACCCGCCAGATATCATCTGAACAACTGTTGGGTATTAAGTTGCAAGCAACAGATTATCGCCTTAAGCAAAGTGTGTAATGTAAACAATACAAATGTCCTTGAACAAGAGATTGTTGTTTTCTCCCTAGTAGCAACAACACATCTACAACCTTAGGAGTCACTAGCATAAATACCCCCTCTTGGAGTCACTAGCATCTACTCGGCCAAGATATCTAGTAGCAACAGAGAGCATGCAAGATCATAAATAACATAGACATGATAAATCAACAATCAACTTGACATAGTACGCAATATTCATCGGATCCCAACAAACACAACATGTAGAATTACATAACGATGATCTTGATCATGATAGGCAGCTCACAAGATCTAAACATGAAGCATATGGAGAAGACAATCATCTAGCTACTACTATGGACCCGTAGTCCAAGGTATAGTACTCACGCATCACTCCAGAGGCAGGCATGGTAATGAAGAAGGCCTCCAGTGATGATTCCCCTCTTCGGCAGGGTGCAAGGAAGAGCTTCTGGACCCTCCTGATCTCGAGATGACGATGGTGGCGGCTTGCAGTATGTTTCATGGAAAAGTGTTCATCCCCTTAGGGTTTTCCCATCGAAGGGAATTTATAGGTGGAAGGGCGATGTCAGGAGGTGGACCAGGTGGTCACACCACCTGGTGGCGCGGCCAGGGGGTGGCCCGCGCTACCCTATAGTGCGGCTGCCCCTGGCCCCCCTCCGTCTCTCCTTTGGACTCCGTCTTCGTGTCAGGTAAATAGGAACTTTGGCTTTCGTTTTGTCCAATTCTGAGAGTATTTCCTGTGTAACTTTTCTGGAACAAAAAAATAGAAGAATACAGGGAACTAGCACTGTGGCATCTCGTTAATAGGTTAGTTCCAGAAAATGCATAAAAATGCCATGAAGTGTAAACAAAACACAAAGCACTTGGTGTAAAACAAGCATGGATCATCAAAAATTATAGATTCGTTTATGACATATCATTATGCTCTATTTGCCATGTTGATGATGTTTGCCATGTATGCAACCTGAGTATGCACGAACGGAGCGCAAATCATGATGCACTGCAATGGGAAGGTTAGGCCAAAGATCACTCCCGGCTGATATTCTCCGATCAAGCCATATTCGAGTTGCGATCCCTGCAATGTTTTTTGAGAGGGTTTTTGAAAACGGTTTTAGAAAAACTTATCCTTCGCTGTAAGGCAAGCTTTTTGAAAATAATTTTCATGAAATTCATGCATCAAATATTTGTGCAAATATTTTCAAAGATGTTTTTGGAAAGATTTTGAAGAGACCTTTGCAAAATCACTTTCAAGACATCGTTAGTAGTCCATTCAAGCCGCTTTTCCTCAGACTTGGAGATATTCAGACTTGGAAATATTCAGACCTTGACCACGAGCAGTGTCTGCCGTCGCTACAGGAGGCACAATTATGAGCTTGATGGCTTGTAAGTAACAGCCCGCACTAGTAGGAAAAGGCTTGTAGATAGATGTTTTATCAATGGAGCACATTATTCAATATGCTCCACTAGTATTTACTAATGGCGCATTTGAAAATATGCTCAACTGATAATTTCTATACTAATGGCGCATGTTGGTCAAAATGCACCACTAATATCCATGTGGGACCCACCAGAAGGGTCATCGACAAAATATCCTGTCTTATCCATGGCGCATTTATTATATGCGCCACACATATTTTACCTTTTAGTGGCGCATATCAGAATATATGCGCCATTGATAACCTATGGGCCCCACCTGGGCCCTACTGGCCTGACCTCTGACGTGGATATGCGTGGCGCATATACCAATAGGTGCCACTGATAACGCAAATATCAATGGCGCATATTGAATATCCGCCACTCATAACCTGTGGGACCCACACCTCTGAAAAGGTGGCAGACTTATCAGTGGCGCATTTTTTGCAATATGCGCCACTGATAAGATCGCCCAGATCTATAAGTTGGCAGCCCCACCACCACCATTTCATTCTTCTCCATCTAACACCAAACTAGATCTAGCTCGTTCTCCTCCTCCCCACCACCTCAATTTCTACATTCTTGCCTCCATCCTTGGTTGTTAAACCTACTTTGCTCCATACTTTTGTGAGGGGAAGTCTCTCCAAGTTGTAGATCTACTAAACCAACTAGTTTTCCTCCTCCAACATCCATCTTTGTCCACTTCTTTCTCGAACAACCCCACACCTCTCTCGTCGCGGACTTGGCTCAAAAACGATTCTATATACACTAGGTGAGTTGTTGGAGGACATGCATGTGGATGTTTTGTGTGGCCGGTGGACGTCTCGCGTGCGGTGTACGCGCATGCATGCATATGTGTGCATGCATGCTTGTGTGTTTACAGGTGATGAAGAAGCAAGAGCATGTTGCTTGCTACGGCGTGGTGCATGGATGTTTGCCAAAATGTTGATGAACTTCCATTTTGGCAAATTTTTGCACTACCCATACGTCCTATTTTTAGGAGAGGTCATGCCTCTAGTAATCTAGGAGAGTGACAATAACTTCTAAGGTTGAGCAACAATAACTTCTAAGGTTGTAGATGTGCTGTTGCTACTAGGGAGAAAACAACAATCTTGTGTTTAAGGACATTTGTATTGTTTTACATTACACACTTTGCTTAAGACGATAATCTGTTGCTTGCAACTTAATATCCAACGGTTGCTCGGATGACATCCGGTGGGTGGATTATTAGTCATAGATGCAGTTGGATTACGGTCTATGTATTATGTTGTAATGCCCAAGTGAATCTCATAGTGATCCTCATGACATGTACATGCATTGCTTTGCATTCTTTATTCTGTCAATTGTCCAACTATAATTTGTTTACCTAGCATGTTAGTTATCTTTATGGAGAGACACCTCTAGTGAACTATAGACCCAGGTCCATTCTTTTACATATATATTACTATTTACTTTCTACAAGCATTATTTACTTTCTTGCAAACAAACATATATTACCACATGATACGTTTAATCCTTTATTTACAGCAAACCTGTGGGATTGACAACCTCACTGCAAGTTGGGGCAAAGTACTTTGGTTGTGTTGTGTGCAGGTTCCACATTGTTGGTGGCACCGAAGCTACGCCCTAGACAGGCGCCATAAAAAAATTCTCTGGAGCCGTCGCCAAAGCCAGCTAGCATCAACCTTCGAAAGTGGTTTCTTTCTCCTACTGGTCGATTAAACCTTGGTTTCACAATCGAGGGAAACTTGCTGCTGTGCTCATCACACATTCCTCTTGGTGTTCCCAACTGGGCAGCTAGCACCGCTAACAACTCCCAACTTACAACTTGCAAGCATATAATCAACATAAGAGAGCCACAATGGTCAAGCTTATTAAGTGCAAGAAAGTAAATGTGCCATCAAGTTTGTGAGAGCTTTACTAACTAATTTTCTCATAACAAAAAATTTAATTTGGAAGATAGATAAAAGCATGATGAATATACTTGGAATAGCAAATTGCTAATAGGTAGATATGGTGGAAAAATTGGAAAACTTTGGTTTTTGGGAGTTGGATGCACGAGTAGAGCTCATACTCAGTACATATGAAGGCTAGCAAAATATTGGCAGCGACCAACTAAGAGAGCAATAACGGCCATAATCATGCATAGCGACAAAACATTATCATTCAAAGCATAAAGTGATATCACAAGTCAAAAACCAAATGATCATAGAGTCTTGAGGCGACTGGTTTAAAGTCAAACATGGTGTAAGCATGCGCAAAGTCAACCCAAATAAAGCATCAAAGGAGAATATCACAATATTATGCTTCTATAAGATAAAAACAATGCATGATTCTTTCAAAGGCACATTAAGCACTCTCAGTTATTTGAGACAAGTCATGCTACAACAATGAATACTAAGAATATAATTAAAATAATACCAAGCATGACATGATAAAGTCTAAGCAACAGTCTAAACTAGCTCCCTTTTTGCATCACTATAAGCATGAAACAATTTACTCTTTTCCAACACCAACCAACCTTTTTGAAACAACTTGCAAAGATGAAAACCAACAAAGACCAGAGGTCTAAACACACCTAGCTACAAAGAACTAACAAGTTCTGAACGAGAACGAAGGTGAAAAATAAAAGCTAAACGCAGTACTAGAAAAAGAGAACACTTGTTGAACGATCAGATTAAAAACTAGAGTGTTCTAGGCAATAAAAACGGAGTGTATCCTCTCCAAGAGAAATATGTTGGGGTCCAACCATTTATTGCAGCAAAAAAAAACTGAAAGAAAAAATAAAGATGCTCCAAGAAAAACACATAGCATATGAAGCAATAAAATATAGTGTCTTGAAAGATGACCTAATATTTTTGTTGATGAAGAAGGGGTGCCATGGGGCATCCCCAAGTTTTGACGCTTGTACTTCTTGGATATTTCTTGGGGTGACATGGGTATCCCCAAGCTTGAGCTTTTGTCCATACTTCATCTCATCTCATCATTCTCCTTTCCCTACACTTGAAAACTTCCTTCATACAAAACTTCACACAATTCTCATTAGCAACATTAGTTTATAAAAGATAGTAAATCCACTTTTGGTTCAGTTTCAACTCAAGTACAACACATATTAACACATAAGCTACTGTAGCAACTTCCTCAAAAGTTCTGTGATCAAAATAACTCAAAAAGAAAGATATCAAGAGGCAAATGCAAATAGTGGCAGAAATCTATCAAAACAGAACAGCTGGTAAAGATCAATTTTTTTGAAAATCTTCTGTTGATCAAATAAAAAAGTGCAAAACTAATGAAAGTTAGATAATAACCTGGGTCATGCGCACAAAAAACCGCAGATCAAAATAATGTTCTAGGAATTTTTACGAATTTTCATGGTGAAGCGCAGAAATCTGTTTCAGGACAGCATCTTCCCCAAATCTTACCTTCTTCCAATTAGAGGTTACTCTTGGCAAAAAAAAACGAAATAAAAATGATAAGGAGAGGTCATTACAGCAGTAATAACTTCCAAGACTCAACAAAAAGAAAAATTACTGAAAAGAAAATATTGGGTTATCTCCCAAGAGTGCTTTTCTATAACGCCTTTGAGCTAGGCGCAGAAAGTGAGAATCAAGTATTTTCAAATGAAAGAGCATCAACATCATAATTTTCTCTAATGATAGAATCAAAAGGTAACTTCTTTATCTTTCTAGGGAAGTGTTCCATACCTTTCTTGAGTGGGAATTGATATTAATGATGCCTTCTTTCACATCAATAATAGCACCAACAGTTCTAAGAAGAGGTCTTCCCAAAATAATAGGACAAGAAGCATTGCATTAAATATCTAAAACAAGGAAATCAATGGGAACAAGGTTATTGTTAACCATAATAAGAACATCATTAATCCTTCTCAAAGGTTTCTTCTTAGCAACATCAGCAAGAGGAACATCAAAATAACAATTTTCTAACAGTGGTAAACCAAGCATATCATAAATCTTTCTAGGCATAACAGAAATACTTGCACCAAGATCACATAAAGCATTACAATCAAAATCATTCACATTCATCTTAATGATGGGCTCCCAACCATCTTCTAGCTTTCTAGGAATAGAAACTTTTTGTTTCAACTTATCCTCTCTAATTTGCATGACAGCATTAGTAATATGTTTTGTAAAAGCCATATTCATAGAACTAGCATTAGGAATTTTAGCAAGCTTTTGCAAGAACAAAATTACTTCAGAAATATTGCAACCATCAACATCAAAATCATTACTATCAAAAGTAGTAGAACTATCATCTCCCATACTCCAAAAAATTTCAGCACTTTTATTAGAAAAAGTTTCCGTAGTTTTAGGCAATTTCGCACAAGGAGTAGGGATTTTCTCTACACCAATCAAAGTAAGAGGATTGATAGTATTTGAAACAACATCACTAGTGGTGGTAATAGTACAAACTTTAGTCATATTTCTAGCAATTTCATCTTCTCTTTCCCACCTAGCATGCAATTCTGCTAACATACTAACATTATCATAAATCTTAACTTGAATGGCATTCAAAGTCTTGCTTTATTTCACATCATGAGGCAAAACCTTTCACTTCAGAAGTTCAATATCAAGAGCAAGGCTATCAACTTTAGAAGCAAGAACATCAATTTTACCAAACTTCTCCTCAATAGACTTATTAAAAGTTGTTTGTTTACTAATGAAGTCCCTAAGCATGACTTCAAGATCAGAGGGTGCGCTCCTATTGTTGTTGGAGGAATTACCATAAGAATTACCATAACCATTATCATTAGTAGAAGGATACGGCCTATAATTGTTGCTACCAAAATTATTCCTATAAGCATTGTTGTTGAAATTATTATTTCTAATGAAGTTCACATCAACATGCTCTTCTTGAGCAACCAAGGAGGCTAAAGGAACATTATTAGGATAACATGAGCCCTACTATTAACAAGCATAGACATAATGGTATCAATCTTATCACTCAAGGAAGAGGTTTCTTTAATAGAATTTACCTTTTTACCTTGTGGAGCTCTCTCGGTGTGCCATTCAGAATAATTTACCATCATATTATTGAGGAGCTTTGTTGCGGATCCCAAGGTGATGGACATAAAAGTACCTCCAGCAACTGAATCCAGAAGGTTTCTTGAAGAAAAATTTAGTCCTGCATAAAAGGTTTGGATAATCATCCAAGTAATCAGTCCATGAGTGGGACAATTCTTTATCAAAGATTCCATTCTTTCCCAAGCTTGAGCAACATGTTCATTATCAAACTGTTTAAACTTCATAATGTCACTTCTCAAAGATATAATCTTAGCAGGAGGATAATATTTTCCAATAAAAGCATCTTTGCACTTAACCCAAGAATTAATACTATTTCTAGGCAAAGATAGCAACCAATCATTAGCTCTTCCTCTCAAAGAGAAAGGAAACAACTTAAGCTTAATAATATCTCCATCTACATCCTCATACTTTTGCATCTCACATAGCTCAACAAAATTGTTGAGGTGAGCAGCAGCATCATCAGTACTAACACCAGAAAATTGCTCTTTCATAACAAGATTCAACAAAGCAGGTTTAATTTCATAAAAATTTGCCTCAGGGGCAGGTGGCGCAATAGGAGTGCAGATGAAATCATTGTTGTTTGTGCTAGTAAAGTCACACAACTTGGTGTTCTCAGGAGTACTCATTCTAGCAAGACTAAAATAGATAAACAAAAATAACAACTATAAAAGAAACTAATTTTTTTTGTATTTTTGATAAAAAAGATGCAAACAAAAATAAAGTAAAGAAACTAAGCAAAACAATAACAAAGTAAAAAAATTGGAAGTGAGAGACTCCCCTTGCAGAAATCCTCTTTCTCCCCGGCAACGGCGCCAGAAAACTTGTTGGTGCGTGGACCAGTTGGGAATGCCAAGGGTAAGGTGTGATGAGCAAAACGGTAAGTTTTCCCTCAATTATAAAACCAAAGTTTAATCGACCAGTAGGACAAAGAAACCACTTCCAAAGGTTGATGCTAGCTGCCTTTGGCAATGACACCAGAGAACTTGTTGACGGCGCCTTGTCTGGGGCGTAGCTTTGGAGCCAGCAGCAACGAGGAACCTGCAGACAACACAACCAAAATACTTTGCCCCAACTTGCAGTGAGGTTGTCAATCTCACTGGTTTGCTGAAAACAAAGGATTAAACGTATCGTGTGGAAAATGATATTTATTTGCAGTAAGTAAATAAATAATGCTTGCAGAAAGTAAATGGTGCTTGCAGCAGAAAGTAATATATGCAAAAGAATGGACCGGGGTCCACAGTTCACTAGAGGTGTCTCTCCATAAAGATAAATAACATGTTGGGTAACCAAATTATAGTTGGGCAATTGACAAAATAAAGAATGCATAGCAATGCATGTACATGTCATGAAGATCACTATGAGATTCACTTGGGCATTGCAACATAATACATAGACCATAATCCAACTGCATCTATGACTAATAATCCACCTGCAGGATATCATCCGAACAACCTTTGGGTATCAAGTTGTAAGCAACAGATTATCGCCTTAAAAAAAGTGTGTAATGTAAACAACACAAATGTCCTTGAACAAGAGATTGTTGTTTTCTCCCTAATAGCAATACCACATCTACAACCTTAGAAGTTATTGTCACTCTCCCATGTTACTAGAGGCATGAACCCACTATCGAGCATAAATACTCCCTCTTGGAGTCACTAGCACCTACTCGGCCAAGATATCTACTAGCAACGAAGAGCATGCAAGATCATAAATAATATAGACATGATAAATCAACAATCAACTTGACATAGTACTCAATATTCATCGGATCCCAACAAACACAACATGTATAATTACATGACGATGATCTTGATCATGATAGGCAGCTCACAAGATCTAAACATGAAGCACATGGAGGAGAAGACAACCATCTAGCTACTGCTATGGACCCATAGTCCAAGGTAAAATACTCACGCATCACTCTAGAGGCTTGCATGGTGATGAAGAAGGCCTCCGGTGATGATTGCCCTCTCTGGCAGGGTGCCGGGAAGAGCTTCTGGACCTTCCCAATCTCGGGACAATGATGGCGGCAGCTTGTAGTATGTTTCATGGAAAAGTGTTTGTCCCCTTAGGGTTTTCTCGTCGAAGGGAATTTATAGGCGGAAGGGCGATGTCAGGGGGTGGAGCAGGGTTACACACCACCTGGTGGCGCAGCCAGGGGGTGGCCCGCGCCACCCTATGGTGCGGCTGCCCTCTGCCCCCCCCTCCGTCTCTTCTTTGGACTCCTCTTCGTGTCAGGTAAATAGGAACTTTGGCTTTCGTTTCGTCCAATTCTGAGAATATTTCCTGTGTAACTTTTCTAAAACAAAAAAACATCAGAAAACAGGGAACTGGCACTGTGGCATCTCGTTAATAGGTTAGTTCCAGAAAATGCATAAAACTGCCACGAAGTGTAAACAAAACACAAAGCAATTGGTGTAAAACAAGCATGGAGCATGAAAAATTATAGATATGTTTATGACGTATCAGTACCCTAAGAAATACTGGATTCCACGCCTTTATAAGTCCTAAATGCGGTAAACGGCTGGGTTATGCCAGGTACCAAATTCAAGTTCGGGGACTTGAGTTTGAAGTAGGCAGCAAGTTTTTTCCTAGACAATTAACTAGTTTCCTGATCCGTCAGAAGCACCAGGCTTGTTAACCAAAATCCCCATGAAAATATAAGAATATGAAATATTCAATGAAATCGAGAAAGAAAAGAAGATGAAGATTGATCAAGTCGAAGACTGTAAGTCAAAGATATAAAGATTTGAGATTCAATCCGAATCTACGATTCTGGTGGAATTTTGGGGGCTACTCACAAGGGTATAGCTACCAAGGCCCGTTATCTTAGTACCCCTGGGGTCCGTTCGGGTAATAGCCCAATAGAAATTAGGCCCAGGCATAGTTATAGTCGAAATACGAGATCATATTGTAAATAGGTATTGTAATTTGTATTGAACCCGATCGGA
Organism: Dactylis glomerata; assembly: GCA_007115705.1. NCBI lineage: Eukaryota > Viridiplantae > Streptophyta > Magnoliopsida > Poales > Poaceae > Dactylis > Dactylis glomerata. Next base: position 3,114,194 of record QXEO01000721.1, read on the forward strand.
TCATCGAGACCTAGCCACCTATATATAGGGGCCTAGAGAGGCTGGCCAGGGAGAGATTGAGATTGACCCAATTGTTTACTAGCTTATTCTCAAACACGCATCAAATTTTGCCTAGTTTGTCTGAACCTTTACCTTCCAGTTCATACGACGCCCTCTTCCCTCAATCCTAAGTCTTTCATCTAGGATATTTTTCGAGTTAACCCTTGTCAACGGGTCTTCCACTTTTTCTCATTCCCTAGCACTTCATAGCAATGATGCAACATGAATGGCTTTCCAATAATTTTGTTGCCTTTATTGTTCTTTTTCGCACATCTCTATACATGCCTTGAGCCATGGTGTTCTACAAAGCAAATAAAGGAGAGTAGATGAGAAACAAACAAATAGAATGAGTCATATAGAAAAACAAACGTGTGTAGAGATGATCAACAAACTAGTAGAATTACTTACCTTATCGGTGTCATTTGTGCCACTTGGGTTAATCACATCTACATTGGCTTGCACGCCCGCCCACTTTTGACAATCAGTGTTGATGCCCGACCAACAAGACCAAAGAGAACGCATGGTGCGCTCATTTCCACTTGTGTTGTTGGCATCGAAGAACTCCTTCATCCTCATCCAATAGGTCTCCCTAGTTTGATCGGAGCCAGTAGTTGGATCCATTCCAATTGTCAACCATGTCTTGCAAAGCAACTTGTCCTCCGCTATGGTGCAGTTCGCCGACCGACCGGTATGGCGCGCTCCAATCAACCCCTCTCCTTCCTCATCAACATCATATTCATCCTCTTCAACAAATTTTTCATTCGTGTGTGCATGAGAGAAGGAAGATCCGACATTCATTGCATCCATGAAACTTCCATCATCGACACTACATTGCAATGAAATTCATGTCACTTTCATCTTTTGTATGCATCTAAACTAAAAAATCCATAAAAAGAAAAATTTTACCTATCTGGAATTTTGTCGAACACCATGTGCACATCGGAAGGGTCAGCGAAAGGCGGCAGCGGTGGTGTAGGATGATTGCTTGATGGCACCGGCGGTGGAGGTTGTTGCACGCGCCGAGAAGTGGGCACCTTCCCCTTCTTCGGCGTCGTCTCGTCGGCACCCACCGCGGGCGACGGGCGCTTCAGCACGGAGACCTTCCTCTTGGCCGGCGGCACGGTTGCCCGTGCCTTGTCGGCGACCTGCATGGTGGTGGCTCTTGTGTACAGCATCGAACACGGAGGGATGAAGAGGGTGCGAGTGGCGGCGGAGGTGTTCCCGGCGTTGGCGCCACCACTAGGGTTTTGTGCATACGGCGGCGCCCCGGCAGCGGCGATGGTAGGTGGAATACAGTAGGGAGGGGTCGAAGGGGTGCCGGAGGGCGCGTCCATCGCCAGAATTGCACCGCCGGCCATGCGGAGGCGGGGATTTGGCGGTGGGTCGGCAAGGCGTGGGAGGGAAGTTTCTTGGTAGGTTTTCTTCGCGCACGAGTGGAGTGATGTCGCACGCTGCAGCCGGCGCCCAAAGTATACCGCCTAGGATAGTGCAAAACGCCCCGTGCCCAAATTTTTTTACAGCGCCGCGCGGTTTAGAGCGCCTGCTGGAGGAACATTTTTTTCCTTCGGCGCTCTAAACCGGCGGTTAATATAGCACAGGGGAGATATGGCACGGCTGTTGGAAATGCTCTAACACGCCATCAACACCTTCTGCCTTCCCCATCAATGTTGCGGCCCAATCTGACGCCAATGGTGATCCTTCTTCACCGTCGGCCACCTCCCTCACTTCTCCCCCTCAGATGCATTGCCGGCATCCCATTGGGACGAGCTCCGCCACCTGATGCTGCTCCAATCCGCTCCCGTCTCTCCCTAACGTGCATCACTGGCAGCCCATGTACTCCTCGCCTCTTTCTGCTGCCCCAATCTGCCCCTGTGGCAGGGTCAGAGAGAGGAGGCGGGAATGGTTGAGAGAGCGGGGCAGCGACGAATAAGATGGGTCAGAGATCAGGGCGGGGTTTCTATTCCGTCCGATGAAGGATGTAGGCAGCGCCGGTCATCGGCGATCAATCACAGCTGTTAGGGAGGCTGCCAGAGGTTGCCTGGTCAAAGACACAGGGTAGTTAGCATAAAACCATGACACTGAAGGCTAAATTTTGAAAAACCATGACTTTAAGTTTCAATCACAAATAACCACGACTTTCTAGGTAATTGTTCACAATTCTCACTGCTCTGGCATTGATCGCAAATTGACACGAAATCTAACAACTTGGACCTGTCTGTCAGCGTTGAATTGGCAAAGAAAATATAGGCTTGCTGACATGGACAAAAGGGCCCACTTGTCAGCCCAATTAAAAAGAAAAAGGATAAAAGGAAAAAAGAAAAAAAGAAAAAGGAAAATAGGCTTGCTGCATCTTCTTCCTCGCTGCCACCGTGCCTCCAACTCCGGCCATCCCTGCCCTGCCCCATCCCCGGGCGATGCTGGGCGGCGACAGGAGGGTGCGGGGTGGCAGCTCAGGGCGGAGCGGCGCGATGAGCTTGGACTCCGGCTGGTGGGCGTGGTCTGGCCAGGCCGCGCGGGTGGCCCATGTGAGCTCCGACCGGTACAGGAGAAATCTGGGCCCTGGGCGAGATCCGCGAGTTTCAGCGGCGTGGGCGCGGGTGGCGCTGGCCCCCAGTGGGTGGGCGCAGTCGAGGTCTGGGCACCGGCGAGCTCTGGGCCGGTAGGCGCGTCAGTTCCGTCTGGGCGTGGTCGAGGTCTGGGCGCTCGAACGCGGGGCGGGGGCGGCGGCTCCGGCAAGCCGAGGTCGGCGGCTTCGGCGGCTCTGGCCAGGGCGAGGAGGCTCCGGCCATGGAAGCCGCAGAGGTAGGTGCGGTGATGGTGGGGTGGGTTGGGGAAGAAGGTGAGACTTTAAAAATAATAATATTTGGGATATTTTTAATTGAGATAACATGTGGGACCTAGTCCACCTCAGCAAATAATGCCACATCAGCGCTGACAGATGGGTCCACTTGTTAGATTTTGTGTCAATTTGCGATCGATGCCAGATCAGTAAAGTCGTGGTTTTTTGAAATTTAGCCTTCAATGTCGTGGTTTTATGCTAACTACTCTCTCCGATTCGCTCGGGGAGAGGGGACTCACCTCAGGCAGGACACTTCGGGGTGGGACGAAAACGTATTCTTGGTTGGACGAAAACATATTTCAGGGACACGGACCAGTCCGATTGCAATATACTTCATCTGTTCCAAAATATAAGATGTTTTAGCTGATCATTGATGTGCATGTATGTAGACATCTTTTTTTGAAATAAGGCAAAAGACTTGCCATTTTCATTAAGTAAGAAGAAGAGAGTTGACCGTTTAATTAGCGGAAAACCGGCCAAAAACCAATATAACACGCTCAACGACCGTCATGGAACACGACCATCGCGAGGGCACACATAGCCACCCTGGCTACCAAACGCAAACTGCACACACACCACTGCAAACGAGAGTTGTATTTGAGATTGCCGGCCGGTGTCATCGTCATTGTTAAAATAAATATATAGCCCATCAGTCCGGACTTTTGGAATAGTTGGCTAGAGCATCAATTCAATAGTCATCACCCCTCCATGACCCAGCGACTCCGACTTCACCAAAGAATGACCACAAAGAAAGACCTCGTCGGAACGGCCTTATAAAGCTCGTGTCGGCCTATGCCAAACAGATGACTCTTCACACAGATTCTGACGATGAGCTCCATAAAAGGACCGCCCACCGTAGGGCATCGTCTCCACAGGTCCGGAGCAATCGCAGCTCTGACTTCACAGCATGGGAAGACCAAAGCGAAGGTCCGTCGAACACGCTGGAACAAGAGCCGACTACCAAAGTCATTGCCGCAACCAAACCATCACTCCTCAGCATGACTACCGAAGACATTTTTAGTGTGTAGGTTAAAAGAAAAAGGAATGAACCTATATAGTAAAAGATGTCTACATATATACATGTATGACAATGATCGGTTAAAACATTTTATATTTTAAAACGGAGGAAGTAATTTAGATAGATAGATAGTACATGAACAATTTTGTCATCGTGTCGCACAGCTCGCCCAAAGCCCTAATCAACCTCTGCGCGCATCGATTGATCGCGTTCGCGTGGGGGAGTCTGGGAGCGCCGACCGCATCAGCGGCGTCCCCGACGTCCTCCTGCACGACATTCTCCGCCGCCTCCACTGCCTTCCCGCAGCAGCGCGCACCAGCCTCCTCTCCCGCCGCTGGCGCCGCGTCTCGACCGGCCTCTCCGAACTCGTCATCGACCGCTTCCACGTGCCGGGCCGCCCGCCGAGCTCCTTCCCGTGTGCCGTTAAGGGCGCCCTCACCGCCCACTCTGCCTCCGCGCCGGACAACGACGTCTCCACCCTCACCGTCGCCGTGCCCGAGGTCGGAGACTGCCAAATCCCAGCTCACCACGTCGCCTCGTGGTTGGGCGTCGCCTCGGAGCGCGTCGCCGGCACGTTCTCCCTCACCCTGCCCGTCTCCCACCTTTACACCTACGGGCAGGAGATCGATCTTCCCCCATGCGGGAGAGCGACGGAGATAGTGCTCTCCCTCGCACGGATTTTCATTCTCCGGCTCCGGCCGCCTGGTCCTTTCCTGGCCCTGACGAACCTGAGGATAGAGTTGGCCTTCATGGACTGCCGGGAGCTCGAGACCTTGGTGTCCTCCATGTGCCCACGCCTGACGGACCTTACCCTGCGTGTCAACCTAGTCGGCGGTCAGGACGTCTCCATCAGCTCCGCCTCTCTGAAGCGCCTACAATTCCATGCCCCAGCCGGGGGCATCCAGCGGCTCGAGGTCGCAGCCCCTGTGCTCGAAGTGCTTGCTGCGTATGTCCTCTTCCACCACGCTCACATCTCGGCCCCGATGCTTGCCGAGGCCAATGTCAAGCGCCTGCACCTGTACCACTTCACCGACGACGTGCCTCGTCGTCTCCGGCGGCTGGACATCAAGCAGGTGTACCTAACTGCGGGATCGACCCCTAGCACGCGGCAGCGGTTCGATGCGGTTGACGAGCTGAGATTGTCTGCCCACATTGTAAGTCTAATTGGCTTCTCTAGTGAATTCATAGACAGTCTAATTGGCTTCTCTCTCGTGAATTCATAGACTGTTAGCTGATGTGTTGGTTGATCCTGATTCGTGATTGTGCTTTCAGGGATTGGAAGGATACACTAACTTCTTGAACGATGTAAATAATCTTCCCATGTGTGAGACCTTATTATCGGTATCGTTAACAGGGATTCACCATGGGTTTATACAAACCATGCTGCATATCTTGAAGAGAAGCAACGGCATAAGGAGGCTTGTACCCGAGACATGCAATAAGTTGGTAATTGGTTACATTTTTATTTATTTGTATAAGTTCATTCGTAGACTAAAGCCCAAATATTAGCAAATCTGAAATAAAGGAAATAAGTTTACTGAATCCAGCAAATGATGCTATATACTCTGCTGTATGATTTGAGGGGGGCGAACAGCATAGCATAATCTGCCATGTATTGTAGCTCTCTGCATAATATAGTCACCATATTTTGTTAATACATGTCGACCTTCACTAATACTTGTTTCTTCAGAAAGATGCATGCTCGTCGTCTTGTCCTTGTCGCCTGCCGGAGAGTTACAGCGCAGACAAAATCAACCTCAGTTCACTCGAAGAGATAGTGATCAATACGTTCATGCGAGCTGATGACCAGGTGGAATTCCTAAAGCTGCTACTATCCAGATGCAGTACAAGGCTTATAAGTGTGGATCTTAACAATTCATACATTGTTCCTTTACCAAAGGAGAAACTTCCCGAGATGATCAGCAGCAGCATTTGTCATCCGAATCTCAGAGTTAGATTACATCAAGTTTCCAGCGAGAGGTTTTTAGAACTAGTACTCTAAGCACTGGATCCTATGCATGTTTTGCACTATTGTTTAGTTAGTGGTTGTCTAGAAAAAATGCTGATGAACTTCAACATATAGGTGTGTGCTCTAAAATCTCGATTTCAAGTCTAGCACAGATGATATCTTCTGCAGAACGTTTGCAAGCAGACCGCCGCGTGGTCTCTGCACTCTCGACATCAGCCACTGGTAGTCACCCAAAGCTTTGTCCGACAAAGGTTCTAAGAACTCACATTTTTCTAGGATTTCAGGGGGAGGTACTCCCCTGACAAGGTTAGTTTCCAGCTTTGGCTTTTTCTTGTTTAGATCTTGAGGAACCTCCGGTGCTGGGTTCTCGAGGAACAGCGGTGATGCTCCTGGGATGATCTCTTGGCGAAAGGGTAAGCTTCTGGCACCCTGCAAGCAGAAATCGAACCACTGGTGGATGAGTGGAGATGGGCCTCTAGTTCTGCCACCAATTCGATCAGTCTGAAATCCTGTCGCACAAGGTACGGCCTGTGGTGCATAAAACCAACTCAACAAATAAGATACTGGGCTCACTATCATAAGGAAGCAACAAGAACAGCGACATACCCAGGGTTTCAATCACAAATTAATGAATTTATGCGTGAGTAAATCGTAACATACCCATAGATCAGCCCAGAGGCTACTGCCTGACTTGGGAACAACAACGGCAACATTAGACATTCGCTTTGCAGCAGGGATGACATCGCTGCTCCAACCTACTGTGACCCAGACATCCCCAACTCCAAACGATTTCAGATAGTTCATGCTGTCAAATAGCTGGACCTACAGAAAAAGAAACTAAAACTAAATCCAACGCAACACTTCATGCTGTTCCTAATATGGTCATGTTGTCTTTTCGCAAAATTATTTTGGGCTATCACTTGCCAGATCAAGCACAGATGGAAATATGGAATGCAAGAAACATGTATACAAGATGAGTTATTTGGTGCAAACCTGCTTTTGTAGCTGGGTAAAGCTGTTTAAGACTGCTTCCCTACCACCACTGACTTCTGTTTCCATGTCAATTGTGTTATATGATGATCCCAACTGCTTAAGGACTGCACCAATGACCTCTCTAGGAGAATCAACCATTGAAATCTTCCCAGCAAGTTCAGGCCTCCACAAATCCTCCCAATCCTATATATAATATACCTATATGAGGAAGTAAAACCAAGTACCAAAAAGGTAATCACCTTGATGTCTATGTATATCTTTACTCACAAAGACATTATAAGTCACAAGATAGTCAACCTCAATCAGTACTAGCAAAAGGCATGTTTCAGTACGATATTACATCTTTTCATTAACCCTAAGGTAAGCTTTTCAAGGAAAATTTAACCACTGTATAGTTGACCTTGTATCTTCAATATAATGTTACATGTTTTCAGAGGAAAAAGTTTACCTGTATTGGCTTCAAGTTATGCTGCTTAAACTTGTTTTTCTTGTAAGCAATGACCACAGTGCCCCATCTGTATGGAACACCCCATACTGAGCCATTAGAATCTACCTCTCCATTCTGGTTCCTGCACAAATGAACCTGATAGACTATAATGAAAATGGAAACTACACCTCAGGACAACTCCACTAGAATTGACTAATTCAGTTCAACATACTCCAGAGGAGTACATTTGGTTATGATATTTTCTGGAAGAAACTGAGCACAAGCAAAGTAAATAATGAGCATGGAGATGTTATTCTAGTTAACAAGATTGCACTAGCATCCAGTGAAAAGTAGAAACTTACATGCCATGCTAATGACATTTCACATGACAGAATATCTTTTAAGTTTTATCATATAAACAAATTCTTCTAAATCAGCATGACATAAGCACACAATTTTTCAGCCATCAGCATTTGTTTTCACAGCATACAAGGCAATGCAACTATCAGAATTGTCAAGAGCAAAAGATTGCTTCAACTGTCAATTCTCACCTTCCATCTGTCACTTAGGCTCCGGTACCAATCCTGCTCTTCGGCATTCTTGATAGGTTCTACGAGTCCCTTACGGATGGCATAGCCAAGCCAAGAGTCCCCGATTGAAACAACGTCAGCCGCCATGGCGGATTTCGGCTGAACTTGACCTTTGTCCACACACTGTGACAGCTCGGAGAAGAGCGCGTCGATACTAGGCCGGAACTCAGGGCTGAACTTGAGCCTCTTTCCCTGCACTTCAACGAAATCCTGCAAACACCAGACCAGAATCATCTTACAATCCCCCAAAAAATCTAGGAAATGGTTTGCCTGTAGGGGAGGAGGAAGGGCCAGACCTTGATCCATGTGGGAGGGAAGGAGCCGCGGAGCGCGACGACCCGGAGGGGCACGGACAGCGCGTAGGTCTTGGACTTCCACTGCCGCAGCGCCGCCTCCCACTCCTCGTCGTCCTCCTCCGCCTCCTTCGCCTCGACTGCGGCGGGAGGAGGAGGTGGGTGGACGCACGCGCGTGCCGGGGTGGGGAAAAGGACGAGGAGGGAGCAGACGGCGAGGTGGAGCGCCAGAGCCGCCGCGGAGGCGCTGCGCGCCCACTCCAAGCCCCCGCGGTCGGGCGTGTCCGATTGGCTGTTGCGCGGGGACGGAGGCTGCCGGGAGAAGACGACCTGTTCTCCCTTGGACTTGCGGCGGTGGAGGCGGACGCGGAGGCGGGACGTGGGGAGCCGGTCGGGGTTGTAGGGGAGGAGGCCGGGGAATGGGAGGCGAGGGTTGGGAAGGAGGAGATGGAGCGGTGTCCCCTCCATCGCCGATCAGGCTGCCGCCGCCTACTGGCCTTCCGACTCCGGCGGGCTTATCCAGTGGCCTAGTAGAACGTGTCGAGTGGGAACTGGAAATACCTGCAAAACGAACCTGAACCTCCGTTTGGAAGTGCCAAACTTTGTGTCTAAAACACGTCTGAAACACCAGAGGTACAGAACCAAGCAAATTCTAAACTTGTGTATAAAGCTCGTCTGAAACACCAGAAGCAAACATCACAAATTCACCATTGCAGTAGCAGCAACATTAATCCTGTCTGTGTTAGAAGCAAACAAAGATAAGAGGCCATGAAGACGCTAGAGCACATGACATTCATGCAAGACGATTCCTGGCTTAAAGCCTGAAAGTATAATATCTTTGAAAATGGTACAGATCAGTAGATCACCTATCTCACATCTGGTACTTACATGCCTCATAAATAAATTAAGATTACTTGGCTGAAAAATAAATAGGAAAAGAGTCCTACAAATGCTAAGGTTAATGCTACAAGAAACATTTCTTCATGTGCAAGAGCTAAAAAGAATAGATGAAACATGGTGATAAGAATGATATCTAGTACATTGTCTACCCATTGACGACGAAGCAATCCACCTTCTACAGATCTTCTTCCAAGAGTTTGTTCAACAGGGCGGTCATGAGCGAATCCCGTTTCTGCGCTCTTGCTTCTTCTCTCATCCTCCGCTGTTCCTCTCTTTGTATCCACTCATGCTCCAACTCCAGCCGCTCCTGCTCAAGCTTCCGCATCGACTGCCTCCATTCTTGTTCGAAAATGAGCCGCTCCTGGGCACGCCGCTCCATCTTCTCACGCCACTGGATATCCACGTGTTCTTGTTGCGCCAGGAAATCCTGCAGCAGATCGTGGATGCTTGAACTGCTCGCCCTTGGCTTTTCCGCCATTCGTTGTGATTGTTGTCCCTTATCACCGCCAGCCTTCCGCTTTTTGCTTCTCATGGGTTTCTCATCTTCACTTACTTCAACGTCATCTTCCTCATCCTCAGACTCCCCGGATGACCGGTCACAGCTTGGTCGCTTTAGTTTCTTTTTAACCAACGCTCCTGATTCAGACTGAAGGAGCTGGCGTTGCATATTTCTAGCACGTTCAGTGAAGACTGCGTGTAATTCTTCAAAGAAGGGACAGTGTCTACCATTTTCTGGATCAGATGTTTCTTTCCCCTGATGAAAAAGGAGTTATTGCCCTGGAGGTTAAGCAATTAAGGTACTATATGTCCTGGTTGCAATCTCGAAGCAAACTTATATCAGTAAAACTGCCCAAACTACCATTTTATAGATCAGATGTTTCTTTCCCCTGATGAAAAACGAGTTATTGCCTCGTAAGCTAAACAATGAAGGTACTATATGTCCTAGTTGCAATCTCAAAGCAAACTTATATTAGTAAACCTGCCCAAACAACAGGGTATAGTGGATTGCCTTCACCACAAAGACATATTGAAAGAAATTAAGCGTCACTTTGCAGTAGGAGTATATATATTTGCGCAAGTATTAAGGAACATTTCTACCTGGAAGCTTGAAATTGGTCCCATCACCCAGACAAACCCAGCAGCAGGGCCATTCTAAACCGAACGTCAAAATTTTGAACCCCATCCGAAAAAATTATGGTACTTATCTATCTCCTTCAATGCTCTTTGCATAATCCTAAAGTTCAAGTGTTGTACATTATTGTGATCAGTTCTTTCTCAACAAACCTAATTAATAAACCATCTAAAATACCTATACCATTTTTTGCCAGAGAGTTTAACTTCATTATCCCTTTCGATGAGATGCCAAACCTTTTGTTATCCTAAGTTTATCCCTTATTTAAAAACACTAATTTTACCTTTTAAAGTAAAGCATGGAAAGTGTCACATACTTAGCCACTACCATTACAGTTTATCAGATGGAGTCATATACGGATAGAGTCCAGTGTGAACCCAAAGAAAATGTTACTATCCTTTTCTAAAGAAAACTTCCTAAGTGCTCAAACCAACTCCATACCATCGTAGAAATAGAAATAAAATATTTGTTCAGCCTCCAATTCTGGATGGTTTTCCACTGAGCTTTCCCTTAAAGCAGAGTGATTCCACCTTCACTCCCTTTACACTTTACTATCACACATGACACCATATTCACCTGAGCTGACAAGTTTTCCCCTTTCTATCAGGAGCTATTATTCATTACACTTATTGTTGAAAAATCCTTTAATTATCCTAGCCTCAAACAGAATAGTTGTCTCATCTTGGATTAGCTTTTACCCAAATTAAAACAAAGTGGAATACACTTTTTGTGCTTGCCAATTAGACCCAGTTATACTCACAAAAGCATAACTTCTAGCACAAGAACTTATCAGTAAGAAGAAAATGGAAAACGTGAACTGTGTTATGGTTTAAAAAAATCAAACATAGAACTGCTTCGAATATTAGAATTGCAGAAAACTTCATTAGACCGGCATGCATTTGTAATTTTGAGCTGCAAGTTCCTACGAAGTCTCTGCAGACACTTAAATATTTGCAATTCAATTGTATCATTTCCCAAATCATGATATCAAAGTGCATAACTAGATTATTCCTGTCACATGGACATTAGTTCTTACAGTTGTTATTAATACATATGTCTAAATTAAGACCAGAGGCTCCTCTTCCCGTGGTTGGCATGGTATTGCCATTTAAACCGCAAATGAAACACTACTCCTGCTAATCCTAAAATGAGCCCCTGATACAACCATTAGCTGACCCTTAGCCTAAATATGGTAGCCGAGCATCCGTTGAAAATTTCCATTAACGTAAGGGCATTACGTGAGGAATTGTTTCAGATAATTCAGAACATAGTGGTTATCCTATCAACATGGAGAGGCAGCACCGCAGCACAGACCATTACTCCGCCGGAGAAGTAGATTTGATAGTACCTTGTAGCGGTTGACGAGGTTCTTCCACTTGCACTTGCACTGGTCGGCGGTACGGCGGTACCCGCGCCCCCGGAGCCTGTCCGCCACCGCCTCCCACAGCGTCTTGGCGCTGCGGCCTGTGGGCGCGGCAGCCTCCCGCTCCAGCTCCCCGCGCGCCGCGATCAGCTCCCGCGTCTCCTGCGCGCCCCACTGCGGCACCCTCTCGTCCCTAAACCCTCCGCCCGCCTCCATCGTCCGGCCGCCCTCTCCCGCCCCGGAGCCGCGGCGCGCCTATGAACACCAATCCCCAGTGCGCCGCCCGTGGCGCGGCGGAGCAGAGCAGGCCCCTGCGCTCCTCGCTTTCTCCGCTTCGATTGGCTTGCTTGCTCTGCCACGCGACCCTGGCCTCGCCTCGCTTTTCTTCTCTTGTCGCCGGTGGATGCTGCTGCTCCAGCTGCCTGCCATTTCTTACTTTTCCGCCCATTCACACGCCTCTCTCTGCGCTCTCGGAGGAAGATGGGCCCCTTGCGTTCACACTAGCTGTACGTCCACCTGCAACTCATTTCCACAGTTTTTTTACATGCATTTCCATATTTTTCGTCACCTCTTTATTTTATTTTTTCAAGAGAGATGTTTTAATCATGGTTTACTAAGATTTTTATTAGGCTGGACTTGACTAGACCGGACCAGACCGGGCCCGGTGCCGCCCACCCCACTGGCCTCCCAAAACCAAAGTCCAAGAACAGTAGATATTCCCATCTTTTTCCTGTACAGATTATTCAGTGCTAGGAGAAAAACAAGAATGCGCGCGTCACCAGGACCCAGTTCTTGGACAACCTCCAATTCTTGCATACATTTGAGCTGATAACTTTATTCAATATGAGAAGAAACATAAAGTTTTCTTCTTACAACGAATAGATCTACTCCTAAACTGTACCCTTTCTGCCGGATGCGCAAGCTGGCCGCCAGTGGTCACACTCACACGGTAGCTTCTGTTTACCATGTGAACTTCCATGGCGCTTTCTGCAAGCTGGGGGGGGACTCGCCTTCAGTTCAGCGAGTTGTCGGCCACAACGTTTCTTTGACCTCTATGACTACCAAGATTTTTTTTACCACGGTTTGGTTCTCGCCAGGCACCGGGAATTATTGCAGGAGAGCTTCCTACCCCGGAACAGTCAGCTGCTTCAAGTGCTTGGAGGAAATTGTTGTCACTTGCCGAAGATCAGCTCCTTCAGAGATGTCACGGGTGAGCTGTTGCCATATGCACCGGTATCTCTCCAGAAGGTAAGACCTGAGACACAGCGTGATTCACGGTTAGAAGACCGATTCTGAAGAATTGCAGTGCATCAAACAGTTATTGTGTGTGGTCTTGTTATTTCAACTGAAACACGGTTAGGTAAGTAACAATTTAGATCCAGAGTAGGAACAATACCTAGCCATAGAAGTAACCCAAATGTCGTCGCAAAGAAAAATTCTCTGCTAATGCTGTTGAAGCTGCAATTAGAAACAATTCAGGGGTTAACCGTCTTATAGGAGGAATGTTGTAATACAGAACTCTTATTATAAGTCAGCACTGTCTTAGGTGCCAGAAAAACGTACCAGTACATGCAGGCCAAGTTACCCCAACCTTGTAGGACAGATGCCCAAAAAGAACCAGTAAACCTAATGGATAAAAAGAAAAAGAGATTAAGAGGGTCATATAGGAACCATGGCACAAAATATAGAAACGACGTTTGGTTCATTATAGCCTTACGGGAAAATACCAAACAGAAATCACTTTCTATCTGACAATGAGACTACCCTCAATCAGTGTAGAGTTGATAGCTTTTTAAATAACAATATCACGAAATAAACATCCAACTTATGGTCCGTGAAGCAATTATATGAGGATGTAAATAAAAAACATACTGGAGGATTATGGTAAAGCCTAATACAAAGAATTTGCTTAGGTTGGTTATCTTTCCCTAGAACCTCGTCTTGTCTATTTGCCGCAACAAATTAAATAAAACTTATCTCGTCTAAACTAGAGATTGTTTAGGAGTTTAGTATATTTTAAGACCTCAACAATATGATGAAAAATAAAACATTAATCCCTAAAAGCTCCTGCTTCAGATTAGCATCGATCAGGTTTACATGCCATATCCGGTTAATCTATAAGCTAAGGAAATATTTTTTCCTGCAAGCATGCAAACATTTTAACTACTGATTAGGAATATATTGATTGTTTCAGTTGACAAGTAGAAAAGCAGGTTGTGAGAGTTGATACATCAAAAGAGAAAAACAACTGTTGGTAAAAATTCGCACACAGTTGTGCTCCAATTTCAAAAAGAGGTAAGCTGAAATGTATACCACATCAGGTCTCTGATAAATACAGCACGGGGAATCATAAGTCCATTTCCAATCATTGCAAGCAACATCGAGAAAGCCGACAACCCTTCAATGTTACTTGGGTTGAGGTAGTTTGTCCACTGCACAACGCACCAAACAAATTGTAAGTGAATGTCTTGGTGTTAGGCGATTCTAATTTCTAAACTTTAAATGCTACAAGTGTGGAAAGTTTGAATACCATCTGTGCAACAGGCATCCACATGAATAGAAGTGTGGCAGTCCAACCAGATAATGACCCCACTAACTTAGTCCCTCCCTCAGAAAGCTTGCCAATCCTTGCCTGAATTGAATGCACCAGAAAATCAAGAGCTAACATAAGCTAGGACAAACATAGTCAAAAGGATATCATGTTATGAGAAATTGAGAAGATGATCTACTTTTAGCCCTAGATTCTGTAATCAGCAGGAACGCTCTAGTGTAGAGGCATATGAAGTATGAACAGAAATAGAAAGGATAGAGTAGAGTAAATACAATGCACATCCTCATACCTAGAATCTTAAGCAGAACTAGAAATTTTATTGAACAATTTTCCTTATGAAGCATGTGGGCCTAAGGACTGATCAAAACATCAGAGTGAACTACTACTAAATACTCCATTGGTCAGATTTGTACTTGCTAAAAAGAGAAACAAACCTACCACACTAAAGAGAACCTAAACACCTCTAGCAGGAACTTTATTCCGAGCTAATATACATGCTCAAACTAAGCATGGGCTACTAACTCTAGCCATGTAAATGGTGAATATTGTCTATAATTACCTTTGGTGCAGTACAACTTAGATCTTATACATATTCTAGTTTTCCTCCAGGCATGGAGATGGTACCAGAGCAGACAAATATATGTACCGTGCTAAAAGAAGAAACAAACCTACCACGCTACAAAGAATGAAAACATCTGTAATAAGAACTCTATCCTGATTGCTAATGTGGATTTGATTGTTATCCACGCAACTATATTGCAGAAAGTCTTTCTTAAATCCACTGGCTAATTTACAACCTAAAATTAGCATGACTACTGACTAAAGTTATGCAAGATTGTCTTACATCTTGGTGCATTACAGCTTAGTTTTTAACTTTTTATACAATTTCTTGTTTTCCTCGAGACATTGAGATGATACACTACAAAGCTTAAACAAGAGGATGCATCATACCATCACAACAGCAGCAACAGCCAGAGAGCCACAGATTATGCCAGGCAGCACGCTATTGGGGATGAAGGGGACAAATGTTGACCACATGACCTGCATTTTCAGTTCACAATGAGAGAGAGAAGACACATAAATCATATCTAAGATCAACATTTTATTTCTGATAAGTATTTAAGATCAACATTGGACGACATAGCAGTAGCATCAAGCTGTATCTGCCAAGATGACGCAGCAGAGAAGTACTAATTGTCACCTGAGGGAGCACGGCGAGGCCACCGATTGTCATGAAATCCTCCCAGAGCTGCCAGAGGGTTGCAGGGAGCCACCCAAGGTAGTTGAGCAAGTTGAGGAGAAGCCCGGCCGCCACAACAGCTGAAGTGGCCACAAACTGCGGCATCGGCATCGACTCCGCCATGGCGAGCTGGACGATGACGACGTAGGTGGAGATGGTGCCGAGCGTCTGCACGATGACGGCCTCGGTCTCCCTCTTCTTGGCGAAATAGGACATGAGCGACAGGTTGCCGAGCAGCCCCGTGAGCATCCCCTGAAGGGAGCAGCCAATGCTCGCCGTCAATCAGAGGATAATAAGAAAGTAAGAGGGGGGGATGTGTGAGGGCGTACGAGCCAGGGGACGGCGAAGAGGGCGGCCTTGTTGCCGGCGAGGAGGTTGCGGGAGTTGAGGATGATCTGCGGGAGCTGGAGGAGGAGGAAGGGCACGTTGGCGCCGCCGGCGAGCTTGGCCGTCAGCGAGTCCCATTCCTGGTACTTCTTGGAGACCTGCGCGGCAAGCGGAACCAGCGGCAGTGCAAGAACCGTCAGGCAGCGGCGGCTGAGAAGTTTATTAATCGCGCGACATTCGGGGCCGATGTCGGTAGGGGAGGAGGAAATCAGACCTTGGGGATCGGTGCGGGGGTGACCGTCACAACCTCGGCGGCCTCGGGCAGCGCATGCCGGCGGCGGCGGTGCAGGAGGAGCGCGGAGCGGTAGGAGCTGGACGCGGGGGGCGCGGAGACAACGAGGGGCTTGAGGAGGGCGGGCGCGAGGGAGCGGACGGAGCCGCGGCGGGAGAGCGGTGTTGTTGTTGTCGCGGGAGGGGACGGGCGCAGCGGGAGGCGGACGGAGGGCAGCGACGGCGACGACATGGCAGCGGAGGTGTGGAGGCAAATGGGGTGATGGGACGGTGGCTTCACGACGAATCGCGAGGAAGCGAGTGAAGTAGCGAGAGGGAACGAGAGGACGGGAGGACGGGGAGGGGGGCCGCGGGGGATGCGCGCCGTGGTTGCGCCGGGCGCCCGGGGCACGCGATCCGATGGACACGGGACCCCGCGCCGCCGTCCGTTCTTTCTTGTCCCCGTCCGCAATCTTCTCTTCTCTGCCTCCGCCGGGCTCTACGGAATTGCAGGCCGAAATGTGACCGTTTGTGGCCCGCCACCGATTTTGTAATTTGGGCTCTGTAAACCCTATTTGATGCTGATTGCTTCAGATGTCATAGTGATTGGGACTTTTCTTTTCCCCTCTCCCTTTTTCGCTCATTGCCCTTGAGTTTGCCTCTGCCAAGTGTCATGCTCCCTCGACCTCTCCCCTCCATCGGAAGTTTAATCGTGCGGCATTCAGGGCCTATGTCGGTATTTCGCCGGTGCTCCCTCGACCTCTCCCCTTGTACCATATGTTTTTTATCGACTAGTGTCCATGTCCCTGTTTGCAGGTCTTCTGCCTTCTAGCCGCAGGAGTGGGTGGCCGGCGTGCAATGGAGGCGGCGGAGCGGCAGGGCTTTGCCGTGGAGGCTATGGAGTGATGCCCCTTCTCCCTTGGCCCCTCGCCTCTTTATATAGGCTTAAGGAGGCCTTCCAATGACCCCTTGGATGTTCCCTATAACCTAGGGAAGGTCTAGGAATAAACGAGGACGAAACGGTAAAGAAACACGACCGTTCGCGAGGTTTCCATCACCCAGAACCTATGGTACGGGCGGGCGGTACGGGCGGGCGGTATGTACCCGTGCCCGTTGAAGTTCCTGAACTCTTCCGTATTTTGGGTGTCATTTCCTTATACGAACTCCATTTTAGGTGTTCTTTTGCTCATTGGACTCATACGGACAAGGGATACAACACCATGATCTTGGATCTTCATTTTGAGTTGATGTAAAAATTGAGTTTTTCTATCCCTCAAATGGCTAAGTCTGGTGCATGCAGCTCCTCCATATTGCGTCCTCTTTGTTCCCTTTTGCCTTTATTTACCCATAATCATCCACAACACCTACACACATGTCAAAGACAAGAAAAAGTGATAAAATTGTACCTAAAATACTAGTTGTGTAAAACTCCTATGAAAATAAATGAAAACTAGTAATCATGTATAGTAGGCATAGTTGTAGCTAGATTAAGCATGAGATGAGTGATTTACATGCATAAAGTATGTTCTAAATATGCTAAAAAATGCACTAATGAGCCGCCGCCTTATCCATCACCCTCGGGTTGCTCCTTTCCATCAAGAACTCTCTCAAGCCCCTGATCTTTGTAATGCTCCATTTTGAGTAGTTCCCCATGTTCCTGAGGGCATAGGATAAATTGGTTATGATTTCTATATGATATGTTGTAAGTATTTGGTCAACTTTTATGCTTTTATATGGTTTATGATGGTAATATTCGAACATCGAATGTGTGTTATTTCACCTATATGGGCTTATAGGGTTGCACCTTATTTTAATGAAAGAGAGTAATGGATAGCGGAAGATGATACAAACTATGTCCATATCTTTAGATTGCATTAGGGAGGTTTATATGATCGGAGACCTCTAAGCTTAAGGCAATGGTTGGACATTTATGTCTTAATTTGTTCATGTATATGGCCTTGGGACCAGCCATTAGGGGTGTATTAGTTCATGTATATGGCTACACCTATTTAAGGTTTTGTCCAATGAGAATTAAATTGACAAGATATTTACCATACTATTCTAGAAATCTTTATGCCATCAAGTCTATGCCGCAACCTTTTTCTCACATAACCATACACTTCAAGCTTGTCATCTTGTTGCATAGGAGATTGAGTTTCTCTCAAAAGAGCACTTAGTTTCTTGCATATCTAATCTCTTGCATACCTAGTCTCTGGCATATTTAGTTTCAATTTTGAACCACTCCAAAGAAACCATCCTAGTTTGTTTAGTGCATAGATAACTAGAATAGTGACACTCTAATGTAAAATAATAAAATACTTAAACCTTCAGCTCCTCATGGGATCGATATTTATACTTACACATTGAAGATTTCAATGATCTCCTACTTGTGGGTATCACATGGTCGTTAAGGCAAGGTGGGGAGTGAAGAGGGATGGCTCTCATACCCAAATTTCTTGTGTGAATCTAATAAAAAAATGAATTTATATTCCATACCACCAATTCCCTCTTCTATTTTCCTTACCTGAGATATCTCACCAATCTTGCATCAGAGTTCACAAATCGCTTCACACTAGTGTTGGATTGACAAAACCAACAAATCAAGTGGGTAAATTAGAAGATTGCAGAAATGTGAAAGATAGAGATAGTAATCTAGAGGGTGTGAATTAGTTTCTATATATTTTACTTCCCATTTCACAAGTTTTAATCTATGTAGATATATAAATTGTGCCTAACAATTTAATCAATGCAATAAGATACTTTAGACTTGAAGGTTATCATAAACATAAATACATACATGAAAGATCTTAGATAGAATTAATTGAGGCACGTAGAGACAAATAAGTATCCTGGTGTTCACTTTCTTGGGGGGCGGGAGTTACATCATCATGGGGAGGTGCAGCTACAACGAAGGCCCCTTTTGAAAAAGCATGTCCCAATTTTTGAGTTTTGGATGTTTGAATACACCACAAGTATGTTTTAATCTTGTGCTAAGTGCTCCAGGCACTCACTAGGTCATGCACAATATAGTGGTGAACTCATAAAAATGAAAAGAGCCGAAAATTTTCTTCAGTGCCAGAAATTCCACCCCTGTGGCTGAAATTTTCGTCCCTATACCAATTTCAGGGGGAGGGGTGGAAATTCTCAGGAATTTGGTCCCAACAAATTTTGTCTAAGTCTTTTCCGTGAGCTCGATGGTGCATGCGTCAGTAATAGGGCCGGAATTTTCCCTCGAAGTTTGGATGAAATTTTCTCAACCCGGAAATTTATAGGGGAGGGGGCAAACCAGGGCCGAAATTTTAGGGTAACTTTTCCCCAACAGGCAGATTTTGGTTGCGGCTCTAAATAGTCTTCACCTACCTCATATCTGGCTACTTCGAATCCTCACTCTTTCTCATCCATTAAAGCAAGCATTTAATCCCAAGATCTCATCCATTACAGGAATACATCATCGTGTCTCCACTGCGGTTATTTATTCCTTTACCGGTACTTGTCTTGTTGTTTATCTTGCTTGATTGTATTTTTTATATAGGTTTGCTCACCTAGTTGCATGCCTAGAAAACATCCTTCATTTTCAAGTCTTAATTCGAAAAAGTAATAAAAATTGGTAGTCACCTATTCACCCCCCCCCCCCCACCTCTAGTCAGCCATATCGATCCTTTCACCTTGAACTCTATGAAAGATCACATTCTTCTCCTTGAGAATCCTCCACGAAGCAGGAGCTCGATCACTAATGGTAGAACTTAATGTGACTTCCAGAACCCTCACAACCTTTTCTTGGAAGCACAATCCCAAGCTAGAAGCTTTCGAGCGACCCTATCAGTCTACTTTTCCATAAACCCAAGAGTAACAAGCTAGCTCGATGAATTGATCGAGAGTGATTCACTTTTGGCTCAACAGATTATTGTCGATCGGGACCTCCTCTTGCTTTTCCCCGAAGGACTTGAGTTTGTTGTGGAAAGGGAGATCATCAAGTTTTTTGGTGTTCAGCAATGGGTGAGAGGAAGCGCAAAGGGGAAATGAATCTTACCTTGGTCAACCTACCCCTTAGGGGATGATGGAGTGGCTTTTATAGCCAACCAAAAAATATATCTTAGCTTGATCATCAAATTTTAAAGTACATTAGTGTTACAAATTTTATGGTGGAAATCTAACCGCCAAGCTAGGCAAGCGCCACTATGTTTTGCCACACCTTTTTTAGCAACGATCAAAGAACGTTTCCAGAACACCTTTTTGTGGTGATTGTCCATTTAGCTTGACAAATATAACCGCCATGTCATGTCAACTATGTTGTAGTGACAGGAACATAGAAACTTGGAGGTGGGAGTGACATAGCTATATATACTAACTCCATTGGATTGTAGTGCCCCTTGTTTACACTTACGTACAATATCATAAGGATTTATGTTGTCTGTATTTATTTCAATTTTAGTATATTCCTATCTTCATGATTACAGTTTAGTTATTTAGAATGAAATTGCACAGTTGGAGTCCAACGCCTGAAAATATATCGATTACTTTGAGACATGGAGCGCCCCTGGTACTCTCACGTGATTTGACACATCTAAAATTTCATGAAAAGTATGAAAACAATTCACAATACTTATACTATATGGATCTACTATATCATAATATTTCTAGTACAAATTTTATTGTAGCTCTAGAAATAAAAGGATTATATTAGACAAATCTAGTTTTAATATTGCTAAAGGATAAAATTTATAGCCCAAACTAGACATGCTACGTTTATGCCAGATTTGTCCATTTTTTAAATTCATGTTCTAAAATTTGAATCAAAATTTTGTGATATGATTGATCTCATGTGTATCTATGCCACTATTCATATTTTTTCATAATTTTTTTGTGTGATTTCTCTATTTGGAATAAGAAGTTTGCACTTCATTATGATACATTCTCTGCACCACGCGTGGTACGTGGGTGCTAAAGAACGATATTCGTGGAGTGATCCATAGATGGGGTGCATAGTCCTAGTGGGCTAAAAAAGTCGTGATCACACGATGTCATTGTGTCAAAACATTTTTCCCGACATAGCACTTGCCACACTGACATGGGTGCGCCTACCAGGGTCCATGACATTGGTACCCCTAGTTTATATTCGGGTAATTAAAGCCACGAAGATTACGACCCAATAAAGAGCCGACAGAAGATTAGTTCAAATAAGGAAAATTATGTATGATGAAGTTGTAAATCAACATAGTCTAGAGTTTGTATCTTACCCGATAACTCTATGACCCAGCCACCTATAAAAGGGGCTAGGAGGAGCCTACGGAGGACCAATTAAAACTTATCTTGTAAACCCTAGCTTTGTCTCAATACTACGGTCAGATTCGCCTTATTTGCCTGATAACCTTCGAATTCATCCAGCACACCTCTTTCCCCCTGATCCTAAGTCCATCATCCATGGACATTTTCGAGGCTAGCCCTCTTCACATACTTTATTGTTCAGACTCTTTGGGCTGGCTTGGCTGCCAGCAAAGCATCCACACATTTCCTAGGGAGGCAAATCTGGCCCATTTGGTCACTTCGGCTGGCACCGAACCTTGACCCGCATGGTCCTTAAAGCACCTTGGAGCCTGCTAAAGGAGTTAATGCCCTAGGGGCAATAGTATATTTTCTTATTTATTTATAACTTTGTGTTCCTTGTTAATATTTATTTCTTCATGCTATAACTATTGTGGTTCTTGAATGTGAGAAGGAAAGCCCACAAGCAAGTTTAGAGTAAACATAAAGTTGTTCCTAGTCCCACCTTTTGGACTATCTCATTGTTGTAAATGTTCATATTTTTCTGATCATAAGCATTGTTATTGTAACAAGGATGCCAACAACAACGAGAGTACATTGTTAGAAGAATAAGGGTACTGAACCGACATGATATACTATGAGATGGTTTCATTACACATTACTAGTACTTACATCAAGTTGTTATCATATGTTCTTAGACCATGAGAATATGTTTCCAATATTCTCAAGTCAAATGGCTCGTGTTGCTGACCTCCAGAAGGTTTAACGGACATCCATATAGGCAGGACCCGCCTATATCGGCGTCAACTGCCTTCGCCACGTCAAACCTAGCGACTTTCGTGAAGGAGCCTCTATATAAATCAACCCCTGGTGCCGCAAATAGGGAGACAAGCGGCATAGGAGATACAGAGATCACCATATTACACCAAGGATAAGGAGTCCAGCCGCTGCCACCATTGCCATCCATTTCTCCACCTCATAGCCATAGCCATCTACTTGTAATCTCGATCTCCGCGATTGGCAATATGGTAAGGATATTTGATATTGTTATTGAATCAATCTATACAATATTTTCTATTTTTGATCTTGTTATGAGTGAGTAGTTCTCATGGACTGCGGGCTTGGTGAAGCCTCACATCTATTATGTGCATGATCTAATCTTTATGGGAATATTGTGTTGAGTATCGATTCATTATTTCACTTGTTTATCATCTTATTGCCTCGATCCAAAGTCCTTACAGGTACCCAAGATCCGAGGATTGATCAAGGTAATGAGGAGGTATGAGTGGTGCTTCACCCTCTAGATCGAATCTCAGTGGCAGAAGAGGTAATAAATTAGAGGATCTGAGATCCACTTGGGATCGCGGCAATGTCACAAATCCTAATGCTCTAGTCTGTTTTACTTAATTACTGCTTCCTAGACAGGGCTGCTGCGGGATAGTGGTAGGACTAGAAGTCTACTGGCAGATGTAGCTCACTAAAACTAGTAGATTATATGACGTGCCTCCCACAATATTTAACACTATTTAGCCTTAATACATGTTATGCTTATTATTATATTTGCCCCTTTATGCAGGCACAGCTGCAGGTGAATCTTATGCCCATGGCCTATTCTCCATCCATCGACACACACACAAAACAATATAGTAACGGTCTAAGAACAGACAGACAACCAAACTAGTAAGTGCTCGCCAAATAAAGTAACCTTTAGCACCAAGCAATAGCTTCCCCAAGTTTGATAAATCTAGGTCTACTAGGGAAAAAGTATTGCTATCCTACATCCTGAAACCAGATCGAATGTATCAACCTTTTTCTGGCGCCGTTGCCGGGGAAGCAAAATTATTGCTATCCTGGTAAGGTTACTGGAGACATTATTAGTTAGTTTTATTTCTATTTTAGTTTACTTATTGTTTTAGTTTAATTTTTGCTATCAATTGAAAATCCAAAAATATTTTTAGTTAATCTTGTTATTTAACTTTTATTTTGTTATTTTGAAAATACCAAAAAATTAGAACCATGGCACAAAAGAAGCTTCGGGAATATGCAACCCCCAATGAGGATTATATTTGTGCACCTATTACTCAGCCCGCTGTTGAAGCGGAAAATTATGAAATTAAGCCTAACTATTTGAGCCTTGTTTAGCAAAACCAATTTGGGGATCAACTTCTGAGGATGCAGATTTGCACTTAAACACCTTCACTGAGATTTGCGACATGCTGTGCATTAAAGATGTTAATCCTGATGCTGAAGGCTACGCCTATTTCATTTCTATCTTATAGGGAAAGCTAAAGACTGGTTGCTATCATTGCCAAAGGGCATTATTACTTCATGGAATGCATGCACTAGTGCTTTCATGTCTAAATTTTTCCCTCCAGCAAAAACTATGCAATTACGGTCTAACATTACAGGTTTTAGACAAGAAGACCGTGAGCCACTAGCGCTTGCATGGGAAAGGATGAAGGAGTCCGTAAGGAACTGTCCCAATCATGGGATGGAACAGTGGTTAATTCTCCACTTATTTTATAATTCCCTTAATCCTGTATCCTAGTCTATGCTTGACACTACAGCCGGAGGCACATTCATTGGCAAAGGATTTGAAGAAGGTACAATGCTTCTTGATGACATGCAAAACAACCATTCCCAATGGCATGTGGAGAGATCCTCAAGAAAAGTGAACTCCATTACGGAAACCGAGAATGAAGAACTGATCGCAAAGGTGAATGAGCTACTAGGTAGAGTCAAAGGGAAAGAAACTTATGTTAATGCCATCACCAATGCTAATATTGAAGATGTAGACTTCATTGCTCGTAATCCTTATATGCCTGCTTGGAAGAGTCAAAATTATGGCTCTAATTTTCAAAAGAATTATTCTAACCCTGCAGGCAATCCAAATCCAAATAATAATACTAATCACAGTGGAGTTAGTGGTAGCAATATCTCTGCATTAGAAAGCTCATTAAAATCTTTTATAAATTCTCAAAATGAGAAAAATAAAATGCTAATGAAAATCACTGAAAATCATGATACTCTTATTGCTAAATTATCTAACCAAGCTGTGAACATGAAGAGTGATATGCAGGATCTCTAAGAGAGAACCAAGACTGTGGAGGCACAAAGGCAAGATAGCGGAGAGTCAAACTCTCATACTTGCAAGATTTGCAGGAAAGCCCGAGCCTAACCTGGTAGAAGAACTCAAGATGATGAGAGTCGATAATGAAGACTTCAAAGAACTTGACTATAGCAATGCTCCTACATCGGATTACACTGTGGAGGACCTTGTCAAGATCATCACTCTCAAGAATCCAACCATTGAGGGAGGTAGTGAAGCCATGTACCAATAATTTATTAATCAAGTTGCTATAAAACGTGAGCTAGAAGATGAGTATAAAAAGCTATCTGAGAAACTGAAACTCCCTGCTAAGCAAGAAGATATATTTGAGCCAACTATTAAGATTAATATAGGAGTTAATGAAATTGCTGCACTTTGTGATCAGTGGCGGCTCCAGGTTCTAGCCACTGGGTATTCATTGGGCAATTTTTTTTCTCAAAACACTATATAAACTATAACAATTGCTAGAAGGTGAACAAAATAGTACTATAATAACACAAATTTTCAATCAAGTAATAATCCCTAGGAGATAAGACCATAATTCGAAAATAAATAGAAATACAAATGTAGTACAATAACAATTGAGCATCGAGGCATTACCTCATCTTACAAATTACAAAATAACTCTCTGATCTCCTTGTTAGAAGAAATTGATGACATCCTCATCTTTCACTTGAATGAAAAATTCTCCATCAATAAATGTAACCATACCATGCAAATATGCTACTACCATTAGCACTCTTCTTCTTCTAGATTACAAGAAATCAGCAGAAAAATAGTCAATATGTTTTTGCACTGCTAGTAATTGATGCAAATATATGGTACTGCTAATTGATACAATGTTAGATAGTGATAGAAAACCGCATCTGCTGGTAACTGATACAAAACTAAATCTAAGAATTGGTAAATCAAAGCATATAGAGGATCTGGAAGGGGATCGGCCGTTGGTACTAATTTTTATGCTGCTAGACACCTCAAGTTACCGATTCTTCAGAAATCGTAAATCTAGAAAATCCGTAAAACATGACTAAGAGGGGGGAAGAAAAGCAGGGGAAGTGGCAAAAGTACCTGGCCGCTGCTCCGCCACTGCTTGCCGCCGCCTGTGCCTGGTAGAGGTTGCGTCCGGTCGTGCGAGACTGCGAGACGAGAATGTGTCAACGAGGTCGCCAGCCGCCAGGCGTGAATCGATCGATGGGGTCTGATCTGTCGCGTGCGATGCTAGACGTGAACAAGCAGAGCGAGTGGGGTTATGGGCCATATGGCAATATGTATAAAAAATTACTCAAATTCTTGGGTACTCACGTGAATACAGGGGAATACCCCTAGCGCCGCCCTGTTTGTGATCTAGGTGCTAGTGTTTCTACTATCCCAAAAAGTTTATTTGATAAACTAAATCTTGGCTCATTTAAGTTAACTGAACTCAAACTTCACTTAGCGGATTCTACTTACAAGCAAGTTGTAGGCATCAAAGAAAATATTGTTGTAAACGTTAAAGGATGCCCAACTTTTATTGATCTAGTTGTAGTTGATATTTCTAGAGATGTAAACGCTCCTATCATTCTAGGTAGGCCATTTTTAAGAACTATAAAGGCTTTAATTATCCTTCACGAAGGGAACGTGAGGATTGATCTTCCCTTGCGATTTATCTTGTGATGGTAGAGGAGTTTCTTTCTCAGAGGGTGCGGGACACTTGCGGTTTTCTCAAAAGCAAAAGAAAGATTGGAGTGATCGACGTAATTCAAGGCATGTTGTTCATTTCCCCAGGAAAAAGAAGACAAGGAAGAATGATGATGGAATCATCACCTTGAAGGCCAACTACTTCGGAGTGGTAACTCCACTTAAAAAGCCCAAATGATAAAAAATGATGGTCAAGCTAAATAACCAAAACTAGAAGAGCTTCATGGGAGGCAACCCATGTTAAATTAATTTTAGTAAGTTTTACTTTCTAGTTATTTGTTTTAGTTTTAGTTTAATTTTAGTTAAAATAAAAGTGTTCAAAAGATCCATAGGAGAAGAATATAAAAATGTTTAAAATTATGCCAAATCATTGGTCTCATTATTGTTGCTCTGTTTTATTATTATCCTCCTGCTATTTTATATGCATCAACTAATCTTTCAGACTTAGAAGAAAATTCTGGAGAAAACACAAGAAACTGAGTTCATAGAGACTTTAACGAGCATTCAAACGGGCACGCGTCCCCCATGTCATTGCACGTATTGTCCCTAGCACTTCGGTAATTAAAACAATGCACAGATTTCAGAAAGTTTAACGAGCAAGCAAACAGGCAGGCGTGCCCGTATCAGCGCTCGTATCGAGCTACAAAAGTTTAATTGTAGAAGACAAAGAGTTTAACGAGGGACCATATGGGCAGAGCCTGCCCGTATCGATCCCCGTATCAAACTCCGAGGCAAAAGGCAGAAAATCATCAAGACTTCACAGAAACTTTTACGAGCAGCCATACGGGCAGGCGTGCCTGTATCGAAGCGGTGAATCGGCGACGAAGATTACTGAAAGGATAACAACCACCCATACGGTCGTGATACGACTGTATCGCTACCCGTATTGGAGCACATCGACATAGACATTCAAGTTCAAAACCCTAACCCAGAGCAATCGGGACCGATACGGGCAGAACCCATCTGTATCGCTCCCCGTATCGACTCACAACCGTGATATCCAGCCGCCAGGAGGAGGTAAACATCAAAGTTTCTTCACATCTCTTATTTCCTCCTCCTCCAAACCTTCAAACCTTCTCCAAAGATCTTCACCTCTACTCATTTTTGATTCGATTCCTCGCACCCCAGCGATCTACGATATGTTTCTCCTATGATCCCCCATTTGTTTTGATCAAATCCAAGCTTCATCTCTTGTCATTATCAATCTAGACTTAGCACTTCCATGAAATGATTTTAGTGATGAGCATGTTTTGTAATCATCTTTTAGAGGAGATTCTTTTGTATAATGTGTAGATGATACATCATTGTTTAATTCTATTGCATCAAAAAAATTATTTTTCCAAATTTTATTTTTAGATGATGAACACAAGGAGCCGCATGCGTGTGCAAGCCGCCAAGGCATCGTCGTCAAGTGCACCTCCACCGAGGAATGACCAGATGGATATTCAACTCACCGGAGAGAGACCCATTGCCCGGTTCAACATGCTTATCGACTGGGAGATCAAGAGCACCAAGTGGGCTTGTCCCACTACCATCAACCAACTTGGTATAAATAATGATTTCAATTTGCTTTGCAACCAAGTTGGCTTGTCTCCATTTGTTTTTCAGGATGTTCCAACATACCGAAGGCTCACTCTTGAGCTACTAAGCACTTTGACACACAACGTGAATTCCATGCCTCCATGGGATGAAATACAAGGGACCGAGAGGGCAAAATTCTGTCTCATGAACTGTGACTTCGACTTGAGCTTTACCGAGTGGTGCAATTGCTTCGAGTTCGTCAACAATGACTCCCACATCCGTTGGGCCAACGGTTTGCTAAGTCCTTCTCCCCTTGAGAATTTCCATTCCATGGCCCTTTATAATAATGTCCCCAAAGGGGGAGATATCAACTGTCCTACTATTCGCTATTTGTACTATGTTATTGCTAACACCTTGCAGGCACGCAATGAGTTCACAAGGGTGAACGAAGAGGACATGCTAGTTGATGACCCACAAGTATAGGGGGTGCATCGTAGTACTTTCGATAAATAAGAATGTCGAACCCAACGAGGAGCAGAAGGTGTTGATGAGTGGTTTTGATCAAGGATTCACTGTAAATACTAGCAAACAGGTTTTCAGGGGTATTTGGTAATACGAGTAAATAAAGTGTGAGTAAATAAAAGACAGTAGTAACAATTGCAGCAAGTGGCCCAATCCTTTCTTAAGCAAAGGACAAGCCGGTTGTGTAACTTATAATAACCAAACGTTCTCGAGGACACACGGGAGTTTCTGTCAAGAGCTTTCGCTTCATAAAGCCAATAGTCTTTATTGGTTTGACAGGTGTTATGGGGGTAAACCTGTGCTAGCGCACTACCCTTACTAGGATAAATACACACTTGTGATTATACCCTCCTGCAAGCATCCGCAAATACAAGAAAGTAATTAAGATAAATCTAACCACAGCCTTAAACTCTAAGATCCTACGCTCCCTGGTGCAACGGTTTCACAATGGAGGTTTAGGTTTCTGTCACTCCAGCAACCCCACAATTGGTAGCCAAATACACAATGCATCTCACTAGGCCCATAAATGGTGAAGTATCATGTAGTCGACGTTCACATGACACCACTAGTGAAATAGCACCACAACAATATCAAACCATTAAATATTTCTCAACAATAATTCACTACTAACATCTTGACTTCTCCCATGTCCTCAAGAACTAAACGAACTACTCACAAGACATCATATGGATCATGATCAGAGGTGAAATAATGGTAAATAACAATCTGAACATAAACCTTAATTCAACGGTTCCACTCAATAGCATCAACTACAAGAGTAATCAACACCGGGAAAGTTTCCCCTATGAATATAACAAGATCCAACTCAAGATGTTACAGCGGGATGGCGTGGTGATGATGGAGATTATGATGATGATGATCTTGATGAAGTCCGGTGCGATGGTTATGACGATGGCGACGATCTCCCCTCTCCGGGAAGGAATTTCCCCGGCAGATTTCTGCCTGCCGGAGAGCTTTTCTCTCTCTGCTATTTTCCGCCCTGCAGAGGCGGCGGTGTCTAACTCTGAGCCCCCTCCTCGACTTAGGTTTTCGGGGACGATGAAGTACGCAAAGGGGCGAGACCAGAAGTGGGCCAGGGTGGCCTCACACAGGGCTGGCGCGGCTAGGGGTCAGGCCGCGCCACCCTGGCGTGAGGGCCCCTCCTGGCTCCTCTCGACTCCTCCTTCTGGCTTCCTAAGTCTTCTGGGAAAATATAATTTCCTGGTATTTTTCTGGAATTTTCCTGATCTTCAAAATATGGTCCCTTGATGGTCCTTTTTCCAGCAGAATCCTGACTCCGGCAGCAAATCCTCCAATGATCATCAAACATGTGAAAACAAAGGAAATAACATAAGTATCAACTCTAAATGTGAAATATATCAAGGAATAACAGTAAATTATGATACAAAATAGTGATGCAAAATGGACGTATCAACCCCCCCAAGCTTAGACCTCGCTTGTCCCCAAGCGAAAACTAAACTCGGTAAACATGACCACAGGTTTATAGAGTGAAGTGTCGATAATCAAAATACAGACAAGAAGCATCACATTCACCAAGGCACAAATTATAATAGACAGCAACTTCCCTTTATAAGATATAGACTTGCAATAGGTAAAAGGGAATCACATGTAAAGATGCACAAGGTAAACTATAATTGGCAATGGCAAACCTTAGTTCTTGGTCAAAGAATGATAAACAAGCTATTCTTTCTTTTAAATGGAGCCTTTTAAAACAGAGCTAATATAGCAAAGACCATATGCTCAACAAAATAAACTTTTGCATTCATAGAAAGCTTTCAAAGATATATTCCATCAGACAAAAGCATTGTACAAAACAAGGAAGATAGTAAACATGATTAAACGAATCAACATAAGGATGAGTGAAACATAACAACTCAAATGCTTGCTTGAGATAGAGGGGAAAAGGTTGACTCAACATAAAAGTAAAAGATAGGCCCTTCGCAGAGGGAAGCAGGGATTAAACATGTGCTAGAGCTTTTCATTTGTAAAACAGAGGTAAAAAGTTATTTTGAGAGGTGGTTGCTTTCATCAACGACTAGCAACAGAGTTCTTGATATCTTCCATACTAAACAAGTGAGAGTGGTTCCGAGATGTTTGATTAATTGGCACATTAGTGCTCTTTTATAGCTTTGCACTCCTCCCCACCTTTTTTCCTTTCTCAAACCATGGCTAACCGATTCCATCGGGTGCCAACCAACTTTCACATACCATGGAGGAGTGCTCTTTTCTTTTTAAGATTAAAATGGTCTGACCAGCTCCCTTGCAAAATTAATGACGAGCAGATGAAGCTGCCTAGTCGAGGGGTACTTAATTTAGTATGGAAGATAACAAACCCATCCACTACGTCCTCATGAGCTAAAAACAGTGGCACAAAATGAGAAGTGTTTGAAGGTTTTTGAAAGGTAGCACATGAAAATTTACTTGGAATGGCTTGAGATACCATGCATAGGAATTTATAATGGACTCTTTGGAAGTGACTTGGCTTTTGGGAATTGGATGCACGAGAAGTATTTCCTCTCAGTACAGGTTTTTGGCTAGCAAGGCTGGGTAGCAAGCATAAGAGTTGCATGAAACAGACAAACATACATATAATAAGAACAATCATGCAAACTCCCTTGAAGGCACAACGATTTTGACTTTAGGACTAACAATGCTTATAAGCCAAACATGAAGGATAAACTGAAGTGATGTAACTACAAGCACTTCTTTAATCTTTTCTACTCAAACCTCAAGGTAAAGTTGCTACTGACCAAGCTAGGTTTGCCAAAACCAACTAAATTTACTCATGCTCCCAAAGTGATACCAATACCAATCAACAAGACTAATCATATAAGAGACTTTGCAAACTAAAATAAAGTGTGCGGAAAGTAAACGATAAAACTTCTCATTAATATTTTATTACCGCAACTCACACCAAGGGATACATAGATAACCAACTAAGGAGGATACTTCCAAACTGCAAATTATTCTATAAGATAACTTCTCTATTCAAGATATGACTCTACTTGAAAAGTAAATGAGCAAAAGGTAATGATGTGATACTGCGGCACTCCCCCAAGCTTGGAACAAGCCAAGGGGATGCCTATACCGATGACGAATTACTCCTTTGGCGGTGTTGGTAGCAGCCTTGGATTAATAAAATATTCCAGCAATCTGCGAAGCCTGATATTCTCTTCTTGAAGCATCTCTACCTCCCTCTTCAAGGCTCGATATTGAGTGCAAAACTCATTGGTGACCAACATTCCCTCTTCTATCACGGGCATGGAGTTAAGATCCAAAACATGATATGTTGGTCCCTGCAGATCATGAGAAAAGATATGTCTAGCTTTTGTTGGTCCTTCAAAAGTGAGGTTTTTCGGCCTTGCTCTTCCAGCACCTTGTTCCTCCTTCCACTTTTGGCCAAGGTGAACAAATTCCCAGGGTCTTTTGCCTTTGTCGTTGCTTGAAGAGGCCATGGCTCCCCCAAGCTTAAGATCAACTCCTGACAGAAACAGCTCGAAACAAAACACGACGAGAAAACGATATACAGACCTCGGGGACTCCGGGGGTTAAATAGGCGAAAATTATACATCGAAACGAAATCACAGGAGGAAACCGGGACGGAAACGAGTTCCGGGGTGCTCTCACACCTGGGTGGCGCGGCCAGGGGTGGGCCCGCGCCACCTATGTGTGAGAAGCCCACGGACTCCTTTTCCTGCCCATTTTTGTCTCGCGATTTTTCATATTTAGTAAAAATAGCAAAAATATTAAAGGAAGAGCTTTTCGCGAAACTTCTCTGACTAGAACTGTAACCTATTCAAAAACGAACTCTGCAGGTACCTGCAATTTGTCTTGGATGAATTCTTCCGGAGAAACTGTTTCAATAACATCAACATCTTCATTATAAGAATCTCTAGAAATATAATGTTTGAGTCTTTGCCCATTCACCACTTGTGTAGAGTCATCTTTCAATGAAGCAATCTTAATAGCACCTGAGCGGTACACTTCCACAATAACATAAGGTCCTTCCCATTTTGAAAGTAATTTTCCTGCAAAAAATCTGAGACGAGACCTATACAATAGAACTTTCTCACCAACATGAAACTCTCTCTTAAGAATCCTCTTATCATGCCATTGCTTGACTTTCTCTTTAAAAAGCCTGGCATTCTCATACGCTTCATTTCTCCACTCATCTAGAGAGCTCAAATCTAACAACCTTTTCTTACCGCCTAGTTTAAAATCTCTATTAAGCTCTCTCACTGCCCAAAAAGCTTTGTGTTCTAATTCTAAGGGCAAGTGACATGCTTTTCCATAAACCATCTTATAAGGAGACATACCCATGGGGTTCTTATAAGCAGTTCTATAAGCCCATAAAGCATCATTTAACTTACTAGCCCAATTTTTCCTAGATCTATTGACAGTCTTCTGCAAGATAGACTTGATTTCTCTATTAGAAAGCTCTACCTGCCCACTAGTTTGGGGATGATAAGCAGAAGCAATTCTATGTTTAACATCATATTTAGCAAGAGTTTTTCTAAAACCACCGTGAATAAAATGAGAACCTCCGTCAGTCATAAGATATCTAGGCACACCAAATCTAGGAAAAATAACATCCTTGAGCATTTTTAACGAGGTCTCACCATCGGCACTCTTTGTAGGTATGGCTTCTACCCATTTAGTAACATAATCAACAGCAACAAGTATATGGGTATAGCCTTTTGAAGGAGGAAAAGGACCCATAAAGTCAAATCCCCAACAATCAAACGGTTCAATAACAAGAGTGTAACTCATAGGCATTTCATTGCGTCTAGAAATATTACCAACTCTTTGACATTCATCGCAAGATAAAACATACCTTCTGGCATCTTTAAAGAGGGTTGGCCAATAAAAACCTGATTGTAGAACCTTTTGCGCGGTTCTATCTCCAGCATGATGCCCTCCATAAGCACTACCATGGCATTTTCTTAAAATCTCTTGTTGCTCATATTCCAGTACGCATCTTCTCATAATACCATCAACTCCTTCTTTATATAAGTGTGGGTCGTCCCAAAAGTAATGCCTCAAATCATAGAAGAATTTTCTTCTTTGCTGAGCTGTAAAAGTTGGAGGCAAATACTTGGAAACAATAAAGTCAGCATAATCAGCATACCAAGGAAGGTCTCGCAAAGTTACATTTATTGCAGCCAACTGTTCATTTGGAAAACTATCATTAACAGGAATAGGATCAAAAGAAATGTTTTCCAATCTAGACAAGTTGTCAGCCACAGGATTTTCAGCACCTTTCCTATCTACGATATGCAAATCAAATTCTTGTAAAAGCAACACCCATCTAATAAGCCTAGGCTTAGCATCCTTCTTAGTCATAAGATATCTAATAGCAGCGTGATCAGTATGAATAGTAACTTTAGAATCAACAATGTAAGATCTAAACTTATCACATGCAAAAACAACAGCAAGAAACTTTTTCTCAGTAGTAGCATAATTCTTCTGAGCAGCATCAAGAGTCTTACTAGCATAATAAATAACATTCAACTTATTATCTACGCGCTGTCCAAGAACAGCACCAACAGCAAAATCACTAGCATCACACATAATTTCAAAAGGTAAATTCCAATCAGGTGGTTGAACAATAGGAGCAGTAGTTAAAGCCTTCTTAAGAGTTTCAAAAGCTTCCTTACAATCATCATCAAAGACAAATGGTACATATTTTTGAAGAAGATTAGTAAGAGGCTTTGAAATCTTAGAGAAATCTTTAATAAACCTCCTATAGAAACCAACATGACCAAGAATACTACGAATACCTTTAACATCTCTGGGACAGGGCATTTTCTCAATTGCCTCCACTTTTGCTCTGTCAACTTCAATACCTCTTTCAGAAATTTTATGTCCAAGGACAATTCCTTCATTCACCATAAAGTGGCATTTCTCCCAATTAAGAACAAGGTTAGTTTCTTTGCACCTCTGCAAAACTTTATCAAGGTTGTGCAAACAATTATCAAAAGAAGTTCCATAGACGGAGAAATCGTCCATGAAGACCTCCACAATTTCTTCACAAAAGCAATGAAAAATAGCAGACATGCATCTTTGAAAAGTAGCAGGAGCATTGCATAAACCAAACGGCATACGTCTATAAGCATAAGTTCCATAAGGACAAGTAAAAGTGGTTTTCTCTTGATCTTCCTTCTTAACAGCAATTTGAGAAAAACCAGAATAACCATCAAGGAAACAAAAATGAGTCTTCTTAGACAACCTTTCTAACATTTGATCTATAAATGGTAAAGGGTAATGATCTTTCTTAGTAACTTTGTTTACCTTCCTATAATCAATGCACATTCTATAACCAACTACTACCCTTTGAGGAATAAGCTCGTTATTCTCATTAGGCACAACAGTCATACCTCCTTTCTTAGGAACACAATGAACATGACTAACCCATCTAATATCAGCAATAGGATAAATAATACCAGCATCAAGGAGCTTTAATACCTCATTTCTTACCACATCCTTCATCTTGGGAATTAGGCAGCGTTGATGCTCCACGACTGGCTTCGCGTCTTTCTCCATATTAATGGCATGCTGACATAAAGTGGGAGAAATCCCTTTTAAATCATCAAGAGTATATCCCATAGCTCCTCGGTGTTTCCTCAATATCTCCAATAATCTTTCTTCTTCCTTTCCTGAAAGTTTAGAGATAATAATAACAGGATATATTTTCTTATCATCTATGTAAGCATATTTAAGATTATCAGGCAAAGGCTTTAATTCAAACACAGGATCTTCCTTAGGTGGCAAAGTAGTACCAAGATCCTCCACAGGTAGATTATGCTTGATTAATGGTGGTTGACGAAGAAGAATGTCGTCAATCTCTTCTCTTTCCTTGCTGAAAACATCACTCTCATGATCTTCCATGAATTGCTGCAAGGCATTATTAGGAGCAAGCGCAATAGAAGCAAGCTGTTCAACTCGAAAATTTTCATTAGGCGTGTCATTTTCATAAGAAGTCTTAGCAAACTTGGAAAAATTAAACTCATAAGACTCTCCATTAAACTTAGTAAAAAAATCTCCTTACAATCTATCACGGCGCCACAAGTGTTCAAAAATGGTCTACCAAAAATAATAGGACAAGTTTTACTAGCCTCCTTACCAAGTACTAGAAAATCAGTAGGGTATTTAGTCTTACCGCAAAGAACTTCCATATCTCGAACAATACCAAGAGGCCAAACAGTTTCTCTGTTAGCAAGCTGAACAACCACATCAATATCTTCAAGTTCACAAGCGCCAATCTCATGCATAATTTCTTTGTAAAGCTCTTAAGGAATAGCACTTGCACTAGCACCAATATCACATAAACCATAATAGCAATGATCTCCAATCCTGACAGAAATAACAGGAACGCTTGTTTTCCTATGCTTTTTAGGATGTGAGAGAATGTTAGAAGCATCTTCACAAAAAAGAATATATTCATCCCCTACATCTTTAGTAACAAGATCCTTCAATATAGCTACAGGAGACTTAATAGTAATTTGCTCATCAGGTTCTGCAGCTTTCTTAGTACTTTTATTAGACACACTTACCAAAGTAGAATACTTCTTTACCTTAGCAGGGAAAGGTGTCTTCTCAAAATAAGGTTCAGGCACAATGCTATCAACAGTACAAACTTCAGTAGCTGCAGCAGGTATATGACTAATAGAGTCTTTATAAGGCACATGATATTTGTTCCAATCTTTCTTTGGAACATCAAGATAAGAGGCAAAGGCCTTAAGACAATTAGCAAGTATTTGTGAATCAAGACCATAAGCAGTGCTAACACTATGAAAGTCATCGATTCCCATAAAAGATTTAATGCATTCATAATCATAGTTTATACCTGACTTCCTACCTTTGTCATTTTCCCAACCTTCAGCATTCTCTTGTATACGGTCAAGAAGTTTGCACTTAGCATCTTCTTTCATATGAGTAAATGATCCAAAGCAAGAAGCATCCAAGTAATCCTTATCAGGAAGAGTAAGTCGTGCATAAAAATTATCAATAACAATATTATTGGGGAGCTCATGAATGGGGCATTTGAGCATTAGTAACTTCAATCTCCCCCATGCTTAGGCAATACTCTCTCCATCATGAGGCCAAAAATTATATATCCGGTTACGATCTTTATGAATTTCACTTGGAGGATAAAACTTGGAATAAAAGAGAGGTACAATATCCTCTCATGCCATAGATGGACCATCTTGGAGTAGTCGATACCACTCTTCAGCTCTGCCTTTCAATGATAATGAGAATAATTTCTTCTTGACCTGGCTTGGTGAAATACCTGCACATCTGAACAACTCGCATAATTCATGTATAAATAATAAGTGATCACCCAGATGGACAGTTCCATCACCTGAATAGCCGTTATCCATAATACGCCCAACAATTTTCATAGGTATTTTAAAAGGATCAATTTCAGCAGGTGGTGGCGGTGGTGGTTCATCCACATGTGCAGCAGTAGTAGTAGATGTGTTTCCAAATAGGAAACCAAATGGAGAGTTCTCCATAGTAGAGTAAAATAAAAACAAAAAAACAAAATAAAAACAATACTCACAGTGACGGTTACCTTTACCAATTCCACTCTTCAATAGCGCTACACTCCCCGGCAACGGCGCTAGAAAATAGTCTTGATGACCCACAAGTATATGGGGTGTATCATAGTACTTTCGATAAATAAGAGTGTCGAACCCAACGAGGAGCAGAAGGTGTTGATGAGTGGTTTTGATCAAGGATTCATTGTAAATACTAGCAAACAGGTTTTCAGGGGTATTTGGTAATACGAGTAAATAAAGTGCGAGTAAATAAAAGACAGTAGTAACAATTGCAGCAAGTGGCCCAATCCTTTCTTCAGCAAAGGACAAGCCGGTTGTGTAACTTATAATAACCAAACATTCTCGAGGACACACGAGAGTTTCTGTAAAGAGCTTTCGCTTCATAAAGCCAATAGTCTTTATTGGTTTGATAGGTGTTATGGGGGTGAACCTATGCTAGCGCACTACCCTTACTAGGATAAATACACACTTGTGATTATACCCTCCTGCAAGCATCCGCAAATACAAGAAAGTAATTAAGATAAATCTAACCACAGCCTTAAACTCTAAGATCCTACGCTCCCTGGTGCAGCGGTTTCACAACGGAGGTTTAGGTTTCTGTCACTCCAGCAACCCCACAATTGGTAGCCAAATACACAATGCATCTCACTAGGCCCATAAATGGTGAAGTATCATGTAGTCGACGTTCACATGACACCACTAGTGAAATAGCACCACAAAAATATCAAACCATTAAATATTTCTCAACAATAATTCACTACTAACATCTTGACTTCTCCCATATCCTCAAGAACTAAACGAACTACTCACAAGACATCATATGGATCATGATCAGAGGTGAAATAATGGTAAATAACAATCTGAACATAAACCTTAATTCAACGGTTCCACTCAATAGCATCAACTACAAGAGTAATCAACACCGGGAAAGTTTCCCCTATGAATATAACAAGATCCAACTCAAGATGTTACAGCGGGATGGCGTGGTGATGATGGAGATGAAGGTGCTGGTGATGGAGATGATGATGATGATGATCCTGATGAAGTCCAGTGCGATGGTGATGACGATGGCGACAGTTCTCCCCTCTCCGGGAAGGAATTTCCTCGGCAGATTTCTGCTTGCCGGAGAGCTTTTCTCTCTCTGGTGTTTTCCGCCCCGCAGAGGCGGCGGTGTCTAACTCTGAGCCCCCTCCTTGACTTAGGTTTTTGGGGACAATGAAGTACGCGAAGGGGCGAGACCAGAAGTGGGCCAGGGTGGCCTCACACAGGGCTGGCGCGGCCAGGGGTCAGGCCGCGCCACCCTGGCGTGAGGGCCCCTCCTGGCTCCTCTCTACTCCTCCTTCTGGCTTCCTGAGTCTTCTGGGAAAATATAATTTCCTGGTATTTTTCTGGAATTTTCCTGATCTTCAAAATATGGTCCCTTGATGGTCCTTTTTCCAGCAGAATCCTGACTCCGGCAGCAAATCCTCCAATGATCATCAAACATGTGAAAACAAAGGAAATAACATAAGTATCAACTCTAAATGTGAAATATATCAATGAATAACAGTAAATTATGATACAAAATAGTGATGCAAAATGGACGTATCACTAGTCCTTGCAAAGGCTGCAATCCCAGAATGCAACATGATGCCAAACTTGCGTGTCATTCTTTTGTTCTATTTGGATCGTCAAGCTGTTCAAACTCGTGGACCCATCATTTGCGGTGGAGTCACCACCATCCTCACCAACGCTCTTAATGTACCTTTAGGTAATCTTCTCCCATTGGCAGGTGAGCACTTACTTGGATTCCATACTCTTAGATCTTGTCATATGGTTTCTAGGGTCAATGGTCGATATGTTGTTCATATCCCTGGAGTGGAACACACTTACCCTGCTCCTGTACCTCACTATATATTCTCTATCGAGGATGTACGTCTGCTTATGACGCGCAGGTTGAACAAGACCACCCCGAGGAACAAGATGATGAAGAGGAAGTACCAGAACACAATGATGAAGTGGAGCAAGAAGAAGAAGGCCCAAAACAAGAAGATCAGCCACGCTACACCACGTACCACGACATACTTGAGCTTGGAGGTAACATTAACAACATGAACAATCTCGCCAACAACCTCCGAGACACCTCTTACAACTTGTCACAACAATTCGCCTCATGGAACCCCCATGGGTACTGACAAGGGTATAGTTAATAGAGCCCGTTAGTTGAGTACCCCTAAGGCCCGATAAGCTAGGCCCAACTGTAATGATAGTCGAATACGAGTTCTTATCGTATGTCGATATTGTAATCTGTATCGTACCCTACCCGATCCTCGAGACCTGGCCACCTATATATAGGGGCCAGGAGGGGACGGTGTAGGGCAGATTGAAAGCGAGCCAGGTTGAACACCCAAGTTTACTTTCGACACACACCTATTTCGACTAACTTCACCTTCGAGTTCATCCGACGCCCTATCTCCCCGATCCTAAGTCCTTCATCTAGGACATTTGCCGAGTTAACCCTCGTCAATTGGCGCCGACCGTGGGGACTCTGGGCGTTGGAATCATGAATTCGACGGCTTTTTCACTTTTAGCCAACAACAGTTCAGAACTCGATGAAAATCAAGAG
The DNA here is from genome assembly GCA_007115705.1 of Dactylis glomerata. Taxonomy (NCBI): domain Eukaryota; kingdom Viridiplantae; phylum Streptophyta; class Magnoliopsida; order Poales; family Poaceae; genus Dactylis; species Dactylis glomerata. The sequence continues at coordinate 3,153,423 of QXEO01000721.1, forward strand.
ATGGAGGTGACAATTGGAAGTTTGAGCATCCTCATCGGGCCATCGGGTTCATCCCGCCTCTCGGATTCGACGAAACCAGAACCGTCGGCAAGCAGGCCCGAAACAGAGGAAACATTGGAGTCATCAGAAGGCTCTTCCAGCGAGGTAAACTCGCCGGTCAGCTTAGAAAAAGCATCAATCGCAGAAGGCGACAAAATTCAGGAAAATTTCGACTCAGAAGAAAAAGCGTGTCAGACGCACAACAATACAAAGGACTCCGCCGCGGGAAGCAGCGGCGTCTCCAAAGTACATCAGTTATGCGTCATTATCACTGAAGCAGAAGAAGGAAACAACAGCGAAGGAAGTAGAAAGGTCGACAAGCAAGTCGACAAAATGAGAGATCACAACAAAAAGGAAAAAGAGAAAGTCCATGTCTCGGCTGGTGAATGGAGAATGATCAAATCGGCTATCAATAACGGTACAGAGGTACCCGAAGGATCGAGAAGAGAAGTTCTAATGGAATATCAGTATGCATTATACCAACACAGGAAGAAGCTAAGGGAAGAAAGAGAAACTAAGGGAGGAAAGAGACATGATGTTTCAAGACAATAACAGTATATCAAGGGAGGAATACTGGGAAGACTAGAGTGAAGATTCAGAATATAGCAGAGAGAGGCGCGGAGACCCAAAACACAACAGGGGGGCGACAGCACGCGGCAGAGAAGAAGGGTACTCAAGGAGCCTCACCCCGCAGCGAGAAGAGGAGGAAGGTGACTTGATACAAAAAACGCCAGAGGCAGCGTTAGCAGCAGCACAAGCGTATTTGCTAGCTACAAGACCAGAACATGGAGACCCGCGAGAAGATATGCACCGAGCCGCGATACGAAGCCTCGGAATAGTAGAAGATAAGATCAGGGAACAAGGCCCAGAGACGAAGTCGACAAGCTACAAGGGAAATCGAAAGGAGAAGTCCAGATACAACTGCGCAGATAACGAGTATAGCGAGTCATCAGAAGAGAAAAAGCAACAGAAAAAGAAGGAGGACGCAAGAAGTATAATAGCGCAAGCTCGAGTAAATAAATCACGACATGCTTGGAGGGAAGAGAATTATAAGGACGACAATAAAGATATGGGTGCGTTATGCTTTACCCGCAGGGTTCGCAAAACGCGGGTACCCAAAGGATTCAAATTACCGCACGACCAGAATAAGTACGACGGGTCGCAAGAACCTACCTTATGGCTATCAGATTATCTATAGGCAGTGCAGATACTAGGGGGAACAAAGGCGACTGCAATGCAAAGTTTGCAGCTGCACCTCACCGGCGCCGCACGGTCCTGGTTGAACACCCTACCCGACGAATCCATTGGAAGCTGGGGGGAACTCGAAAGTCAATTCACAAGAAATTTTCGTTCCACCTACAAGCACCCAGCATCACTGGAGGAAGTTAAAGCATGTGTACAGAGGAAAGGCGAAACACTACGTTCTTATATACAACGTTGGAGTATAATCAAAAACTCAGCAGAGGACGTCTCCGACGAACGAGCAATAGACGTCTTTTCGGAAGGACTTCGTCGCTCAGATCTTGTGGAAGAAATAGGAAGAACAAGACCTACGACAGTAGCTGAGCTAATGGAACAAGCCAACAAATTCGCTGATGGAGAGGACGCATATAACAACAAAAGAGGACGTTCGCCAGAAGTCGACAGAATAAGTCGACAGAGGAGACGACATCGCAGCAGGGATGATCAAGGAAGGCGGAATCAGGTAGCCGCGGGTTACATACTAGAAGAAGAAGAAGGGTATGAAAGTAGGAGGTTTCAGACAAAAGGAGTGGAAAAATTGAGATACTCTGGTCCTTCGGCCGAGGATATGCTATACGGACCTTGTCGAATCCACTACGCGTATCTCGACGGGAAAAGGGTCTCAAATCATTAGATGAAGGATTGCAGAACATTCCTAAGGTTGCAAAGCGCCATGGGCTCAAACCAAGAAAGGAGGCAAGGAGAAAGACATAGAAGTCAAGGATATCAAATGCAAAGGCTAGCAAAGCACCTAGAGTCGAAAGTGTACATATCAGCCATGATTCAACCAGTGCCCAAGTCAAAGAAAGAGCGAAAGAGCATATCCAGGCAAGTAAACCTAGCAATATCATCACCACCAGCTACTACAGAATACCTACGGTGGTCAGAGCAACCAGTCAAGTTCAGTAGAGCAGACCACCCAAGAAAGGTTCCCAGGCCGGGTCACTTGCCTATGGTTCTAAAAGCGCAAATAGGAGGATATGACATCGGAAGAGTGTTCATGGATGCAGGGAGCGGCATAAACTTAATATATGCTAGAACACTAAAGGCAATGTGCATCTCGCTGACGAGTCTGAAGCCAACAGATTGCTCTTTCCACGGAATAGTACCAGGAGCAGCAAACTACCCTCTGGGAAGAATAGAACTCGATGTCTGCTTCGGCAGCAGCGAAAATTATAGAAGAGAGAAACTGGAGTTCGAAGTTATGGATTGGCCGTCACAATATCATGCAATCTTGGGGCGCCCAGCATTTGCAAAATTCATGGCAGTACCACACTACGCGTATCTGACGTTAAAAATTCCAGGGCCCAAAGGAACAATTACAGTACAAGGGAGCTTTGAAGTAGCCAACACATGCGACAGAGAATTCAACAGGATGGCGCAAACCTTCGGCATGACAGCAGAATATGAGAGGTTAAAAGGAGAAACAGATCATAATGTGCTACCCGACGTTGGACGATCCCTGCCAGATAAGGCTTTCGACACAACGCAGGACTCAAAGAAAATTCAGGTCCACCCCACTGATCAAAACAAGACAACATCAATTGCGGTGAACTTGGATCCCGCATAGGAAGGCGCGCTTGTCGAGTTCCTCCGTGAGCGCTGGGAAATCTTCGCCTGGTGTCCATCGGACATGCCAGGGGTTCCCAGGGAACTCGTCGAGCACGCACTAAATGTAGATTCCAAGGCAAAACCAGTCAAGCAACCATTGAGGCGATTTGATGAACCTAAAAGGAAGGCGATAGCGTCAGAATTGCACAGGCTAGAAAATGCCGGATTTATCAGAGAAATCAAAACTTCGAGTTGGGTATCAAACCCAGTTATAGTACCCAAGAAGAACACAGACGTACAAAGAGTATGTGTCGACTACACATCTCTCAATAAGCATTGTCCAAAGGATCCCTTCCCTTTACCCCGCATCGATCAAATAATCGATTCAATAGCGGGATGCACAAGGCTTTCCTTTTTGGACGCATACTCTGGCTACAACCAGATCAAACTGAAGAAAGAAGACGAAGAAAAAACGGCCTTCATCACACCGTATGGGGTGTTTTGCTACCAAGTGATGCCGTTCGGCCTAAAAAATGCAGGAGCAACTTACCAAAGGATGATGCAAAGCTGCCTCGGGAACCAAATAGGGCGCAACATACAAGTCTACATTGATGATGTAGTCATCACCACAAGAGAGGAGAAATCTCTAATAAGCGACTTGGCAGAAACCTTCGACAACCTGAGCAGGTATAAGCTTAAGCTTAACCCGACAAAGTGCTCCTTCGGCGTCTCAGCAGGACAACTTTTAGGGTTCCTGGTATCAGCATGAGGAATAGAGGCGAACCCAGAGAAGATTCAAGCAATTTTGACAATGGGGAAACCCACGAAACTACATGACGTACAGAAACTTGCAGGACGCGTCGCGGCACTAAGTCGCTTCGTTGCTCGACTAGGGAGAAGGCACTTCCTTTTTATGCACTTATGAAGAAGTCAGACGATAAATTTGAGTGGACAGAAGAAGCAGACGCAGCATTTGCATAGTTGAAAAAAGTGCTTTCCACGCCACCGGTGCTGGTCGCACCAAGAGAAAAAGAGCCACTGCTATTGTACATCGCCGCAACCCATTAGGTGGTGAGCACAGTTCTAGTAGTCGAAAGAAGCGAAGAAGGAAAAGCCCATGGCGTCCAAAGGCCGGTATATTTCATCAGTGAAGTGCTATCTCCAACCAAACAGAGGTACCCGCATTATCAGAAGTTGGCATACAGTGTCTTCACAACTGCACGTAAACTACGACAGTATTTTGCGGTGTACCCAATTATAGTGGTCAATGAAGCGCCACTATCGAACATATTGAACAACCCTCTAGCGACGGGACGTGTCTCTTTGTGGGGAATCAAGTTATCTCCCATGGACATCACGTACGAAAAAAGGAAGGCGATCAAGTCGCAAGTCTTGCCAGACTTTACAGCAGAGTGGCTCGAGCTGCAAAGCACGGGACCACCAGATTTATCGAGTACTTGGACGATGTACTTCGACGGTTCTAAGCGAGTTCAAGGCGCAGGCGCAGGAGTAGTGTTGATATCACCTCATGGCGACAAATTAAAATACGTCCTAAGGATGAGCTTTCCGCAGGCTTCTAATAATGAAGCGGAGTACGAGGCTTTGTTGCACGGAATGAAGATGGTTAAAGCATGTGGAGCAACTCGCCTAAAAATATTTGGAGATTCCAATCTTGTTGTTCAGCAAGTTATGAACAGATGTGACACAATCAATGACAACATGATGGCCTACAAAAATTTGTACCATTATCTAGAAGGAACGTTCGATGGATGCGAAGTCTCGCACATAAGCAGGAATAGCAATGAAGAAGCCGACACTTTAGCAAACATCGGGTCACAGTGCTTACCTATGTCGTCCGGAGTATTTTGGGAGGAAATAGTGGAAAGATCAATAAAAAGTGACAAAAGTTCGACTACCGCAGCAGGCTCGGGGGCTACATTAGAGCCAGAGGAGGTCATGATGATAGAAGAAGCATGGATGCAGCCATATCTTGCATACATGGTAAATAAAAAATTACCAGAAGATGCAGTGGAAGCCAAGAAGATAACTCGAAGATCGAAAGCGTTTGTCGTGTTACGGGGGAAATTATACAAGAAAAGTATTACTGGCGTTTTACAGCATTGCGTAACGCCCCAAGAAGGACAAAAAATACTACAAGACATACATGGTGGAGTATGCGGCCACCATGCTAGCAGCAGAGCAATAGCAGCAAAAGCTTTCCGAGCAGGATTCTATTGGCTAACAGCCATCGAGGACGCAAAAGATATAGTTCGAAAGTGTGAAGCATGTCAAAGGTTTGCATCCAGGCCGCATGCACCAGCAGCGGAGCTACAAACAATACCATTATCTTGGCCCTTCGCACAATGGGGCCTTGACATGGTGGGAAAGTTGCACAAATCTTGGCCAGGAGGGCATGTCTACATGCTAGTGGCAGTCGATAAATTTACCAAATGGGTGGAAGCGGCCCCAGTAACAACTCAAGATTCTACAGCAGCAATCAGCTTCATCAAGTCAATAGTTTTTCGTTTTGGTGTACCATACAGCATCATCACAGACAACGGGACAAATTTTACTTCAAAAGAATTCAAGAGTTACTGCGAAGGATTGGGGATCAAGCTCAAATTCGCATCTGTGGCGCACCCGAAGACAAATGGGCAAGTCAAAAAAGCCAATGGCCTGATATGTAGTTGTCGATGGATTTCGTGTCGCAAGAACACGGGGTACCACGCGACGGACCCAAAGATTCGAACGCAGGGGGCTGAACGTGTGAGATCTCGGATCGCAACGAAACGCGGTGACGGAAGCCTCGATTGTCGAACGCGCAACGCACTGCAGAGAGGGAGACCGAGCTTTACCCAGGTTCAGGGCCCTCGTGGTGAGGTAAAGCCCCTACTTCCTGCCTTCTTGTATTGCGACGCGACACCTCGCGAGGAGTACAAGGCCTTGGTTACAAAGCTCTAGCTGGCCAGAGGTTGAAGAACCTGCGTGCCCAGCTAGCCGCTTGAAGAAGATGAAGATCCGATCCCCTCTAAGGGAGGGCTTCCCCCTCCTTTTATAGCGCCAAGGTCCTCCTTCCCCTTATCTTCTTGGGGAAGGGGTTGCCACACACGGCCAAGGAGGGAGGACAGCTGTAGACTACACTCTTCTGTAGACTCAGTCTTCGCAGGGTAGCGGCGCCGGTCCACAGGAGTGGGTGGAGGAAGCTGACGTCTTCCTCTGGCGCCCTGCACCGTCCACGCTATATTTAGGGGGGTGGCCAACAACCACTATGCCGCTTTAGGCAGACACAGCGAAAGTTGGTCTCCTCCCTGTCGGGGGTAGCGTGGGCGGTACGCGGTCTTCTGCCCGTTAGCTTCTTGCTCCGCACGAAAACGTGCTGAGCTAGCGTGGGCGTACCTTCTCTCCTCACCAGCAGGGGCTCATGAGGAGGTCTTCTGGTCCTTAGCAGTTTCCGTCGTCGTTCTCCTCACGAGGCGCCTCCTCGTGAGGGTCTTCTCCGTGACTTGTACCGCTGATTATCTCCTGGGCTGAAGATGGGCCGATGACGGGGCCCAGGAGCAGGTGGACCGGGATACCCCGGTATCCAGAACACCGACAGTAGCCCCCGGGAGCCCGGCCCAAGAACGCACCCTCTTGAGGAAGCGAAGGGTCGGGGGCCCCCGAAGCTGCTGGGCCCTCCAACGGCACGCGTCAACTGCTCGGTCAGAGGACCATGTGAAGAGGCAGAGACTACGGACACGTGTCGTGGCCGCAGCTGGTGAGACGAAACGGCGGCGACGCTACAGTCTCCGAGGCGTCAACCATCATAATGATGCGTCGCTTGACTGCAGAGCGCTGCGCCAACGCTTCGATTCTCGCGCTGGGATTTGACGCATCGACGCAGGACGCTCCCCTTAAATAGGTCCTCCTCGAGACCTTCGGCACTTCACCTCCTTCCTCCAGTGCCACTTCTGCTTCTTCTCCCCTGAGAGCATGGACCCCTCCAACTCCGCCGCCGCCGGTCCAAGCTCTGGGGCGAAGCGCCGTGGGCGCCCCCCGGGCAGTGGGATCAGGGCGAAAATCCCAGCCCAGTGGACGCCCGGCGCCGGGGTTCCCCTCCGCATCAGCGCGCCGAGGCAGGACGAGGCGATTCGCGCCGCCTCGGGGACCTCCGGCGCTCTGGCCCTCAGGGGCCCCGCGCGTGGCGACGCCCTGAACTCGCCGTCGCCGCTGGCGGCGGCGCCTGCTCCCCGCGCCTCGGGGAGCGTCGATTGGGCTCTCCGGGAGGTGGAGGCCGCCCTGGGCCCTCCTCCCGCTGCTGCAGATCCTCCGGCCCCGCCGGTGAATGGAGTGGTTGCCACTCCGCGCCACCTGGCGGCGGCGCTTCTGGGACCCCTCATCGCCCCGGGGTCCCGCTTCCTGGAGCTCCTCGTCGTCGTCGACGCCCCGGGCTTCAACTCCCTCCGGCTGCCCGACGCCATCCGGAGGGCGGTTCACGCCCACGGTCCGGCCGCCGGGGAGATCGCCCTGGGCGAGCAAAGCAGGACAGATCTCTTCTGGCCTGTGGACATCCTCTTCGGGGCAAACGGCAACGTCGTCCTCTCTGGCCGCTGGAGGCCCTTCGCCCTCGGCTGTCGCCTCCGCGTCGGCGACCGCCTCGTCTTCCGCTTCAAGCTGGGGACCCTGGAGGCTACGGTGCGGATCTTCACCGCCGACGGCGTCCGCCGCACCTACCCCCAGCTCGCGGCGCAGTGAAGAGGAGGTCCTGGTGCGATAGTCTTCTGGGGAGGGGAGCTAGTCTCCTCCCCTCTTTTGCCTTGTAGTCCTTGCCGGCGGGGTATGCCCCGTCGTGCTTTGCTCCTTCCCCCAATGGGGGATTTTTAAAGAAATCCGCTTGTCGATCGCCTTGTCGCTCTTCATCGTCCTGGTCGTTTGCTCGCTCGAGAGCCCTAGTGAGCTGTTGGCATCGACAGGAAGCCTCCCTCCGCCTCAGAGCTCAAAGTGGGTTCGGCGTTGGCGACACATTGGACGATTCCTGAGAGAAGAAGTTGGAGAAAGAGTTGGAAAACAAAAAACCCCAAATCCCTGAAAACGGAAAAACAAATCGACAAAATAAACGAAAAAAGAAGGCGAATAAGATGCCCCTGTGACCGGCACAGGGACCTTCTCCGTCGTGGAGGAGCGCGGCACTATCTGTGCCAGCAGCTAAGAGCAAATTGCCGCGCGTGGCGATTCACGGGGCCTTCCTCGTCGTTGAGGGAAGCTGGACCCTCACGGACGTGAAAACGTCGACGCTTAAGAGAGCCCAGAGACCGTCGACACCTCACAGGGATTGCTCATGAGGTGAAGGGCCTGGCGCGGACCTCTGGATCTGCGTCTCCTTCGCAAGATTGATCGGAGCGGCCTTGGTCTTCAATAATCCTGCCACGTTAGGCCTTCCTCGGAAGAGGGAATCCTCCTGCGGATGCTGGTGCATCGACGCGTCTTTGCTCCCTCATGAGGGTTGCTCACAAGGGGTAGGTCCTTAGCGGGTGCCATGGACACACCTTGGACTTTTCCTCGAAGATTTCTTATTTTCTGGCGTACTTCGCGAGGAACTAAGCACCATGGGCATCCAGAGGTGATCGTTAACGGGGCCGTCGCCCCCGACCAGAGCTCGCTCCCTTCGGGTTTTTCGGGCTTGCTGTTTTCCGGGCGAAGGCCCCAGCATAGACACCGTGCCTAGCCCCCTTCCGCGAGGAGTACAACAGAAAATAAATGGACTTCATGCCATTTTGATGTCATGCCGAAGCAGAGGCGCTATATTGCGCATTAACTTAATATCAGTGCTTAAGAGCAGTTTGAGCTGATACAAGTGTCGTGAAAACGGTCTTTTTCTCCTCATGAGGAACCTAAGGGTAGAACTTTCGCAGATGAGCTATGTTCCACGGGTTCCCCACGGGCACGCCTTCCGCGGTTTCCAGCCGCGCCGAGCCAGGCCTGGCGATGTGCGTCACCTTGAAGGGTCCTTCCCACATTGGAGACAGCTTGTGCAGGCCCTCGCGAGAGAGTATTCTCCTCAGCACCAGGTCGCCGACCTCCAGAGTTCTTGCTTGGACATGGCGGTTATGGTAGCGGCGTAGTCCTTGCTGGTACCTTGCGGCGCGTAACGTGGCTTGGCACCGAGCTTCTTCGAGCAGGAGGAGGCGGTCCTTGATGAGGTCCTCTTGGCGAGTTTCGTCGAAGGCGAGCACCCTTGGCGACCCGAACTTGACGTCGGTGGGAAGAACAGCCTCCGCCCCATAGACCAAGAAGAAAGGGGTCTCTCCAGTGGGTTTGGTGGCGGTAGTCCTGATGGACCACAAGATGGATTGGAGGTTGTCTAACCATTTTTTGCCGCAGGCTTCGAGCTTGGCGTTGAAGCTTTTCGTCTTGAGTCCTTTGAGCACTTCAGCATTGGCGTGCTTGGCTTGACCATTGCTCCTGGGGTAGGCGACAGAGGCGCTGCAGATTTTGATGCCGGTCGATGCGCAGTATTCCCGGAACAAGCCGCTGGTGAACTGGCTGCCGTTGTCGGTGATTATGCGGTTAGGCACACCAAAGCGACAGACCAGTCCACAGATGAACTTGACGGCGGACCTGGCAGGGATTGTGCACACCGGTTCCACCTCCACCCACTTGGTGAACTTGTCAATGGCGACGTAGAGGTAGCGATAGCCTCCTTGCGCTCTGGGAAATGGACCGAGGATGTCCAGCCCCCAAACTGCAAAGGGCCAAGTGAGTGGGATGGTTCGCAGCTCTTGCGCCGGCTGATGTATCTGCTTGGCGTGGAATTGGCACGCCTCGCACCTCTTGACCATCTCCGCCGCATCTCCGAGCGCCGAAGGCCAGTAGAAGCCGCTTCGATATGCTTTCGCGGCTAGAGTCGCAGCAGAGGCGTGATGCCCGCATTCGCCGGCGTGGATGTCCCTTAGAAGCTCTTGGCCTTGGTGAGTAGATATGCACTTCAGAGCGACGCCATTTGGGCGACGCCGGTACAAGTCACCGTCCTTGACGCAGTAGCCTGAAGCTTGTCGCACAATCCTCTCAGCCTCCTCTTCATCCTCGGGGAGCCTGCTGCTGGTGAGGTAGGCCTTGAGCTCGATGATCCAATCCACTCCCTCCTGCCGTGCCAATGCTAGAAGGACACGGTCACCCGAAGGAGGCCCACAATCCGGAGCCCCCTGCTCTGGTGGTGGCGGCAAAGCAGAAGGAGGAGGTGGTTCGGATGTCGACGGAGAAGCGGACGGCTTGAAGAGACGCTCCTCGAAGACGCCGGCAGGCTGTGCCAGGCGATGAGAGGCGTGCTTGGCGATCTCGTCGGCTTCCACATTTTCTCCTCTCGGGATGTGCTTCAGCTCCAAGCCTTGGAAGCGTTTTTCCATCTTTCGATGCTCCTCGAGATAAGCCGCCATGTGCTCATCCTTTGGAGTGTAGCTCTTGTTTGAGAAGTTCACAACCAGCTGTGAATCCCCCTTGACGATGAGGCGCTTGATGCCCAAAGCATTCGCTGCCCTTAAGCCTGCGAGTAGTCCTTCGTATTCCGCGATGTTGTTGGAGACCTTGTGCTCAGGCCCGAAGCAGAGCTGCACAGCGTAGAAGAGCTTGTCTCCAGAGGGAGAGGTTAGGACAGCACCTGCTCCCGCGCCGGGGAGGTTGAAAGCGCCGTCGAAGTGCATGATCCAAAGGCCTGGGGCCTCCTCTCCTGGGAGTGTTGACTCCACCTCTGGAGGCTCGTCGATGAATGGATCATTCCATTCCGCAGTGAACTCGGCCAAAGCCTTGCTCTTGATTACCTTTGTAGTTTCGAAGGAGATCTCGAAAGGCTGAAGCTCCACGGCCCATTCCGCCACCCGCCCGGTGACGTTGGGATTGCGTAGGATGGTCTCCAGGGGACGATCGGTTATCACCTTGATCGGGTGGCCCTGGAAGTAGTGGTGTAGCTTCCGCGAGGCGTTGAGCAAGGTGTAGAGTAGCTTTTGCTGCATGGTGTAGCATTCCCGCGCGTCGCGCAGTACCGTGCTGACGAAGTACACAGGCTTTTGCACCTTGACAACACCCTCGGAAGGCTCCTCCTCAGGAGGCTTTTGAGCGTCGCTCTGGGAGAGCGGCTTGGTCGGCGAAGATGTCGCGTGCGGCTCCTCTTGAGGGACAGGAGGCGAAGTGGCCTCTTCCTCACGAGGAGCCCCCTGGCCGGGAGGATTGACCTTGTCGATCACCTTAGCGTCCCGCTCCGCGACGAGGACGGCACTTGCAGTCCTTGGAGTTGCCGCGATGTAGAGTAGCAAGGGCTCGCGAGCTGTTGGGGCAACCATGATCGGTGGGCTCGTGAGGTACCTTTTCAACTCGGCGAAGGCCTTGTCGGCTTCCGGAGTCCACTCGAACTTCCCGGTGCGCTTCATGAGCTTGAAGAAGGGCAAAGCTTTTTCCCCACTCCTCGCGATGAAGCGCCCCAGGGCTGCCATGCACCCCGCGAGGCGTTGCATTTCCTTGAGATTGCGCGGAGGACGCATTTCTTCGATGGCCTTGACCTTGTCAGGGTTCACCTCTATCCCGCGGTGAGACACGAGGAACCCCAACAGTTTTCCCGACGGTACGCCGAAGGCGCACTTGGCGGGGTTGAGCTTGATGATTACCTTTCTCAGGTTGACGAACGTTTCCTCCAGATCTTCGATGAAGGTGTGACCCTCGCGAGTCTTGACGACGATGTCGTCGACGTAGGCCTCCGCGTTCCTTCCCATCTGAGCCCCCAAGGCCTTGCGCATGAGCCTCTGGAAGGTGGCTCCTGCGTTCTTCAGGCCGAAGGGCATGCAGACGTAGCAGTACACCCCACAGGGCGTGATGAATGCGGTCTTCTCCTCGTCCTCCTTTGCCATCTTGATCTGATGATAGCCGGAGAAAGCATCCAAGAAGCAAAGGAGGTCGCAGCCGGCGGTGGAGTCGACGATTTGATCTATCCTCGGGAGAGGATATGGATCCTTGGGACAGGCCTTGTTGAGACTTGTGAAGTCCACACAGAGGCGCCCACTACCGTTAGCTTTTGGGACGACCACCAGATTAGCAATCCAGGTGGGGTGGGCCACCTCGCGTATCAACTTGGCCTTCTTCAGCTTCTCTATCTCCTTGACGATGAAGTCCTGCTTCTCTTGCGCTTGCTTCCTAGTCTTCTGCTTCACGGGGTGTGCCTGAGGGCACACGGCTAAGTGGTGCTCAATCACCTCCCTGGGAACGCCGGGCATATCTGACGGAGTCCAAGCGAACATGTCAGAATTTGCCCGCAGGAAGGTGACGAGCGCGCTTTCCTATTTGGGGGAAAGCCCTGCCCCGATGGTGACGAAGTTTTCGCAGCCCCCAGCCTGTAGCGGGACCTTCTTGGTTGCCGAGCGCTCTTGGGTAAACTGGGGCCTCCGGCCTGAGGGTACCGCAGCTTCCCCAATGCTCATGTCCAGCATTGGATGGACCAGGTCCTCGCTTGGAGTAGGCGATGCAGAGGCGGCGAACTTCTTCCCTGTCGAACCCAACATGTGGGGCTCGAGAGAGGCCTTCTTCGCAGCAGCCCGCTCTTGGGATACGAGCTGCTTCTTCCTCGTGAGGTCGCCGGAGTGTTCCAGTAGATCTTCGTCGGCGGGGAACATGGTGGCGGCCTCACGGTAGACATGCTCAACTGATCAGAGAGCGTCCTTCTCATTGTAGCGCACGGTGATCGTGCCGTTGGCGCCCGGAATCTTAAGGACGTTAAAGCCATGGTGCGTTGCTGCCATGAACCTAGCCAAGGCTGGGTAGCCGAGGATGGCATTGTATGGCAGGGCGATGTAGGCAACGTCGAAGTCGAGGCTTTCCGTCCTGTAGTTGTCCCGGGTGCCGAAGGTGACGGGCAGGCTTACCTGCCCAATTGGCGTTGTAGATCCCTCGGTTACCCCGAAGAACGGCCGAGTCGGCATGAGCCGATGGTACGGCACCTGCTTCTTCTCAAAGATCTCGACCGAGATGATGTTGAGGCCCGCCCCTCCGTCGATGAGAGTGCGATTGACGGCGACGTTGTTGATGGTTGGCGTGCACAAGAGGGGGAGTGTGCCCACACCCCTTGTGGAAGCCGGATGATCCTCCTCGTCGAAGCCAATCTTGCACGTCGACCACTTCATTAGACGATTGCCGACGCTGGGCTGTGCCGCCGCGATTTCTCGCGACAGCTGCTTGAAGTGTCGATTTGACAGAGGAGCCTGAGCTCCACCCAGGAGGCAAGCGGCGAAGTCTCGCGGCTCTTGATAGCCCCCCTGGTCCTCCTCCCGACGATCGTTTGCTGGTGGGGGCAGCGGCAGCGGCTCGGGATTGTCTCGAGACAGACCCCCACGGTGGCGACCTTCCTCGCGGTCGTCGTCGCGGCGATCGCCCCGGGATCCACTCTTGCCGTTGCTGCGGCCGCCCCCGCGATGCTTGGCGACACCGTTTTCCTCGTGAAACTTCCGGACAATCCAACAATCCTCGGTATTGTGGGTGTCCTTCTTGTGGATAATGCAGTAGCGGCGACGTCGACCTTTATCGCGATCGGAGCGGTCCCCGCGGCGTTGCTTGTGATCTGGCTCCGCCGCGAGGGCAGCAGCCTCCTTTCGCTTGGGGTCCTTGGACTTCGGCTTTGGGGGAGGCACCTCCGGCAGATTGTGCACAAAGAGCCTCCCCTCCTCAGCCTTGGCGCAGCGGTCGGCGATCTCGAAGAGCCTGACGACAGAAGTCAGCTCATCATTCACAGACAGCTTCTCCCGCATCTTGACGTCGGAGACGCCCGTGGAGAACGCGGAGATGACCTCCTCGTTGGAGATCCTAGGGATCTTGTTCCTCATCTGACTGAAGCGCTGGATGTATTGACGAAGCGTCTCGCCCTTGTACTGACGCACCGCTTTAAGATCGTTCTTAGTTGCGGGGCGCTCGTACGTGGGCATGAAGTTGGCAACGAACTGACGACATAAATCCTTCCACGACGTCACGGATTCGTGAGGAAGATTCATGAGCCAAGTTCGCGGAGCGTCCTTGAGGGCCATGGGGAACCAATTGGCCATGGCGCGCTGATCTCCACGCGCAGCCTGGACGGCGACGACGTAGAGTTGGAGGAATTCGACAGGATTTGTGGTCCCGTCGTAACGCGCGCTGATGTCTGGCTTGAACTTGTCAGGCCAGACGACGTAGCGCTGCTGGCGAGTGAGGGCAAGACACCCGGGGTTGTAGATCGGGACGCCGGGGGTCCTGACGTTCTTGCCAGCTTCGCCGATGTCATCGATGGCACGGTCATGATTTTCGCGGCGGCGCTCGAGGGAGACGCGTGCGTCTTCCGGAGCGCGTTGGACGATTTGGCAGCTGGGCTCCCCACGCGGCGAAGATGCGGCGCGGGAAACCACCCTCTTGGCCTTGTTGGCCACCCCATCTCCGGCGCCCGGGGCGCGATGCCCCGCCGCCGGATCTGGGCTCCCCGCGCCCTGGGCTCCTCCCATGGCCGGGTCTTCGTTGGCGATGGCGACGAGCTCGGCGATTCGAGCGCGCCACCCCTCACGCCCGTCGTCGGTGGGTTGATAGCGCAGCAGCTCCTGCGCCATGGCGAGTGCCTGCGCAGGAGACAGCTGACTCCCAGAACGAGCGCGAGAAGTGGCGGTGGCGGTGAAGGAGAGCGAAGGCTCTGTCCGCCCGGACAGGAGGTAGGAGGACTCCAGATCTTCCTCCTCTTCCTCCTCGGCCGAAGCTTCATGACGACGGAAGATGGGCTCGGTTTGCCCCCGAACAGCGTTGCGACGGCGAAGACGCTCGAGCCTTGCGTTGGCGTCGGCCATGTCGAAGCAGATCTAGAAGAAAACACACCACAGCCCCCTACCTGGCGCGCCAAATGTCGATGGATTTCGTGTCGCAAGAACACGGGGTACCACGCGACGGACCCAAAGATTCGAACGCAGGGGGCTGAACGTGTGAGATCTCGGATCACAACAAAACGCGGTGACGGAAGCCTCGATTGTCGAACGCGCAACGCACTGCAAAGAGGGAGACCGAGCTTTACCTAGGTGCAGGGCCCTCGTGGTGAGGTAAAGCCCCTACTTCCTGCCTTCTTGTATTGCGACGCGACACCCCGCGAGGAGTACAAGGCCTTGGTTACAAAGCTCTAGCTGGCCAGAGGTTGAAGAACCTGCATGCCCAGCTAGCCGCTTGAAGAAGATGAAGATCCGATCCCCTCTAAGGGAGGGCTTCCCCCTCCTTTTATAGCGCCAAGGTCCTCCTTCCCCTTATCTTCTTGGGGAAGGGGTTGCCACACACGTCCAAGGAGGGAGGACAGCTGTAGACTACACTCTTCTGTAGACTCAGTCTTCGCAGGGTAGCGGCGCCGGTCCACAGGAGTGGGTGGAGGAAGCTGACGTCTTCCTCTGGCGCCCTGCACCGTCCACGCTATATTTAGGGGGGTGGCCAACAACCACTGTGCCGCTTTAGGCAGGCACAGCGAAAGTTGGTCTCCTCCCTGTCGGGGGTAGCGTGGGCGGTACGCGGTCTTCTGCCCGTTAGCTTCTTGCTCCGCACGAAAACGTGCTGAGCTAGCGTGGGCGTACCTTCTCTCCTCACCAGCAGGGGCTCGTGAGGAGGTCTTCTGGTCCTTAGCAGTTTCCGTCGTCGTTCTCCTCACGAGGCGCCTCCTCGTGAGGGTCTTCTCCGTGACTTGTACCGCTGATTATCTCCTGGGCTGAAGATGGGCCGATGACGGGGCCCAGGAGCAGGTGGACCGGGATACCCCGGTATCCAGAACACCGACAGTAGTGGAATAAAAAAGAGGCTCTTAGCACCTCTCGAGAAAGCCAAGAGCGCTTGGGTAGAAGAATTGCCCTCCGTTCTTTGGAGCCTAAGAACTACGCCCAATGCAGCAACTCAAGAAACTCCTTTCTTCTTGGTCCATGGCGCAGAAGCCGTGCTTCCAGTCGAAGTTACACACGAGGCTCCAAGAGTGACAGCATATGACGAGACGACGCCGACAGAAGCATTGCAAGACGATGTCGATGCACTAGATGAAGCAAGAGATAAAGCACTAGAAAGGGCTACGCAGTATCAACAAAACCTACGAAACTACCATAGTAGTCGAGTTCGTCCACGGTCCTTTGTGGTGGGAGACCTAGTTTTGCGACTCAGGCAAGACAGCCACGGCAAATTGGAGTCCCCTTGGGTGGGACCTTACATCGTCACCGAAGTAATACCAGGAGGAGCGTATCGACTACAAGACAAGAAGACTGGGAAGGACGAGAGCAACCCGTGGAATGCAGAGCAGCTACGACGTTTCTACGCGTAGAATAAAAATAGTGTTATCAGTAAATTCGAGTTAACCTTCTGAACCCAGAACATGAGGCCACAGGCCGGGTTTTTTGGGTTGAACTCGACGAAATTGTACAAATATTTTTACTTCTTCGCCTAGGGGGCTTCAGCCCTTGGGTCGTACGAACGGAATTCTTATCGCGACTTGGAAGACCTTTTTCATTACAAGGTTGCACAGACAACCCGATGAATATTGAAACAACTTGGTTCGCAAAGAACCCGATAGATGGAAAATATACCTCGGAACAACGACTTGTTTTCCTGGTACTAGCAAAAACATCGACACCAAGTACGAGTATTCATTACAGATAAACATGGCAGCAAGGGCATTGTCGAACAAAATTACATAAAACAAGTCCTAATGGAAGTGGACTTCAGCTTCATACTTCTTCTGGCAAAGAGTGCCATCGTAGATCTTCACGTCGAACTTCGGCGTGCCAATGTGGAAGTCGAAGGCCATGAAGAAGCCCTGATGAATGTCGTGGTCTTCTGCGAACTGCGACCAGCCACCCCTGAAGTATTGTTCGCCGTCGCCATCATACCACACTTCTACCTCGTATGGGACGCCACTGCCAGATTGTTCGCGGAGAACCGCCTCTCGCAGTTCGCGCCCATCCATGAAGTTGGTAAAATTTAGCGGCAGGCGCTGAATCTCACGGTATTGCGCCATGGCGATGCAGAGGAAAGAAAAGATTTGGGGAGGCGCAGCAGAAGTAGCAGGAATAGCAGCAGGAGGAGTAATTGGACCTGAAGCAGCGCCAATCACCTTGGGCTTGTTTTTGCTACCAGGTGGGCGGCCGGGACGACGCTTAGCCGGAGCATCCAAAGGAGTTCCTGCGGCGGCCGGCGTGGTGTTCTTGTTCTTACTTCCACGAGGGCGACCACGACCTCGTGGTGCTACCAGGGAGCCAAGGTTCAGATGAGAACCTTTAGCATCAGCCATGGGAACAAAGGAAAAACCTCGGAAAACCCTAGATGGAGAAAAAAGATGGGGCGGCGGAGAAGAAATCTGATTAGAGTTTTTTTTACCTTAACCAGTAGATGCTTTATTTATAAGCACGTGTTATTGGGCCCTCCTGCTACAGCAAAGCCCGTAAACGTATTCTACAATATGAGTTAAATTCTGCGCACAGCAGACGATAATATCAAAGAAGAAAAGTAAGAGAAGGAGACTATGGTCACACGATGTGAAAACTTCGACTTGGGCTCGGGGGCTCGCCAATAATAAGACGTTTAAAGAAGAAAGAGGAATCGAACTTTGAGCCTATGCTTGACTACAAGTAGCCAAGCATAGCCTCGGGGGCTACTCCCATCGGGAGCGCTGAGCACGCACCCGATAGAGGATAATATAATCTATAATGGAGATGCAGAAGGAGACTACATAGTCGATAAAACTAAAAGAGAGATTACTCCCATCAGGAGCGAAGAAGATTAATTTAAAATCCAATATTCTTTGGTTTTATCAGTCAGAAACTTGGCTGCGAAATATAAGATTCTCGAGTTACGTTATCGCAATGAAACTCGAATGCCGTGACTTGTCACGAAGGTAAGACCCCGGGATCCGTCCTGTGTGGCCTGGTATACGCACATGGATGCGCTCTGCTGGAATGTATCCGTGTCTACGACGCGAAGAAAATCCTGGTGGACGCACTGGGTACCCTGAGAACCACTGGGATTCATTCTTTGTAAGTCCTAAATGCGGCAAAAGAATGGATTTGACCGGTATCCCGAATTCAAGTCCAAGGGGATTGAATTTGAAGTAGGTGACAAGTATCTGCTCCGGCAGTTAACTGACCTCTTGATCCGTCAGAGTTGTCAGGCTTGCTCATCAAAACCCCTTGCAAAAGAATATCATGAAAATAAGTCGAAAAGACTGAGTCGAAGATTTGAAGATGAGAAGAAGTCGAAGAATTGATCAAGTCGAAGATTTGAAGATTGGAGATTCAACCTGAATCTATAATTCTGGTAGAATCTCAGGGGCTACTGACAAGGGTATAGTTAATAGAGCCCGTTAGTTGAGTACCCCTGAGGCCCGATAAGCTAGGACCAATTGTAATGATAGTCAAATACGAGTTCTTATCGTATGTCGATATTGTAATCTGTATCGTACCCTACCCGATCCTCGAGACCTGGCCACCTATATATAGGGGCTAGGAGGGGACGGTGTAGGGCATATTGAAAGCGAGCCAGGTTGAACACCCAAGTTTACTTTCGACACACACCTATTTCGACTAACTTCACCTTCGAGTTCATTTGACGCCCTATCTCCCCGATCCTAAGTCCTTCATCTAGGACATTTGCCGAGTTAACCCTCGTCAGGTACGATGGTACATTTTATCCACCACCACAATGATACAAAGAGAGGGCTTGCAAAAGCCCAAGCTTGGGGATGTCTCCCCAAGAATTGAGAGTGGTATTTTATCTTTTAATTTTTATTGTTATTGAGGTTGTGCTCCACTTGGAGCTTGAATCACTTGTGTTGGTTTTATTCTAGCACTTTATTTGTTTTTAATTTGTTTATCCATTTCATTCGTTTTATTTGAAGTTTTTAATAACCTCACTTTATTTCTAATTTTCTTTTCTTTATATCCCAATCCTCAAAAATGCCAAAAAGATTTTTCCTTTTATCATTCGGTTTTATGAGACTCCAGTCGCCTCCGATGATTTACTTGAAAAAGTGAGGATCTTCTTGAGTTTTCAAGAAAAATCTCATACGGAAGAGGAATGTGAAAATTTCTATAAGAGGTATATCTTATGTCTCCCACTTTTATTGTTTAGATGTCTATTATAGCTAGTAGTGTTGTTGAGACTATTATGCTAGTGGGAGTAATTCTTGATAGTTAGAATAAAGCTTTTATTTGCATGAATACTTTGATTAAGTAAGCTTTTACTCTAGTTCTTTTAAATAACCGAGTTTTGCCTTGGAAATAATATTGTCAAACAACAAAAATAAGAAAAAAATCTAAAAATGAAGACTTGAGTGAGATTAATTGTCTAGAAAGTATGACCCTTGAAATTGTTCAACACCATAGCTATTTTTATTGACTTGATAGCACTCTTCAAAATGAATTTTTGAAAAATATAAGTGACGAGGTTCTAATCCGGCAATGCCCATGTTTAGGGGTTTTCGATTCATGGAGCATATGTGGGCTCTGGCAAATTCAGCGGCTTCAGACAGAAACAGGTGCACACGGGAGTTTACCCAGGTTTGGCCCCCCGGAGGGTAAAGACCTATGTCCTGCTTGTCTGATCTTGTATTGATGGTATATTTGGAGCTGTTACAATGGTGTGCAGATGCAATCTAGCGAAGGTGGAAGAAGATGGCGTGGCTTGCCTATATATGTGGGATCTATGCGAGATCAGGTGTCTATGCGAGATTAGAGATAGCCTCTTGTTGGATGCCCCTCCTTGCCCTTATATGGGGGGCGAGGTCTTGGGATCCAGTCCAAGTCGGTTACAGGTGTATGCGAACCCTAATTAGTTTTGGGCTTCTTGAGCTTCGAGTGTCCATCTTGCTCTTGGGCTGTAGCAGGTAGGCCAATATCGAGGACCCGAGGGGTCATACCCTCGTCAATAAGTCTAGAGATGATAGAGAGCATGCCTAAAATCTTGACTTGTTGATTAAAGTATGATATTGCTATACGCGTGTCTGCAACACTGTCGCACTCCATGGTATGCCGACTACTCCTCTAGCTTACGAATGATCCGAAGGAGATAACTCCTGGATTTCATCTATGAGTTGCATAACATCTTTAGCAAGCAATTGCTAATGATGAAAATATTGGCTATTATGGGTCTGCCTTCAAAGTGTTGGGGTGCTATGCTCCTTTGATAAAATGTGCAATCATTGTGCGCCCAACATCTGCATAGTCCGATCAAACTCACTAAAATTTTGGGCATGTTCTCGTTACTAAAAGACTGAAAATTATAAAGGCAAGCATTGAAAAGAAGTGTGAAAAGCCATGATTTACTAATGTGGTTGTAATTAACGTTCTTTGGCTATATTGTTCTTGACATGATCTCTCACTCTTAAATTGACTAAAGTTGAAATCATTCCTCGTTCCTTGGCAAAACTGAGAGTTTTCTAGAAGAAATGAATAGAACTTGTTAATCCTGTTATTCCTGCTTATGTTTTTTTTATTGTGATTGTCTTGAGTTATTGAAACCTACATAGTATTCTTGCCATCACTCTACCTATACTAGCTTTCAGATTGATGAAGTGATGATGCATGAGACTACCAATTGTAAGTGATCTTGCTTTCTCTTTATTTCGATTTAAGCATCGAGTTCCTTATGATTTTTGGTTTCTTGCTCAAGGACGATCAAGGGTTAAGCTTGGGGATGTTGATAGCCGCATAATCCAGATCTATACCTTAAGTTTAAATCTCATATTTGTCATGAAAATGATAAAATATCTCTCAATCCTTTGCCATTAACATCTAATTACCACCAAGTGTGGAAATCTTCTCTTTAAATGTTTGCTTTCAGGAATACTACATTTATGGACAAAATCAGAGCGAATTAATGAAGAATTATGAGTTTCCAATACTTCTAAGTCAAAGGGCCCGTGTTGCTGACCTCCAGAAGGTCTAACGGGCAGCCATACGGGTAGGACCCGCCCGTATCAGTGTCCACCGCCTTTGCCATGTCAAACCTAGCGATTTCTGTGAAGGAGCCTCTATATAAATTGACCCCTAGGCGCCACAAACAGGAAGACGAGCGGCAAAGGAGATACAGAGATCACCACATTAATTACACCAAGGAGAAGGAGTCCAGCCGCCACCACCATCGCCATCCATTTCTCCACCTCATAGCCATAGCCATCTACTTGTAATCTTGATCTCCGTGATTGGCAATATTGTAATGATATTTGATATTGTTATTGAATCAATCTATACAATGTTTTCTATTTTTGATCTCGCTATGAGTGAGTAGTCCTCATGGGCTGCGGGCTCGGTGAAGCCTCGCAACGATTATGTGCATGATCTAATCTTTATGGGGATATTATGTTGAGTATGAATGTGTTATTTCACTTGTTTATCATCTCGTTGTCTCGATCTAAAGTCTTGACAGGTACCCAAGATCCAAGGATTGATCAGGGTAATGAGGTATGAGTGGTGCTTCACCATCTAGATTGAGTCCCAGTGACAGAAGGGGTAATAGATTAGAGAATCTGAGATCCACTTGGGATCACGGCAATTTTACAAATCCTAATACTCCAGTCTGTTTTACTTAATTACTGCTTTCCTAGACAGGGCTCCTGCATGATAGTGGTAGGACAAGAAGTCTACTAGCAGATATAGCTCACTAAAACTAGTAGATTATATGGACATGCCGCCCACAATATTTAACATTATTTAGCCTTAATACATGTTATGCTTATTTTTATCTTTGCCCCTTATGCATGCGTAGCTGCAGGTGAATCCTATGACTATCCTATTCTCCATCTATCGACACACACAAAACAATATAGTAACGGTCCGGGAACAGACAGATGACCAAACTAGTAAGTGCTCGCCAAATAACGTAACCTTTAGCACCAAGCAATAGCTTCCTCAAGTTCGTTAAACCTACGTCTACTAGGGAAAAAGTACCGCTATCCTGCATCCTAAAACCGGATCGAAGGTATCAGTAACCTCTTACCGGAAGGCATGCTTTGGTTGTCATCAAACATTACCATAACAAGTAACTATAACGGTGATAATCAGGTATATCCGATGTGATGCATGGAGACTTGGATAGTTCGAGACTGGGATATTGATCCTCGTGATGATGGAGAGATACACTATGGGACCTCTCGGTATTATTATGTCACCTAATCATCTGCATAGACACATCATGATAGTGATCATCAGGACATTAATATGACACAAGAAAAATAGAATGAAACCGGTAAGTGGATACCGTATATAGTGATCAAGTGTTGATTCATGGGGATACAAAAATCTCACCTCGGGTTGCCATTAGTATCATGAGGCAATGGAAATAATATTTGCATTAGCACATGGTTTGTTCAAAGTTATTCGTGTATATGTGGGAGCCATCATGGAGGTCCATATCCCATTGTTGGTTATTGATTCAAAATGAGATTTGGAGTCATGCCTGTGTATTACCGAACCTTCTAGTACACTCGCTTAAAGTTATCCAGTCTCTTGTGAGAGTTTCATATATGGTATGCGGTTAAGACTTAAGAGAATTGTTCGGAATCGTTCCAAAACTATGTCAGAGAGAAACTTTCAGCATTTCGTAATCACGTGAAGTGTTACAGAGAACTACTACACGGGAAGTGTTCCGTAGTTGTAATTTTTTTTTGGGATTTATTGAAAAGGTTCCTGTGAATTTTATATAGACGTAAAATGAACTCCGAAATTTACCGGAGGGTGGTAAAAAGTCCAAGGCCCTAAGGGGTTGACCAAAGGGGATCGAGGTGACCAATAGGATAGCCTACCAACCTCCCAAGCCCCTTAGGGGTGGCGACGGTTAGAGAAGGGGGTTGGCTAACCCCGGCTCACACTCACTTTCTCACACACACACAAACACACACACCTACCTCTTGCTTGTAAGGGAGGACCAGATAGGGTTGGAGGGGGTCAGCCACACCTTCCTTGTAGGAGGATAGCGACCACACCCACCATAAGAAGAGGGGCGGCGACCAACTCCTGCCCCCTCTCCAAGTTGGTTTCCCTTCTTGTACTCCTATATAACGAGAGGCGCCCCATCTCTCCAGAAAACACAGAAATAGATCTCCATGTGAGAACTTCACTTCACCTCGCCTCTATCTCTATCTCCTATTGTGGAGATCTTCACATACGCGCTGCAAGGCTAAGTTACTCTTGTTATTAGTGCAATGTATGGACGACGGAGCCTAGAGGGTTGGATAGCCGCATGCCTAGATGCCAACGAAGTATCATCCATTCGAACCTCAGAGTGAGACGGAGAAATCCTCGCAGCTGGGAGGGATACACCTAGTTGCAGGGATCACCATGTCCTGGATCTTCATCTAGCTCTTCAGCATTCCTCTAGTGAGTTCAACTAGATTTAACCTTGGTGTTGCATCTTCATAGATAGATCTTGGCATTTCGTGTAGATGGAAATTTATTTTCCATGCGCGTAGCCCTACAGTGGCATCATAGCGATATATGCGCAAATGCAATTCGATCTAGATGTACATTTGTTGTACATGCATTATTATCCTTGTTGCTTTGTGACGACCTCAAATTTGATACAAATTCGAAGTGCCCGTTATGTATTCCACCGCAATCCCAGAACCATTGTTGCGATATACATAACGTAGTTGGTAACCAGTTCCATAGACATTACAATACGATGGTTCAAATACAATGGTCATAAAGACCAAGATCATATTACAACACAATATAGCAGCGGAAATAACGTCTTCGGGTCCATGCCTTCACCCTATAGGCAATGGCGACTCTTGGAGACGAGCTTAGTTCTGGTACTCTTCTTCATACCCTTCCTCCTGGTATTCTTCCCCATAGTCTGGCCAAGTTGATAGCCAGGGACACAGCCATGAGTACATTGGATGCACTCGCAAACCATCTTATAAATGAAATGATGAAGTAGGTATGCAAGTCTGGCATAGTGGACTAAGCACTAAGTTTCTTTGCAAAAGCTAGTTTTATTTCCCAAGAATGTTCATTTGTAGAAAAGAAGTTTAGTTCTCTAGGTTCAATCTAAAGAGGACTTCAAGTGTTTCAACCTCATTGTCAAGTCCAGTCACTCCCCAAGTTCATCATTTCCCCTTTTAGTCCTGACAAAAGTCAAGTACAGCTTGCCAACTGTCCATAACCGTGGACTCGGCTATTCGAATAGTTTGAAAACCTCTGCAGAGGGGTACACTTTACCCACAAGAATCGATACATCTGCCAGGAGAAATCCCCGGATCGTCATACACAAAGTATGCGGGATTCAGATAATCAAACAAACTCTTTCACTTGTCTACTCTAGTATAGGATCCTTCCCTAGAGCCCGAGACACGGATTTCCCCGTTCTGGCGCCTCTAGTTTTGCCCACTCCGGGATGCCGGACGGATGGAAATCTTCAGGAAGGAAAATTTCCAATGACCACTTGGTTCGGAAGCAACCACGCATGGAATACTTCTATAAAGGGTGAAACAAGGCCTCCCATACTAAAGTAAACAAGCTAGGAATAAGCCCCTTCCCATTCAGGGGTAATGTGGTCGTACGGTATGGTTGGCTCCCATAGTACATCACTCGTTGTCATTTAGAAATACATTTCATAGTTCTTAGTCAAGATTAATTTCTTTCCTAAAGCCATTATGTAGGAGCAATCTCCAATTCAAGTTTCAAGTTCAAGTCACCACTTTCAAATAGAGTTCCCCTTACAGACGGCCTCAGTATTATTAGCGACTAAGCAACTACATTGAGTGATGATACTACTAAATAGAGTTGGATAAACTCAGCTTGATGCTCTTGCTAAACAAGACATCAATACACTCCTATCATTCTACTCTAGCAATTCAATCATGCAATTTACTTAAAACAAGTAGAATGCAATATTAAAACTAGGCATTGGGAGTATGAATCAAAAGATGGCTTGCCTTGGTTGGCAAAGTGTCCGGGGTATTCTTCTTCTTCTTGATAATAATCCCCTCCAATATCCTCCTCGGCAACACTAGCGTCTAATAACGAATAAACACAAAGCACACAATCACTACACAATGCTAACAACACACCAAGCACACATCTTTGTTTGCTAACAATAGCCTTCATGTTGCATTTTATGGTGTTGGATGGTAAGTTTTTCTTCTAAGTTTTCTTCAAGTGTGCAAGTGAGATTCTCTACTAAGTGTCATATGTTGTTCACTTTCTAGGCCTTGGTATTGGTTTAGGGGGTACTAAGACTAGTTCAAGTGGGGAGGTACTAGTTAAGTGAATTGGTAAAGATGGCAACCTAATTCTAAGTGCCGGATAGGGATCTATCATTTTATGTGACTAACTAAAGTTGGGTTAGGGTCTAATTGATCACAGTAGCAAGGTTTGGAGTGGATTAGGGTTGACTAACAGTAGGGCATGTCATTGGTGAGTTCACATTTTAATTTTCATGATTTTAGGAGGCTTAAATTATTTTCTAGAAATCTTCTAAGATTAATAAAGCTATGGTCACACTATTCATATCTAATTAAATTCCTAACTTATTTTGAATTCTAACCAGTTCTACTGTGTAGAGTATTTTACAAGCTTTCCAACGCCTATTTATTTGCTGGAAAAGGATTTGTAAATCTCTTGGAAATTTGATTTGAAAAACATATCTGAAATAGTTTTGAACTAATTCGAAAAGGCGGGAAATTAAATAAAAAGGAAACGGACCGAATCTAAACTAGCTGGGCCTCATTCAAACGAAAACCGAACGGGCCGGCCCAGAAAACGGTTCGCTTCGGCGGGAAAGAATAAAAACGAATCCTGACAGCTGGGGTCCACGCGTCAGATCTAATTAGAATCCCGAATCGGTATGCTAGCGTTGGATCAAGATCGAACGGCTGCTACGCGTCGTCTTCCTCAGTCAGGGCGGAGCTCACCGGCGTTGCAGTGAAGAGTGTTCGACGGCGAGGGAGTGACGTAGAGGATGCAGAACTTGACGGCGACGTGCGGAATCGGCTGCGGCGTGACTCCTCCTCCGATTCCCAGCGGCGGCTCGCTCCCAGGTGGTCGAACGCGGCGGCGCGCCTCGCGTCCAGTACCTCGCCGGCGTTGCAGGCTTCGACGAACCAGAGCGAGAGGGAGGGAGAGGTGGTGTCTGGGCGGTAGCTGGGAGTGGGGTGCGTCTTCTCGTTTGATCGGAGGGGCCTTTTATAGGACGGAGCGTCGAGGGCAGGGCTGTCCAGAAGCTCGCCGGCTCGGGGGGCCCTGGCAGCGTTTGAAGGTCTCTCCAGGCACGGCGGCCTCGGGGGCGTGCTGGGATGGTGCTGGCTCGGCTGCGGGAGGCTGTGGGTCGGCTCTGGCGCCTCCAGGGCGGTCGGTAACGAGCAGGGAGAAGATGGTCTGGGAGGGGGCCCTGGGCGCACATCTCTTCTTCCCTCCGCTTCTCCTGGCTTGGGTCGGGGCTGGGGGCGCTGGGCTCGACCGCGGCGTCTCCCAGGAGCATGGCTACAGGCCAGAGGCGAACCAGAACAGTGCAGCCACAGTAAACTCGATTTGGTTTGATTTCTCTCTGCCAGTGTTCGACGAAATGCCCGCAAGAGTTTGAAATTCGAATTTTTGAAATTTTCCACTTTGGGTGATCAACATATTGGCCAAGGTTTCTAGTCATATTTTTGTTCTGGAGAAATAACAGGTTTTGCAAAAATTTATATTTGAAAATGGGGTATGGTCACTGTTTCAGATTCCAAGTTTGATTGATGTTTGAGTCAAGTTCTAGTTTGAATTTTGGGTAGCAACTTCTTGGTTGAGTTTGTCTGTGACCTGGTGAAGCTCAACTAGCTGGCCAAACACTGATTTGAGTTGCAGATTTCTTAATCCAAGGGCTCAAAGTAGGGTAGTCAAACAGATTTCTTAGATCATCTTTTTCTTCTCTTTTTTTTAACATTTTGATTTCTGGTTTCTTTGGTTCCTAATATTCTTCTTAATTGATTCTGTTGGTTCACTTAGAATTAACTAACCAATGCACAATCTAAAATAACACACATGAAATCATAGAATACATATAATAGAAAATACATGTATGCACGAAATAAATAAACAAAAGTTTTATCTTGGTCCAAAAATTGGTACTTTATTTAATAAGAAGTGGATTACAATTTCTGAGTTGTTACATGCTTCCCTCAAAATTTGCAAATGTTGGTCTCAGCTGCATGATAGAGACTTTGTTACAATATTCTGGCAATCTATGATCCTTCAATCTTGCTCCTGAGTATGTTGGTCATTCGATCTACGAAGTGCTAACAGTCAATTAGGATCACCCCGAAGATGCTGAGTATCTCAATAAGCCCATCAAAAACTACATTTAGATGGAGCCATCTTCTCTTATGGGCTGGCTACTTGCAAGTTTTCCATGTGTTCCAGTGAGCGTTTCGATACACCTTTCCCTGAATATCCGGTGACCAAGAAGTAGGAGAACATCATCCTTAATGGCCCTGAGAACTCTGGTGATCACTTCTTGCTGTTGAGAACAAGAGGAAGAGGTCATCATTGGTGGATGATGAGGTGATCATTTTTAACAACATGACCAAGGTTGTGAAGGAGGTGGTAGCCAAGGTGGTGAAATATGAAGGAGGTGGCAGCCGCCATTTGAACGACAAGCTTTTCCATGTGCACCCCGATCTTTACGCCGCAGTCATGGACGCTGGTTGGTTCAGTGGGAGGCCCTCATGGTGGCTCTGTGCCATCTCATCGACAAGAGGACTCAAGGTTTAAGCCTCTTAGGGCATCTCCAGCGGGCCGACCCAAACGGACACCGCGGGTCCATTTCTGTCTGACCGGACAAAGAGGCCGAAAAAACAGCACCCAGCGGGCTGACCCAAACGTGTCCGGGGGGAGGACACACCCATCCGCGGCCCAAATTTGGGGCAGCGATGGGTCTGCGCGGACACGCGCGGACCGGGCACGCGTCCTCCCCTGGTCCACCTGTCATCGACCCGCGTTGATAGGTCTTCTCCAACGCGACGCGTCCACCCGCGTCAGTGCGTCCCGTCGCCTCGAGTCAGAGCGCGTGCGCTTTGGGCGCCCTGCCATCAGCGGCCGCCTTCAATGCCTGTCGCGGCATCAACGCCGGCGTGGCGTGCCGATTGGGATTCCACGCGCAGGCATTCATGGCGGCCGCTGGATGCCCGGCCACTGGCCCCTTTAAAACGAGGCCACAACGGAGCCGCAGCCACCACAGCCTCCATCGCCACAGCCACCGCAGCTGCCACAGCCCAGCCACCATAGCCCAGCCATGGGGTTCTGGAAGAAGGGCAGGCACGACGACGAGGCCAGCGGGTCTCGGCGCCGGCATTCGCCACATCGACGCCGATCTCCACCGCGCCGCACCAGGACGGCCTCGCCACAGCCACCTCGCCAGCGTGATCGCCGGTACATTCCGGTGACTCACTGCCAGGCGCTGTACCGCTGCGGCCAGAGGGTCAACTGGCCGGACTGCAGCCTCCCCGGCGGGTGATACGTCTCAAACGTATCTATAATTTTTGATGCTCCATGCTTGTTTTTACACCATTTGCCTATTGTTTCGTTACACTTAGTGGCATTTTTATGCATTTTCCGGAACTAACCAATTAACGAGGTGCCACAGTGCTAGTTCCCTGTTTTCTGCTGTTTTTGTGTTCCAAAGTGATACACAGGAAATATTCTCGGAATTGGACGAAACAAGTTCCTGAAGTCTTATTTTACCCGGAAGCTTCCAGAGATCCGAAGGAGAGTAGGAGGCGAGGGACCAGGGGCCCACACGCACAGGTGGCGCGGCCAGCCCCTGGCCCGCGCCACCCCCGTGTGTGGCCGCCTGGCCCCTCCTCTGACATCGCCCCTTCGCCTATAAAGACCCCCCGACGAGAAAAACCTAAGTACCCGATCAGTTTTCCAGAACACATCGCGATCCGCCACCGCCGTCGACCCGAAGATCAGGAGGGTCCAGAAGCTCTTCCCGGCACCCTGCCGGAGAGGGGAATCGCCACCTGAGGTCTTCTTCATCGCCATGCTTGCCTCCGGAGCGATGAGTGAGTAGTCTACCTTGGACTATGGGTCCATAGCAGTAGCTAGATGGTTGTCTTCTCCACTATGTGCTTCATGTTTAGATCTCATGAGCTGCCATACATGATTGAGATCACCGTTATGTAATTCTACATGTTTGGTTTGTTGGGATCCGATGAATATTGGTGTTTATGATTAAGTTGTTGTACTGAATTATATCTTTTGTTATCTCTATGTTGTTTATGATCTTGCATGCTCTCCGTTGTTAGTAGCTATCTTGGCCGAGTAGTTGCTAGTGACTCCAAGAGGGGGTATTTATGCTCGATAGTGGGTTCATGCCTCTATTTCACCTGGGGGAGTGATAGAAACCTCTAAGGTGGTAGATGTGCTGTTGCAACTAGGGAGAAAACAACATTCATATGCTCAAGGGCATATGCTTTGTTTACATTACACACTTTGCTTAATGCAATTATCTGTTGTTCGCAACTTAATACTTCTAGGGTGTTCGGATTGATATCCCCGGGAGTGGATTATTAGTCATAGATGCAGTTGGATGGCGGTCTATGTATTTTGTTGTAATGCCCAGAGTAAATCTCATAGTGATCTTCTTGACATATCACGTTATCTTTATTCTATCAATTGCCCAACTGTAATTTGTTTACCCAGCATGTGTTATTTTATCTATGGAGAGACACCACTAGTGAACTGTGGACCCCGGTCCTATTTCCATCATATTGCTATCACCTGTTTACTTTACTCGTACTGTTTACTTTACTCGCATACTATATTGTTTTCCACTCGATACACTCATAACCTTTGTTTCAAGCAAACCGGTGAGATTGACAACCTCATCGCAAGTTGGGAACAAAGTATTTGGTTGTGTTGTGTGCAGGTTCCGCATTGCTACTGGCCGAAGATGAGTCAACAAGTATCGTTAAACGGCGCCCTTGTTGGAGTGTTACTAAGCCAGTCCGCATCACCTTCAGTCGTCATTGTCTCTCCTCTCCTGTTCGATAAACCTTGGTTTCTTAAACTGAGGGAAAACTTGCTGCTACACTCATCATACCTTCCTCTTGGGGTTCCCAACGGGCTGGTTATTCACCACGCACAAGGACAGTCTGCTCCACATTAACAAGGGATCAGCAAGCTTTTTCTGGCGCCGTTGCCGGGGAGGAGAGAAGACTTCTGCGAGGGGAGTTCTTCGCACACACATTCTTTACTTTGTTATTGTTTTGCTTTACTTTATTTATTTTACCTGCATCGTTTTTTATCAAAAACCCAAAAAAATTAGAATCCTTGGTAGTTGTTTTTACTTGTTTACTTTCGTTTTGCTGAAATGGCCAATCCTGAAAACACCAAGTTGTGTGACTTCACTAGCACGAACAATAGAGATTTTATCTGCACTCCTATTGCACCACCTGCTACTGCTGCAAACTTTTATGAGATTAAGCCTGCTTTATTGAACCTTGTTATGAAAGAGCAATTTTCTGGTGCTAGTACTAAAGATGCTGCAACTCATCTCAACAATTTTGTTGAGCTATGTGAGATGCAGAAATATAAGGATGTTGATAGTGATATTATTAAGCTCAAGTTGTTTCCTTTTTCTTTGAGAGGAAAGGCTAAAGATTGGTTGCTGTCTTTGACTAAGAATAGTATTGATTCATGGGCTAAGTGTAAGGATGCTTTTATTGGTAGATACTATCCTCCTGCTAAGATTATATCGTTGCATAGCAATATTATGAAGTTTACTCAGTTTGATAATGAACATGTTGCTCAAGCTTGGGAAAGAATGAAATCTATGATAAAGAATTGCCCCACTCATGGACTGACTACTTGGATGATTATCCAAACTTTTTATGCAGGACTGAATTTTTCTTCAAGAAACCTACTTGATTCAGCTGCTGGAGGCACTTTTATATCCCTTACCTTGGGCGCCGCGTCAAAGCTACTCAACAACATGATGGTAAATTATTCTGAATGGCACACCGAGAGAGCTCCACAAGGTAAGAAGGTAAATTCTGTTGAGGAAACCTCTTCCTTGAATGATAAGATTGATACCATTATGGCTATGCTTGCTAATGATAGGACCCATGTTGATCCTAATAATGTTCCTTTGGCCTCTCTGGTTGCTCAAGAAGAGCATGTTGATGTTAATTTCATTAGAAACAACAATTTTAACAACAATGCTTATAGGAACAATTTTGCTAGTAACAATTATAGGCCGTATCCTTCTACCAATGGTAATGGTTATGGTAACTCTTATGGTAATTCCTACAACAACACTAGGGCCGCGCCCTCCGAGCTTGAGGTAATGCTCAAGGACTTCATCGGTAAGCAAACTGCTTTTAACAAGTCTGTTGAGGAAAAGTTAGGCAAAATTGATATTCTTGCTTCTAAAGTTGATAGCCTTGCTCATGATGTTGAACTTCTGAAATTAAAAGTGTTGCCTAATGATGTGAAAGAGAACAATGTTTTTGCTACCGCTAATGCTATCCAAGTTGGAATTGATGAAAATATTAGATTGTTAGCGGAATTGCATGCCAGGTGGGAAAGAGAAGATGAGATGGCTAGAGAGATGAAGGTATGTACTATTACTACCTCTAATGATGTTGCTCCTACTGGTAGCAATCCTCTTACTTTGATTGGTGTAGAGAAAACTTCCGCTCCTTGTGTTAAAAAGCCTAAAACTACCAAAACTTTTTCTCAAAAGAGTGCTGAAATTTTTCAGAGTGTGGGAGATGATAGCTCTATTTCTTTTAATGATTTTGATGTTGATGGCTGCAATATATCTGAAGTAATTTTGTTCTTGCAAAAGCTTGCTTTGACTCCCAATGCTAGTTCTTTAAATATTGCTTTTACTAAGCATATTACCAATGCTCTCATAAAGATTAGGGATGAAAAGTTGAAGCAAAAAGCTTCTGTTCCCAAGAAGTTAGATGATGGTTGGGAACCCATCATTGATATGCATGTTAATGGTTATGATTGCCATGCTTTATGTGATCTAGGTGCTAGTATTTCTATCATGCCTAGAAAGATTTATGACATGCTTGATTTACCACCGCTTGAAAAATGTTATTTTGATGTTCCTATTGCTGATGTTGCTAAGAAGAAACCTTTGGGAAGGATTAATGATGTTCTTATTGTGGTTAACAATAACCTTGTTCCCGTTGATTTTCTTGTTATGGACGTTGAATGCCATGCTTCATGTCCTATTATTTTGGGAAGACCCTTTCTTCGAACTGTAGGTGCTATCATTGATATGAGGGAAGGCACTATCAAATATCAATTCCCACTTAAGAAAGGTATGGAACACTTCCCTAGGAAAAGAAAGAAATTGCTTTTTGACTCTATTCTTAGAGCAAATTATGAGCTTGATGCTTCATCTATTGATATTACTTGATTCGCAATTTTCTGCGCCTAGCTCAAAGGCGTTAAAGAAAAGCACTCTTGGGAGATAACCCAATGTTTTTTTTCCAGTACTTTTTCTTTTATTTGAGTCTTGGAAGTCATTACTACTGTAATGACCACTCCTTATCTTGTTTATTTCGTTTTTGTGTCAAGAGAAGCCTCTAATTTGAGTGAGGTAAAGATTTGGGGATGTTGCTGTCCTGAAACTGTTTCCGGTGCTTCACCGTAAAAATTCGTGAAAATTCTCTGTTTATCTTTTGGACCTGCGATTTCTTGTGAATATGCCCCAGGTTATATCCAAACTTTTCTTAGTTGAACACTTTTTGATTTGAGCAACAGAAAATCCCTCAAAAATTCGACCTTTGTCAGCTGTTCAGTTTTGACAGATTTCTGCCAATATTTGTGTTTGCCACTTTATCGCTTTCTTTTGAGTTCTTTTGATCATGGAACTTTTGGGGAGGTTGCTACAGTAGTATATGCTATATATGTGGTGGTTTTGAGTTGAAACCTGAAGCAAATAGAGGATTTATTATATGTTATGCTTGCACTAATGTTGCTAATAAATTTGTGTTTAGTTTTGTATGAAGGAAGTTTTCAAGTGTAGGGATTGGAGAATGATGAGATGAGTTGAAGAATGGACAAAAGCTCAAGCTTGGGGATGCCCATGCATCACCCCAAGAAATATCCAAGAAGTACAAGCATCAAAGCTTGGGGATGCCCCCGAGGCACCCCTTCTTCATCAGCAAAAATCAGGTCACCTTTCAAAACACTATATTTTTATTGCTTCATGCACTATGTGTTTTTCTTGGAGCGTCAGTTGTTTTAGTTTTCTTAGTTGGTTTAGTTTGTTTGTTTGCTGCAATAAATGGTTGGACCCCAACAATTTTTTTTGTGGAGAAGTTGCCTTGCTTTTCATTTGCAAAGAACGCTCAGTTTTTCACTCTTATCGTTCATCGTGCGTTCTTCTTTTTCTGCTACTGCTTTTGGTTTTCATTTTCGCCTTGATTTGCGTTCAGATCTTGTCATATATTTTCATCAAGGTGTATTTTTGCCTCTGATCTTTATTGGTTTTCATCAAAAGAGGTGTCTATAAAAAATTTCAAATGGTGTTGGAAAAGAGAAAAAGCTTTGTGCAAAATAGTGGTACAAGAAGGAGCTTGTGTAGACTGCGGCTTAGGCTTTTTCATGTCATGCTTGATGTCTTTTTGATAGTATGCTTAGTGGTTTTGCTGTAGCATGACTTGTCTCAAATAACTGAGATTGCTTAATGAGCCTTTGAAAAAATCATGCGTTGTTTTTATTGTATGGAAGCATTATTTTGGTTTTCTCCTTGATGCTTTATTTGGGTTGACTTGGCGCATGCTCACACATGTTAGACTCTTACAAAGTCGCCAATAGCCTTCATGATCATTTAGTTTTTGACTTTTGATGCCATCTTATGCTTCTTTTAATGTCGCTTTGTCGCTTTGCATGATTATGGCCATTATTGCTCTCTTAGTTGGTCGCTCCCAGTCTTTTGCTAGCCCTCGCCTTGTACTGAGTATGAGCTCTACTCGTGCATCCAACTCCTAAAAGCCAAAGTTTTCCATTGTGTCCACCATACATACCTACTAGCAATTTGCTATTCCAAGTAAATTTGACTTGCTTTTATTTTCTCTTCAAATTAAACTCTTACCAGTGTTATGCAAAATTCGGTCAGTAAAGCTCTCACGAACCGGAAGGCACACTTTACTTTTTCCTGTTCTTAAAAATTTGACATTGTGGTCTCTTATGTTGAGTTGTTATGCTTGCAAGTTGTAAGTTGGAGACTAGCCCAGCCATGCAGTCATGGGCAAGCTTTCAACATTGCACTTCTTATTTGAGTTGATATCGTGATCTTTTGTTTATGGATGCCCGCGGTGTGAAATGAATTGGGAATCTTGTAGGGATCATGGAGTTTGTATATGTGTTAGGGAAACGCCGGGCCGCCAATCTAAGCCATGCATAATTCATGGTGGAAATTTGCAGCATACCATGGTGAACATTCAACGACGCATCTCATAATAAAAAGCTAAACAAAAGGCAAATAAAAGAGATGTCGAGGTGTTCATTGTCTGCTTGTCCTGTCATTTTGGTGTGGGCTTGTTCCATGTCATCGGGCACGGAGGTACCCCATTGGCGGTTCTCAATGATATGCATATACTTACAATGACAAGAGCCTTGCTTGGGACTCTAAGTAAAGTAGCATGAGGTTTGGGTACTCGTATTCACGGGGCACGAGGTTTTCAACTTATGATTTGTCAAGCATATGCATCATAATTGTTCTCGCATTAACTTTAACCATTCAAGATGCTTATGATGGGGGCAATGAGAGCTCAAAGCCGGTAAGTACCATAATTTTTGAAGGTTATAAAACTTGCAATCACTGCTTCCCTCTGTGAAGGGCCTTTCTTTTACTTTTATGTTGAGTCACCACCTTCTTTCTTTATGCACCATTAAGAGAGCATAGTTGTCATTCTTAGTGTGATATGCATTGTCCCAAAGTTCATTGATTGATTCATATTGTTGGTTTCACTTGTTCTTAAATTATTTGTATCTAGTCGCCCTCTTAAACTTGAAGGTGTCCTATGCACTTATGTTTTGCTCTCTTTGAAGGACAAGCTGAAAACCTTTTGTATGTTTTTCCTTATGATTTGAACACACGTTTGACTTTCATTGTTTCATTATCATGATCTTTTGTTTGTGTCCATTTGCATGTTTACAACATGGTTGCTAAGTTCTTATTGTCATGATTATATCTTCATGCCCATGTTTTAAGTTCTATTGATCCCAGCTCACCAATGCTTACATTTATGATCAAGATTGTGTAGGTGCATGTCACCTCAAAAATTATTCTTTTGTTATCACTTACCTACTCGAGGACGAGCAGGAGTTAAGCTTGGGGATGCTTGATACGTCTCAAACGTATCTATAATTTTTGATGCTCCATGCTTGTTTTTACACCATTTGTCCTATTGTTTCGTTACACTTAGTGGCATTTTTATGCATTTTCCGGAACTAACCTATTAACGAGGTGCCACAGTGCCAGTTCCCTGTTTTCTGCTGTTTTTGTGTTCCAGAGTGATACACAGGAAATATTTTTGGAATTGGACGAAACAAGTTCCTGAAGTCTTATTTTACCCGGAAGCTTCCAGAGATCCGAAGGAGAGTAGGAGGTGAGGGACCAGGGGCCCACACGCACAGGTGGCGTGGCCAGCCCCTGGCCCGCGCCACCCCCGTGTGTGGCCGCCTGGCCCCTCCTCTGACATCGCCCCTTCGCCTATAAAGACCCCCCGACGAGAAAAACCTAAGTACCCGATCAGTTTTCCAGAACACATCGCGATCCGCCGCCGCCGTCGACCCGAAGATCGGGAGGGTCCAGAAGCTCTTCCTGGCACCCTGCCGGAGAGGGGAATCGCCACCGGAGGTCTTCTTCATCGCCATGCTTGCCTCCGGAGCGATGAGTGAGTAGTCTACCTTGGACTATGGGTCCATAGCAGTAGCTAGATGGTTGTTTTCTCCACTATGTGCTTCATGTTTAGATCTCATGAGCTGCCATACATGATTGAGATCACCGTTATGTAATTCTACATGTTTGGTTTGTTGGGATCCGATGAATATTGGTGTTTATGATTAAGTTGCTGTACTGAATTATATCTTTTGTTATCTCTATGTTGTTTATGATCTTGCATGCTCTCCGTTGTTAGTAGCTATCTTGGCCGAGTAGTTGCTAGTGACTCCAAGAGGGGGTATTTATGCTCGATAGTGGGTTCATGCCTCTATTTCACCTGGGGGGGTGACAGAAACCTCTAAGGTGGTAGATGTGTTGTTGCTACTAGGGAGAAAACAACATTCATATGCTCAAGGGCATATGCTTTGTTTACATTACACACTTACTTAATGCAATTATCTGTTGTTCGCAACTTAATACTTCTAGGGTGTTCGGATTGATATTCCCGGGAGTGGATTATTAGTCATAGATGCAGTTGGATGGCGGTCTATGTATTTTGTTGTAATGCCCAGAGTAAATCTCATAGTGATCTTCTTGACATATCACATTATCTTTATTCTATCAATTGCCCAACTGTAATTTGTTTACCCAGCATGTGTTATTTTATCTATGGAGAGACACCACTAGTGAACTGTGGACCCCGGTCCTATTTCCATCATATTGCTATCACCTGTTTACTTTACTCGTACTGTTTACTTTACTCGCATACTATATTGTTTTCCACTCGATACACTCATAACCTTTGTTTTAAGCAAACCGGTGAGATTGACAACCTCATCGCAAGTTGGGAACAAAGTATTTGGTTGTGTTGTGTGCAGGTTCCGCGTTGCTACTGGCCGAAGACGAGTCAACAAGTATCGTTAAACGGCGCCCTTGTTGGAGTGTTACTAAGACAGTCCGCATCACCTTCAGTCGTCATTGTCTCTCCTCTCCTGTTCGATAAACCTTGGTTTCTTAAACTGAGGGAAAACTTGCTGCTACACTCATCATACCTTCCTCTTGGGGTTCCCAACGGGCTGGTTATTCACCACGCACAAGGACAGTCTGCTCCACATCAACAAGGGATCAGCAGCGGGTGGCACCTGAACAGCCGGCGCGTGCCGGTGCCGCCGGTGCCGCGCTTCGGCCCGGACCGGGTGACCAAGATCCGCCGCCGCCGTGCGCTGATGCCGGCGCGCCTCCGCGCCGATCCCGCCTTTGGCTACGATAGCCAATGGTGGGACAACTTCGGGCCGCGGGAGCGCGACCCGGTGCGGCGGGCGGCCTTCCTAGGGGAGGCCGACCCCAACCCCTTCGCCGGCGTGTACATGCCGGAGCCGGGGCCAGAGCCGCCGCAGTGGGAGCCCTTCATCGAGGAGATGGAGGAGGACGACGACGAGGAGGAGGCGCCGCCGGAGGTCCACGTCAAGCAGGAGGTGGGCGGCGACGACATCCCTGGCGAGGAGCCCAGGGACGACACGGAGGACTTCTGCGGGTGCGTCGCCTACGGCATCCTCGACGCAATGGAGCGCGGCGAGGCGCCGCCGTCCCCGCCACCGCTGACCGAGGAGGAGCAACTTCGGGTCGTCCTCCTCGTCTCCGAGGAGGAGGAGAAGAGGCGGTGGGCCGGCTACGAGACTGCGCTGGCCATTTCAGTGCACCAGCAGCACGGCCGGCCACCGTCGCCGCCACCGCAGCGTGCCGCGACGCCACCGCCGCCTCCTCCTCCTAGGCCCTCCAACGCCACCGCCGCCTCCTCCATCGCCTGCGGCCAACTGGCCATGGCGGCAGTCGCCCTACATCATCCTCGCCGACGAGGACGACGAGTAGGCCGCGGCGAGGACGACGCCGCCGCCGCCCCCCGTGCCCTCAAAGCCCTTGCTAGGGCTTTGTATGTTTTTTTATTTTCTATGTTTTTTTTATTTTCTATGTATTATATAAGTAATGAAAAAAAATCAATTTTTTTTTTTGCGTCGGGCCGCTGGGTGCACCGCACGACCCATCCGGACAAAACCGGACTAGCTGTCCGCGGACCAACCCATACGTACCAAATCGGACCGATTCGGTGTCCGAAATAGGTCGGCCCGCTGGAGATGACCTTAGGTGTATTGGGATGGCAGAGGACCATAGGGCTGGTGGACGGGACAAGGCTTTTGGATGCTACCTCGCCACACGACACGAGCGAGCAACTGGCTTAATTTTTCATGTCACGTGTGAACAAACACTGTCCCGTTTTTTGTTGTCAGCGCGCATTGCACATCGCGGCCGTGATGTAGCTTGGTACCAGGACCGGACAGATTATATTTGGCAAGTTTTTTCTTTTTCGCCAGCGCACGGACGAGCCCAGAATTTGTGAACTTGCCATGCAGAGGACGGAGAAACTCCACACGTCAGGCATTACCAAACCTTTCCATCGAAACTTACCTCATTTAGTACATACCATGCTGTAGATTTGATTCCTACTTGAAGAAGAGCCAATGGGCCATATATACCTTCCTTGATGCCGCCGCCATTGTCGGCGCCCTCCCCTGCTTTAATGCTCCTCATCCTCTTCCTCCTACGACAGGTCTGCGCTGCTATTTATGTCGTCGCTCCCCCACTAGCTGCGGCGACGAGTGCCCCAGCCTGAGGCTGCGGCGACGAGTGCCCCAGCCTGAGGCTGCGCAGTTCTTCCGCGCTGTCTACTCCGCAAGTACGTGCTACTACTTATTGTGTTTCGATCTCCTCCTCCTAGATCTTTCCATGTCCCTCTAGTTCTTTCTAACTCCTACTAGGAGACGTTTGGTAGGAAGAGAAAGATCCGCTACTTCCTTGCGTTGCGTCATGGCTCCTGCCGCGGCCGTGTCCGGGGCGTGGCTGCTCCGCGCGGCGGTGGCGCTGGTGATGGTTCTCGCGGTGGCGGCAGACTCTGTGGACATGGTGTTCCTGAAAAGCGCAGTCGCCAAAGGAGCAGGTGCGTCAGTGCTGCAGTATGCTACTGCCTCCGATTCCATAATTCTTGATGTGACTGTAGTTTAAATTTGAATAACAATCATGTCCACGCATGCACCAAGATGTGCCTGCGTTTTCGGCAATGGGTTAAATTTCTCCCCTGGCTCATTGTTTCAGTGTGTCTGGATGGGAGCCCCCCGGTTTACCACTTCTCCCCTGGCTCTGGTTCTGGCGCCAACAACTGGGTGGTTCACATGGAGGTAATTAAGCTAATGTAACCTAAGATTTTACATGCATGTTTGCATCGGCCTAATGCCTTTCTTTAGGAGATTAATTGTGTTCTGTAAACTGTTTGAAGGGAGGAGGATGGTGCAAGAGCTCTGAAGATTGTTCAATCCGGAAGGGCAACATCAGGGGCTCTTCCAAGTACATGAAGCTACTCTCCTTTTCTGGGATATTAGGAGGCAACCAGAAATATAATCCTGGTATACATGGCATTTGCTCTTTGATCCCATGCAACGTTACCCTCATCTAAATCTACAAAACAAATGCTGTGTCCATTAATTTTTTCTAGTGTGATCCCACATGTGTGTAGCACTGATTTTCTTAAGATTGCAGATTTCTACAACTGGAACAGAGTAAAGGTCAGATACTGTGATGGTTCCTCGTTTACCGGTGACGTTGCAGCGGTTGAATCTGTATGTTCTGGACTTGTGGATTTTATGTTTGTTTATGTGTTAGATATTGAGATTGACCTTATGTTTGCAATACAGTCTACGAACCTGCACTACAGAGGGGCAAGGGTTTGGAATGCCATCATCGAAAATCTACTTGAGAAGGGGATGAGCAAGGCACAGAATGTATGTTCACTGCTGATAGTAACAAATATCACTAGAGTAGCAGTTAATTAATGATGACAATATTATTCTTCAGTTTATAACGATGCTGATTTTATGGAAATTTAATTTATATTCTGATCCTGGAAGATGAACTGTTGTATCACACTTTTTCAGGCTCTTCTTTCTGGGTG
Source organism: Dactylis glomerata (assembly GCA_007115705.1). NCBI lineage: Eukaryota > Viridiplantae > Streptophyta > Magnoliopsida > Poales > Poaceae > Dactylis > Dactylis glomerata. Next base: position 3,193,117 of record QXEO01000721.1, read on the forward strand.
CTCAGCCGGAGGTCTAGCAGCAATACTGCATTGTGACAAATTCAGTGATCTGCTTCCAGCATCGGCAAAAGTCAAGTGCTTTTCTGATGCTGGTTATTTTTTCGATGGGTAAGTTCTGAACTGTTGGTATTCATTTGGTTATGAGTAATTAGTTCATAGTTTTCATTGCAAGATTTGATTTTTCCGCTGGATTTATCATGTAAGCAATCATTGTTGTTGTCACTGCAGGACAGATATCACCGGAAACAAATTTGTCAGAAAGGTCTATAAGGATATTGTAAACCTGCATGTATGTCGTCTTCTGACTTTACACTGGCTATCTAATGCTTAATCTTGCAAATCCTAGCTCTATAGTTCAGTACTTCAGTTCACTACCCAGGAAACTTTATTGTGTTACTCTTACAATGACAATTATATGCATGCACCTTTCATTTTTACCGGTAATTCCCTTGCTAATATGATTTTCATGACTGATCACCTGAATAAATTAGCATTTCAATCTCCTCCAGGAATCAGCTAAAAACTTGCCATCTTCATGTACATCGACGCAACAATCACCTGAGCTGGTCAGTTTTCTTTCACTTAGTGGAACTGACGAGAACACTCCTCTCATAGCATGTGTAACTAACATGAAGGGTTTTAAATATGCAGTGCTTCTTCCCGCAGTATGTCGTCCCAACATTGCGCACACCGCTATTCATACTTAACGCAGCGTACGACTCATGGCAGGTAAATTTCAGACCTTTTCAGCACATCCCAAGGTTACCCTTGTGTGTCGAATCGGTTTGTTTAAGATAGATGCGATGAAGAGTAACAAACCAGGATTTATATTGCAGATCAGAAACATCCTAGCACCTAGTGCCGCTGATAAAAGCAAGGCTTGGGCTAAATGCAAGCTTGACATCAAGAACTGCTCCTCCAGCCAACTCGTGACCTTGCAGAGTTAGTGACTTTTTAACTATAACAGTCGCATGTTTTCAATCTAGACACGTCATTTCAGCTACTTGGGTGATGATCCAACTTTTCTGTTAATCTGAGTTGTTTAATCATTTTATTCATTGTTTATGGGACAGGTTTCAGGAAAGAGTTTCTGGCAGCGCTTCCTGAACCGGGGCAATCTCGTTCCCTAGGCATGTTCGTCGACTCATGCTTTGCTCACTGCCAATCTGGAGCGCAAGATTCATGGCTTGACGAAGGTTCCCCCTCCATTCAGAAGACGGTAAGTCTACGCGGATGCTTAGCATGAATGCAGAAGTCGTGTGGCCACCGGTATTTAGCTCAAAGATGAACCAAATAGAGATGGGCACGCTAATTTTACACTTATTCCAAGAGGGGCTAAAGTCAATTCCCTACTTGCGGTTAAGAAAAGCATATTCCTTACTTGCTTTGCCAGAGTGAGCCAGATGCTGAACGCTTGCTAGGAAACTCGATTTCACTCTAGGACTTAATATGATTTATACCTGTCTATTTGCAGAAAATTGGCAAATCAGTGGGGGACTGGTTTTACGAACGGGCGGTATCGCAGCGGGTTGATTGCCCCTATCCCTGCAACCAGACCTGCAAGGACAATGAAGATGATTGAGCAGCTGTATCTGGACATCAGTTAGATGCTTTTTTTTGTCGTTCAGGGGAAACAGGGGTTAGACCACATCCATAGCTACAGGTAGAATAGGTGATTCTACATAGATGGTTACTTGCTCATCCTACGTTTGTGGATGATTATTGCTACTGAGAATAGAAAATTGAGAAAATGTGGTGTAACCTTCTGCGCAAAAGGCTTGTTCCGAATTGATAGGAAACCACACGTTTTACTTTATTGTTTCAGAAACTCACATCTTTTAAAAATGATACTCATAACCCATGTGTGCATCATTTTGGTGCAGAGGCTAGAAATACAACACAAGATCTCTTAAAAGAAACACGGCGAGATAATAGGATGTTAGTTTTTAATAATTTATACAAGGAAACTGTATCACTGAATTGTGGCTCACAAGTAAAATATGATTTTCATAAAATAAAATGTGATTATCTAAAAAAAGATATTTGCTAGGTTACAAAAAATATATTCACATGTACGAATGCTTGTAAAATGTGCTTCGATCCAAACATGAACCGTGAGGATGGCAATACCAACTATTCTACATGAACCGAACAGGTACAAGAGGAAAAAGGAGAAAAGAGATGTGATCCCCAAGCGGCTATGGTTTCCATCCCCTCCGCCGGTGTCGGTCCTCCCTGCCACTGATAGCCTTTCAGGCCGAGGCGTGGCGGACCCAGCCTCTCGCCAGCTTGAGGATTTCTGTTTCTTGGTTTAGGTTTTTCACGTGTCTTCTTCGGGATGGTGAGGCAGTGGCGACATCCTAAAGTTGGTTTTCATTTTCGTTGCTATGGTTTCACACCAGTCTCTTTCGGTCGATGTTTGTCGTCATTGATGATGGTTGCTTCCCTGGTGCGCTGGTCTTTTAGGGTCTTAGCTTGACGATTTCTCATATGTCTACTACAACACCTCTCATACGACAATGCTCTGCTCCACTCCAATGATGGATACGCGAGGATGGCAGCATGCCTTCAGCCCGCGCTAGTGTATGTAGTCGTCGCTAGGTGGTCCTGATACCTATTTGTATTTTTTATTATTTTATGGCTCCTTGTGAAGGGGAGCCTTGGCGCAATGGTAAAGTTTGTCGCCTTGTGACCACAGGTGGATTCTAAGTCATGGAACCAACCTTCTACAAAATTTGCAGGGAAAGGCTACATACAAAGACCCCAAGTAGTACTGCTGATGATTATTAATATATCGGTGAAATTTTACCTGAAACATTATTCTACACGAGTTCAGAATTTTTATTGCGTGATTGGCCATGAAAAAGTACTCTAATTCAATAAGGATTTCACATGCGTATATTCACACTTTCATGTCTATGTTTTTATTTAATTTTCAAAATCTGGATCCGCCACTTATTGTCGGAGAAGACGTGGTTGCTTGTTTAAAAGTGCACACTCTCGTTGTAGATTTTTTTTCAGTCATAACCCATGATATATTTCAATTCAATGTTGCTTAATACTTAGGGATGCCGACGGACACGCCGGCGGACAAGGCGGACGTCCGCCAGATGAAACAAACTGACTAAATAGAAGTACGGGTCATTAAATGATTAATGACTGGATTTGATTAGCGGACAGATTCGGATGGTTAGACGGACGTCCGCCTACATCCCTATTAATACTTCAGGAGGTATTTTTCTCGAGGAAAAACTTATGCAAAGAGGTAGAGTTGAGAGAGATAAACCAGGAAAGCGGGTTTCTGCCGTTTGATGCATCTGTGGCTCACCCTCCTCGCTGCTCGAACCGGCACGAGGACGAGGCACAGCTCAGAGGGGATGAGGAGATGAGCGAGAGCTGGTAGGAGGAGCGACACCACCCCCATGGCTCCTCCTCAGTGCGCCGTCTCGCCATCTCCCGCCTCCCCGACCAATGCTGCCACCGGCAGCGCCGCGAACAAGAGCAGGACGCAGCTGGCGGCGACGCAGCAGGTGAAGAAGCTGTGCAAGCAGGGGCGGCTCGAGCAGGCGCGGCGCCTGCTGCTGGACGCGCTGCCGCGCCCGCCCCCGACGCTGCTCTGCAACGTGCTCCTCATCGCCTACGTCGCCGGCGCGCTCCCGGACCACGCGCTCCGCCTCTACGCGCTCCTCAACCACGCCGCGCGCCCGCCGCCCCGCTCCGACCACTACACCTACTCCTGCGCGCTCACCGCCTGCGCCCGCTCCCGCCGCCTGCGCCTCGGGAGGTCCGTCCACGCGCACCTCCTCCGCCGCGCCCGCTCGCTCCCGGACACCGCCGTCCTCCGCAACTCGCTGCTCAACCTCTACGCCTCCTGCGCGCCGTACCACCGCCACGGCGGCGTGGATGTCGTCCGCAGGCTGTTCGACGCAATGCCTAGAAGTAAGAGGAACGTCGTTTCCTCGAACACCATGTTCGGCTGGTACGTCAAGACCGGGCGTCCAGATGAAGCCCTGGAGATGTTCGCCCGGATGCTGGAGGATGGCGTCAGGCCCACGCCGGTCAGCTTTGTGAATGTCTTCCCCGCGGCGGGGAGCAGTGGTCCCAGCTGGCCATTTGTGCTCTATGGTTTGCTGATAAAGCATGGGGTGGAGTATGTCAATGATCTCTTCATTGTCAGCTCCGCCATCGCCATGTTCTCTGAGATTGGTGATGTGCAGTCAGCTCGGGTGGTGTTTGAGCGTGCTGCCAAGAAGAACATTGAGGTTTGGAACACGATGATCACCGGTTACGTGCAGAATGGTCAGTTTGCTGAAGCAGTGGATCTCTTTATCCAGATACTGGGGTCTAAAGCGGTTCCACCGGATGTAGTGACTTTCTTGTCAGCCATCACAGCGGCCTCGCAGTTCCAGGATGGCAGGTTGGGTCAACAACTGCATTGCTACTTGATGAAAGGAATGCGCAGCGAACTGCCTGTTATACTTGGTAATGCGCTTGCTGTGATGTACTCGAGATGCGGCAATGTCCAAACTGCCTTTGAACTGTTTGATCGATTGCCAGAGAAGGACATTGTTTCTTGGAACACCATGGTCACTGCTTTTGTGCAAAATGATTTCGATTTGGAGGGCATGTTGCTCGTTTATCAGATGCAGAAATCAGGTTTCGTTCCTGATACGGTGACGTTGACTGCAGTGCTGTCAGCAGCTTCAAATACAGGAGACCTTCAGATTGGTAAGCAATCACACGGTTATCTCATCAGGCATGGCATTGAGGGTGAGGGCTTGGAAAGCTATCTAATAGACATGTACTCCAAATCTGGTCGTATAGACATGGCTCAGAAAGTGTTTGATAGCTATGGAACTGACAGAGATGAGGTCACTTGGAATGCCATGATAGCAGGGTACACACAGAGTGGACAGCCTGAACAGGCGGTCTTAGCATTCCGTGGGATGATTCAGGCAGGTGTGGAACCTACTTCAGTGACACTTGCTTCAGTGCTTCCTGCGTGTGACCCTGTTGGAGGGGGTGTATGTGCAGGGAAGCAGATCCATTCTTTTGCTCTGCGCCATTCTTTGGATACCAATGTCTTTGTCGGTACAGCTCTTGTCGATATGTACTCGAAGTGCGGGGAGATTTCTGCTGCAGAAAATGTCTTCGGTGGCATGACTGAGAAGAGCACTGTCACCTATACGACAATGATTTCTGGTCTTGGTCAGCACGGCTTCGGCGAGAGAGCACTATCCCTCTTCTACTTGATGCAAGACAAGGGGTTAAAGCCTGACGCTGTGACCTTCTTGGCGGCCATTTCAGCATGTAATTACTCTGGACTGGTCCATGAAGGCCTTTCTTTGTACAGGTCAATGGGAACATTTGGACTTTCAGCCACTCCTCAGCATCATTGTTGTATTGTGGACCTGTTGGCTAAAGCCGGGAGGGTGGACGAAGCATACGACTTTGTAGAAAGCCTGGGTGAGGATGGGAACTTCATCGCTATTTGGGGATCGCTTCTTGCATCCTGCAAAGCACAGGGCAAGATGGAGTTGGCAGCATGGGCGACTGAGAAGGTGCTCAACATTGAGAAGCAGTATGGTCATGCAGGCTACAATGTTCTGCTGTCGCAGTTATTTGCTGCTGAAGGTGACTGGAGTAGTGCTGATAGTCTGAGAAAAGAGATGAGGTTAAGGAGGTTGATGAAAAAAGCTGGTTCAAGTTGGATAGAAGTCCAAAGTCCAGCATTACAGGACAGGTCTATCAAGAGAAACCAAAATTATCCTGAAAATGAGACATATTACTGATGCTTGATGGGGATGTTTGACATTCTGGTACGAATAGATTGCAGTTTTGTTGATACCTGGAGGTTACAGGGTGATGATTAGCTCATTCTCTGACAGATTCAATTTTCTGTTATCTGCTATAACATGACTTGCCTTCTCCCAGAAATCATCCAGCTCCTTTGGATTTTTTGACTGGATGAAACATGGAAAGGTTCCCCACCCTGCAGTTGATGCCGCAATGGTCAAAAGGTAAACATGTGCAGCGAGACAACAGTATATGCATCCATCAGAAACGAAACAAGAGGCTGGAATTGAGACCATGATGTGCTGGATGCAGAAGCAACTGCAGTGGCCAAGCTGTAACCTTACAGTGACTACTGAAAATTGACAAGTTATCCATGTCACAAACAGGGTAACATCATGTTTAGACGGTGTTAATTCTGAGACTTGGTATGCGACAGGGAGTGAAGTGTACATCGATTGTTTTTTTCTTCTTAATACTAGTTTCTGTTGACAGAAGCTTGTAAACATCAATGTAAAATCTCAAATTAAAGAAAACTATGACACGGTTATACAGGGAATATGATTATGCAAATATCTCTTCTGCAGTACAAATATGCATGGTAAATTAGGATGAGATGATTACCCAATGTAAAGGTTTGCAAGTGTTTTCTTTTCTGCAGCTTGTAATAAAAAAATTGAAATAACAAAATAGAATTAGTAGCACCTTTTCTCAACAAAACCAGTAGCACCTTCAGTCCTTCACTCAACAAAACCAGCAACAAACACTAAAATCTTTCAGATGAAACATCCAGCAAGAAATGACGCCAGCAGTGAAAGAATGATATAATTGAATTCCACAATAACATCAACAATTTGCCAATCAATGGCGATCTGTTATTATCTAAATAAAATAAAATCTCTCAATTGTTTATATCGGGTACTAGTGGCAAATTACATGCTCATTCAAGAATGGCAGACTCTAAATTGGTCTGCTACAATATATAAAGTTGCAGACAGATGATTCAGTACAGTAGCTATCCACTGGTTTGATCAACAATCTATTGCTTCAGCTGACTTCCCCTAGTCGGTGGGATTGTAGTATCAAACATCACCAACAAGACCACCAGCATGTGATAAGTTATAACGGGACTGTCAATGAGTTAGCAGGTGCCCGAATTTTATCCTTAAGCCCATCTTACTTATTCTGAGAATCACAAAATTGCCCATATTCACAATCACAAAGGCCCGTTCTCACCTGAAATTTCAACCCAGATAAGGTACTATTATAACTGTTGCAAACCCAAAACCTAAACTAGTGTGTAGATACATCCGTATCTAAACAAAGCTGAGTCACTTATTTCCAAACGGATGGAGTATGAATACTAGCATGCCATAAAATTGAGAACTGTTCAGTGAAACGAGTGTCCAATTGAGAGCTGACCTTCCGGAATGTGAAAGAAACTCGCCGCGAACTTCTTCTAATGACTTGACCAGCCACATCATCAATCTACAAGAAAATAGATTGCATTTAACTATTATACTATGTAGCATTTTGGTACTAGATACAGCGGAAGAATTGCCAAAACGTACTAGGTACTTTATCCAGCAAATACATTCTGCCGAACAAAACAAAACTGAAGTTACCAGTTAATTTATGTAAACAGTCAAATTATGGTTACATTTAGAGCAGGAGCAATACATGTTAACTGTTTCAAATTTACAAAAAAAATCATTCCGTCCCAAGTTAAGTGACGCAACTTTGTCTAGATAGGGATGCATCTAGACGTGTTTCATTGTGTAGATACATCATACATCCGTATCTACACAAAGTTGCGTTACTTAATTTGGGACGGAGGGAATACTAGTTAATAGTCGTACTATTGTGTATGAATTGTTGTGTTCAGTGCAGGAGCAAAACATTAACTTAAATGCCAAATACCTTATGGTGTGGAATATAGTGATGCCAAGCATATCTGCCTTCTCCAGACATAAGTAACATCGACCGAGGAGGAAGAAATACAGCTTTCCTAATGCATTGTGGATCTTGGATGCTAGTTTCATCAGTTCCATTGACCATACTTGGAGCACGCCAACTGCCTTTAGGATATTGTCTAAACTCCATAATGCAAGGTCCAGCCAAAGAAAGGCTGAAGATCATTTCTTCGAATGCCGAGTGTGTGTCTATATGTGGAGATAAACCTACACCACAAGGATATTCATTTACCTGTTAACACAAGCGGGTTAATTCTAACATTCGATTTCAAGAGCTAATGCTGTTAGTGATAGATAAGTAAGAAATACAATCCGCAATTACACCTTGGACCAAACCAACAACAGAACGAATTTCAGCTAAAGCTGTCACCTTCAGTTCAAACCAAAACAGACAATCCTAGGTGCATCAAAACTTACTGTTAGTTGATCGACCAGTCCAGTAGTACAGTTCTTCACACCAGGGAATGTCACAATTTTGTCAAGGATTTTCGAAACAAAAGATGGCAATTCACCTAAGAACTGCTTCGAATCAACATTCCTCGTCTGAAAAGTCAACAAATCCTTGTTACAGTTGGTACAATGTAAATATGTCTTCAGATCAAAATTTGATGACTAAAGTTAAGGAATGGCGGAGAAGATATGAATTACTCCCTCCGACCACTATTACCTAAGAACTAAACAAGAGTTGCCGAAATGGCACTGCCATTATTAAGGACCATGGCAGGTGCCACGGATGCTACATAACGTAGAAAGTGAAGGCATAATGAAATTCACATTTTGGATAAGGTATGCAAGAAAGAATCATGATCCTCTGGATACTACATAAACGTACTGTACTGAACAAGCCTATAAATTACTGAAGGAGATAAACCGTATTGAGAAAAGCACAATCTGCATACTCATATACTTACAAGTTCGAACTTACTTCGTACAGAAACTCATAACCGTAATGCTGAACTCGTCTTTTGGCCAATCTTTTCCACGGCCGGCTATCCACAGCGGCAAGAAGTTCCTGCGAAAGAAGCAAAAATCACACATCCTACTGAAACCAAATATACTAGTACTAGCAAGCAAGGCGCCAGTGAAAGACAACCAGCAGAGAGGAGCGCAATACTCCAATTCACCCACCTGTTCCTCTGCGGCAGTGACGAACTCCTCGACCAAGTGAATGCCCGGGATGCCGAGCTCAGACGACGAAAGGGCCACCGGAAGGGAGACGCTGGCCGGGACCTTGGGCGCGGGGGCCGGCACCGAGTAGCGTATGTGCAGCACGCGCCCGGCGAGGCGGCCGCAGGGGCGCCCGTGGAGCGCGGCCATCGCAGCCCCCGCGGCGGCGGGCTCGCGGAACCGGACGATGACACGCGCGCCGCTGTCGTCGGCGGCGCTAACCCCCTCGATCTCCCCGTAGTCACCGAAGGCCGCGGCGACGTCGTCGTGGGTCAGCCCCACCGCCGGCCCGCAGTTGGCCACGTACAGGACGGCGCTGGGAGCTGGACGCTCGGCGGTGTCCTCGGCGAGCGGCTGCGGCGGGCGCGTGTACCCGGACTTGGCCATCTGGGAGGGGGAAACGAGCACGCGAGCAGCGGCGGCGCGGCGCGGCGGGCGGTCGTGTCTTTAGCTTGTCACCGCGCTACGGCCCAGTTATGTTCAGGGTGTCGAGACAAAAACTGGAATTTCAAACAGAGCCTCAGAAGTTCGAACAAATTTCACGAGAATTTCCACATTACAAACAAAACCACAAAGCATCGACTAGATCTCTGAAAATATTTCCACATTCCAAACAGAACCTCTGAACATCAACTACTTCAACTACATGGAGTTCCACAGAAATCCATTTAGCTTCTGGAGATGTCAAAGAAAAATCCAAGGTTCCAGACAGTAACTGTACGCGATCAAGAAGGCAATGCATTGCTACAAGAACAGGAAACAGTTATAAAAAATTAAAATCTTGTGACTCTAGGCAGCCACGAGCCACGATTCCAGAGGATCCAAAAGTTTCAGTATGTGAACACAGATAATGCTGTAACAACCGATTGTATTATACTATATCATAGAGTTTTCATCTGTCTTGACAATGGAGGACCCAATGGGGCAATCAAATACAGCAACATTGCAGGAAAAAAATCAACAGCCAGAGGTGTCGCAAGTCCGATTTCACCCATACAAATAATTTATCCTGGCAATGAATGGCAGTCATCTGAGTCCACACTATACTATGCTCCCATAGTCTTTCCTTGGAAGGGACGAGGGCAAACCGGCCGTCGTGAACGAATGCACACCAGTTCCTCCTGCAAATTAGGACAAGCCTGGTTAATGATACCAAAGAAACGTGCTTCTCCATTCTGCTAAAAGAGTGAATAAAATTACCCCAGGGCATTCCCTCGCCCACGCCATAGGGAGGCCATGCCGGCTGCCCACTTTGATGGCTCCCCATTGGCGGTCGCATATGACTGTTAGCAGTTGCCTGGCTGTATCTCGGTTGAAGAAATTGATGTCCATGGCGACCGCGGAGATTTTGCTGAGCATAATTTGGAGGAGTGTAACCACCATAGGTGATTGCAACTGTAGGGCGAGAGCCCCTTCCAAGTGAGGATGAGGGGAGTTGTTGATCCCCTCTGTAGCTGAGAAGCGAAACAGAAGTAATTTAGGTGGCATAGCTTTACAAAGGAGCGGATCATATGAGGTGGTTTTGTCGTGTAATAGTCTCAACAGGAAAGACCAATCTCATGAAGCCAAGCAACTAAGGGCATCTCAAAATATACTGTCAGGTAGGTTCTTAATTCAAGGAAAACTCATCAGAATGATACCTTTGGCCTGTCGGTAAAGGGTTTGAGCTTGCAAAGTTGTGGCTTTGGACACGGGATGATCTGGCTGATCCGCCTGGCGGATCAGTTGCATCCTTAAGATGAAGGCTGCTGCTTAAATCAGCTGACAGTGAATTTTCTTCCTGCAGTAGTGACTCATCACTGCAAAATCGAACGGCGTAAACGTTAATCTTCAGGCAAGCTTTACAGGAAGCAACTTCAGCACACATTTCCTTACCTATAATTAGGATCCCAGTCAGAAGGATCAAGTGTTGATGGAGCTGATGTATCTGGTAATACGTCAAATGAAGGCAAAGGTGGAGCATTGTGTGAATGGAATGCTCGGGAAGACCCATGACTAGAAGAAGCGTCCAAGGAAAAACCACTCGCAGAAGCTATTTGCGGTCTCCAATTAGAATGACCAGAACTAGGTAACGAGTGCTGAGAGTAGCCAGCATGTCCACGAACATAGGCATCAGAATGACTAAAACTGACACCATCTCCATGTCGTCCTTGTCCATGCTGAGATGCATATTCATGTGGCGGCATCGGCATGTTCTTCCTCTTGCTGTATTGGCCTACTGGTGCAGCTTTTCCCAATGGAGAGCCATGAAGGGTTCCACTCACAGGAGAACCAGAACCATGCTTCCCAGTAGAATTAGATGGGATATGCATCTGGTAGTTTGGTGGGGTAAATTGAGATGGACTGGTACCAAGGGACATAGGCCCCATACCTCCAGGGCTCAATCGAATGCCTCTATCATATGAGAGGCGAGGTCTCAGTCTAATATCTGGACTAGAGCCAACATGTGGAAACCCAGAAGGACCTACTGGTGAGTAATACATGTTGACATTACTAGCATCACCATAGCTTCCATAGCTGCTAGCAGGACCTGCATTGCCAGCATAGCTACCATGGCTACCAAAGCTTCCATAACTACTCCCATAAGAAAAAGGCATTCTTGGAGGATAGTGGTTATTAGGAGGTAAACATCTGTTCGCACTTCCAACCTAATTATTTATCGAAACACAGGACATTTCAGTTAGAGTGAATAAAAAGATGATATATAGGGTTATTAATCATGCAATTCAACTCCGGAGCAGCACAAGAGTATCACCTGGGGGGAAAGTCCTGCAGCTAACCAGTGGCCTCCTCCTGGATTGTGATCAACTGCTGCAGCATGAGAAACAGGCTACAAGACAACCGAAAACAGGATAGGTTTGAGAAACAGAAGACTGAATGAATGGTGTTCAAAATCTCAAATTAAAACATGCTTTAATAAAGCTAGAAACTATCATATATCTACCAAGAGATGCACAAGGAAATGAAATATTTGTCCTGCAGAATAACACTCTCCTGTACATTGGGAGCATTTTACCTATTGATAGGTGTGTCTATTAGTGTATAAGAGAGAGACAGGAAATTGTATTAATTATCTGTGGATCGTGGTTCATTGTCATCAAAAAGGGAATATACCAAATAAATCAAGACGTACTAATAATTTTATTCATCACAAACTAATCTTATTTTTATGCAGCAATTCCTTCTTTAAGAAGTACGAAGTTAAGACACTTGAAATAAGACCATACTCACAATTCTTGGAGTCTCAGAGACAGGCTTATATGGACCAGTGAAAGGTTCGCCTGTAATGAACGGATGGCCTGACGCCTGAAACAGGGTTTAGTACAAATCAAGTCCTTCCACATGGATCTGAATTATTTTAGACTACAAACTTGTATGTAAGGAGAATAAACTGTGGGTTCATGTGTGCAAAACTAGTCAAAAAAATATTCTAATATAAAAGGAAAAGATGATTCATCAACTTAACTCTATATAGACTTGAATGAGATAGAGTATAATTAACTTGAAGGCTCAAACTTCACAACAAAGGAGAATGCAATATAACTGCACAACTAGCATGGAAATACCTGAAATGGCGACCATCGCTTATTTGGATCAAATTCAAGAAGCCCCCTCAAGAAATCAACTAATACGGAGCGATCTGCCTTTTCTGTCTCTGAAACAAAATGCAATACCTAAGAACATAATATCAAACTTTCAAGCTGTATTCTAAGAGCTCAATTGTTAAGATTCAAGACAGCCGTTTCATTATGATTATAAGTGTGAGTTTTTGCAAAAATGCACAGCTCAAGCAAAATAGTCCTGATGTCTATACTCAATAATCCATACTAAGACCACCAACACTGAGTAAAGTTGCATCCAGTATTCCAGTTTATCATTCATCTAATTGATGGAAAACATCACAGGAACGCTCAACTATAGCAAGATATCCTTATAAGATCAAAATGCAATGCTTTCAAAAACGAATGTGAAATTACAACTCAACATGACAACAGCATTATGCTTAGATATGGAAAACTTGAAAATCTATGGTTACAGGAAACAGATTGAAAGTGTTCCCTATAGGTCATAAGAACATGGCGGTTTGGATATTAACACCTTGGCACACTCTTAAGACACACAACTTCGACTAGAAAGTTCTACTGTAATATTTATGAAGGCTGGCAATACTATACTATTACCAAAGTACTTTTGAGAAAAATACACCATTTTCAAAAATCCCGAATACTTAAAAAGATAATAGTCGTCAAAGTCTCAAAGTTTGACTGTGGTTGAAGATCTACTTGTTTTTGCGAGCTGGAGGGAGTACCAATGAGTACATATTTTACTGGTCTGAGCCTATTCAAACAAGAGCTCAGCCAGAATCTTATTCAAAGAACTAAAGAGACAACAAAAAGACTAACCTGACAGTTCTGTATTGTCCCAAGGATAGGTATATATTAGCTGGTCCAATCTTTGCTGAGGGAAGTACCATTTCCCTAATTTTGGTCTTTTTGTCTCCCCTATATTTGGTATAGATAATGAGGAAGTGCATCAAGACAGTCTAGAATACAATAGAAATAGATGTTTATTGTGAAATATCAAGAAACTTACCCCCTCAACCTCCTCTTCACTTAACATTCTGTATGAAGTGCCAGGGCCTTCGCGTGACCTGATACCCGGATTAATGTTTCCAAGGGGTTTAAAAAATCTAACAGTATTTTTAGCTCCCCTTAGCAAGTCATCTGGTGGTTGCCCCCTAAAAATGTAATGTTTATTCAAAGGAACAATCAAAAAGAATGAAATCATTATATTATGGTGAAGCTCACCTGCATCAATTTCTAAGCTACCAAAGGAGCTAAAACAGTGCAGGATTAACAACATTATTATTAAACTCAACTGAGGCATCTGCTTTAGCATGCTGACATGTACTTGATACAGAACTCGAAGAGAAAATTATAGGAACAGGACTTACCCGAGAATCTTTAGCATACGCTTAAGCACGTCATATTCTGATGCTCCAGGAAATAGGGGTAGTCCTATAAACAGTTCAGCAACTATGCAACCAAATGACCACATATCTATTGCAGTAGTATATCTGTCACTGTTAAGGTTCACGTAATTTAAAAAGGCAAAAAAGGATAGCACTTCATCGAAAAGTCATTACTCTGTTCAACAAATATAAAACAGCATTACAGAAAGTGCTGTGCAAGACGCTTATGGTGAATGATATCAACAACTTGTCATGTATATATAGGATACGGGTAGCCGAGCAGAACTTCTGGAGACCTGTAATAGCGGCTCTAGCAAAAGGAAAGGATCGAGGTCTTATTTTCAAATAACCATTATTACTTAAATAAGAAAAACTGACAAATGATGTTAGAGAAGATCCAACAAACCTGAATGTATGAGTACACAGTTTTACCCTCCATGCATGCTGATCCAAAATCGATAACTTTCACTGCTGCAGCTGTTTTGGCACTGGAAATTCATCATACAACCATCAAGCCACAGTTTGCCAAGGAAAATTGCGTTGAAAATCTAACAGTGCAAAATTCATTACTGATAGGGGCTACTCACGTTGGGGCTAAGAGGATATTTTCCGGTTTTAGATCACAGTGAATGATGCCACCATCTCTCATAACAATCATGGCATCCAGTATCTGAAAACATAAGACCAGATCAGGTAACAAGTACTAAGTTACTAGTTAACGGGAAATATAGAATGATACTATACCTGCTTTGAGAAGGCTTGTACATATTTCGCTTTCAGACCTCTTAAATGATTCCTTTTCAATAGCTCATACCTATAATGTTGAGTTTATAGTGCAGTCTAAACAAAAGTAAAAAAAAGGAATGAACCTACTAGGAAATAAGTACTGAGTAAGTTAACCTACAGGTTTTGACCAAGCATTTCAAAGGCAATACACAGATGATTTTGGAATGTGAGATAATCTAGCATTCGGACAATGTTATGCTGATCATCAGGGTCAAATTTCTGATTTAGCTGCAAAGATATATATAATTATAATGGTGAGCTATGGAATATATATTAAGAAAAATGGAAGTTCTTAAGACCTGCCATACCGTTCTCAAGAGTGAAACCTCCACGATCGCCTGCTGATAAAATGCAGGCTGGTTTTTAATAACCTTCACAGCAACATAGTCGTTAGTTTCGGTATCCCAGCATTTCACAACTTGGCCAAATGTGCCTTGACCAAGCATTTCCTTGACAACAAACCTGAGTACCAAAATGAGAAAGAGTTAAAGTTCACTGATATGCTAGTCATGCTCAGCTTGAAGAGGAAATGGTGAGACAATGTGCCGATTTATTAACTGAACTTCTGGCGTCTCATCAAAATTTGAAATTCCAGTTCATCTACCTTAAATGCATAACCTTCCATTAGTTCTCAAAAAACATGCACTAGCGTAGGTCATGAATCGATATATCGGTTTATTGATCACTGAGCAGGATGCATAATGCCTATTTCATGTAACAGATTTTGGGAGAATAATAAAGTCTGCTAATTTGTGTGATAACAGTACAACAATGCACTAAAAAAATGTACTGGAAGATGAAACAAAGCAAATGGGCACATTGAACACAAAGTCTGAGAAACATTTACCTTCGGTTTGATGTCTCGTTGACCAATTCCAGGTTGACATACAATATAAGGTCCCAGTTTGCATTATCGACTCCATTATTGTGGGCTGGGGTTGAAGGATGTGTGAGAAAGCGCTTTGGATTAAGCGTGTCCGAGTACTTGAACTCTGGGTGGCATCTTTCATAAGTATGAATGATGTCTGCCGTTAGCCTTACAACAAACTGCATTGTAACAAGTGTCAGCTGGCAGCTGAATGACAAGCATAACGAATACGTGAGAGAACATTTCGTGTCTCGATCTGGTATGCCGAGCTGTTTACGGTGCTTACTATAAACTACTACAGTAGTAAGAATGCTTATACAGATGTAGTTTAATAATGCAGGGTTGTCTTTTTCAGATACACATCAAGCTTGCAAAAAATTACCTACAGCATTGCTCAGCTGAAAATGCTGTAGTGGCTAAAAATGAGAAACGTATCTGAGAACATTCCTAGTCAATATACAAGTAGCTACATTAGTTTGCTATGTATTTTTTCCCCATTTGCGACCTACTTTCAATTGTACTACTAAATAAGTACAATACATCAGCCTACAAACTTGACATGCAAATAACAACAACACTGTCTTCGAAGCTAAGGGCGTTCGACCAAACGTGACATTAAGGAGCAAAAGCAGCAGCAATTGCAAGGGACTATCGGCATGCCGATCAACAAAAGCTACAGCGAGCTGAATTCAGCTGCATCAAAGAGCTAATTCCTCGCAGTCGCCAGCCATTCAACGATCCCGACGGAGCAGAGCAAAGAAGGAGAACGAGGCGTACCGGTTTCCTCCTGACGGCATGAAGCTTGCTTACGCGGACGGCAACACCACTGCCCGCCGCCCGCGGCCGCGGGGACGCCTCAGTTGCCCCTCCGGAAGCCGCGGCGCCCACGAAGCGCCGGAACACAGTGGCCTCGCTGGGCCTCCACGGCGGCGCCGCGCCCACCTCCTGCCTGCCGCTCCCCTCCATAAGGGCCAGCTATTCCGAAGCTCCTGCTGCCGCCGCGCGGGGAGATCTCGCGCCCGACGTCCACCACCACGCGCCCCCGCCTCCGAACCCGACACCGACGATCACAGCATCCGCGGGAGCAGCCGAGCGGCGGCCGGAGGAGTCCAGCTCCATCCCTATGCGGCGTCGGCGGCGGCCATCGCGATCCTCCCGCGCGCGAAGATTATAGATGGGCTGATGACAATTCCGCGACTGTGGACTCTGGTGGAGAGGCGGTCGCGGTGATTGAGCTCCGGGACGGGACTCCAAAGGGGATGGATTGGCTAGGGTTTTATTATGACACGCGATTGAAGGGAAGATAAATTCGCGGATAAAGAGCAGTGGGGGGTGGACTCCGGATTCGGAATCGAGCTGTCCCTCCCCGAATCGGCGCGTCCCGGGAAATTGGGGATTCGGGGCGGTGATTGCGCGACCTAGGGCTGGCTGGCAGGCTCAATCCGGATGAATTCCCCTTCCCTTCCAGGATTGCTTCGTCTTCCTCCTCGGCTCAAGGTGATTTTCCTTGCCTTTTTCCTTTTCTTTTCCGTGTGGAAAAAGGGATATACGCGGAGGTGATTAGCTGCTGATGGAGTAATTTAGGGGGATAATGATAATGCTACCAGCTCTGTTTGTTATCTCGTCCTAGGAGGCATCTCCGGTTATTCTATTCCGGTTCCGGCTGGGCTGACTGCGCCGCCGCTGTTTTTTACCTGCGGAACGCGTCGGCGTGTCTGCGCGTGGGCCAGGCGTGTCAGCGGTCGGCGTGCGATATCTGACGGCGGGGAGACCAGGCACGCTGGAGAACGGAGGGCTGGATGCGTCCGGAAGAAGGGAGGGACCACGTGACAGGTCATGGCGCGTGGTTGTGCGTGGCGTGCGCGTGTCAATGTCGTGCACGGTAGGAGGGCGCCACCTCCTGTAATCCCCTTTTTGTATTCTTCCACGAAACTGTCTAGGTGACGTTGTGCATCCTCCCGTGAAACCGTTCCGGTGACGTGCACCCTTCTTCCCATGCGATGTATCCATAGCTCCACGAGAGGTATATATGTCCGTTCTCAGCCAGTGTATTTCATTTATCTCAAAATAAGTGACTTGGTTTTGTTTAGATAACTCATCTTATTTGTAAAAAGTTGCTCCCTCCGGCTTATATTACTTATTTAGGACGAAGAGAGTACGATAAAGAAATAATACTCCTATCAA
Organism: Dactylis glomerata; assembly: GCA_007115705.1. NCBI lineage: Eukaryota > Viridiplantae > Streptophyta > Magnoliopsida > Poales > Poaceae > Dactylis > Dactylis glomerata. Next base: position 3,210,860 of record QXEO01000721.1, read on the forward strand.
ACAAGATGGCATATGTTTTTGCACTAGACTAGAGAAATAATACCCCCAAGTCCTTCCAGTTGCTTAAGTCATTTTCTGTCTACTTGTTTAAGTCATTTGCAAACGCCGAGTCCATTAAAAATCATTCCACTTGCTCAAGTCATTTTCTCTCTAATTGCTCAAGTCATTTGTACATAGAAATGAGCTGACTGACATGTATTCGTATCTAAAACAGTGACAGATATGAGAAATCAGAGTAACATGTATGCGATATCATATCACGGACCAAAACAACTAATATTTGCTTACCAATATCATACTGCATAATTTGGGGTCCAGGACGTTTTGTCATGCACTTGGTAGGCAACTAAATGACTGGTTGCTGCATACCGCTATGATGGACGTTGCCTGTAGAGATCTTACTGCAAAAAAATGAACAACACCAGTCAGCCCACAATCAACAATCAACCACATGCATATATTAGACAGAATCTGGCAGACCCATTCGTGGCTAAATCTGTAACTTCGGCATGGTCGGGCTGCTGTTGCCGTGCAGGAGCTTCGCCTGTCCCAAAACAGAAAACCAAACGACAAACGCACCTTTTAAAACATAGATCCTCTGGTCTTCACTGCCGATGTGCGCAAGATCTGTTTTGATATCTGAAGGAGAGAGAGATAGAGTGACTCCTAGCAGACTGGATGGGTAGCAGGAAAGTTCGTCACTATCAATGTGTGTAAGATCTGTTTTGATATGTGAAGCAGAGAGAGATATAGAAAGATCCTAGCAGACTAGATTGGTAGCAGGGAAATTCCAGGTGCCTCTGGGGATCTATAGCAAGGATTCATCGGTAATCAAAACACATAATTACTCGATACAGAAGTCCAACAATCAACAATTACAACTTACCAGAGCTTGGGAGAGGGAGGCATGTGTATCAGTTTCAAAGAAAGAGATAAATCACGGCAATAGTGGAGAGAGAGAGAGAGGGGAGTTGAGGAGCCACGCCAGGAAATAAGTGAAGGTAGTGGATGACGACTCTACGCTTAATTGATTAGTGATAATTTATTCTTTAATTATGGAAAAACATGATGATGTGGCAGGCTATGATTGATCAAATATGCTTGGTGAGGTGGATAGCTTGCATGTTGAGAAAAATCAATTTAGTGGGTTACTCCTATATAGATATTATAGATAAGGCAGATGCTTAATTCCTTCACCTATAGGGGGGTTGCAAACAATGGTGTCTTAGGAGAACACACCATCTACTAGTGAAATTAAGCAAAAAAAAATTAGAAGTTGGAGTCTAAATAGCTTTTTCAGCTTTAGACTAACAAAAGAGCAAAACATTATTGAAATGACAAGATCCTCGTAGAATATAGGTTCCTAGAACACATTACGTCTTGATAGGTAAAGTCAAAGACTCCAGTTGTGTACATGCCTACCAAATGATATTTCTAGGGCCTCCTTGCTTATTCCACTCTGATGATCATATATCCATGTAGGTAGAATTCTTTTTGAGATGTCTCTTACACTAATGTTCTCTAAACCAAATTTTTCACTGCATAAGCCTCCTATGGAAAGTATGAGATCTTGTATCCTTGTTTTCAGAAATTAGCAATGTCCATCTACATCTCTTAGTGTTCATACCTCACAAAACACCCCCTCCCTCCCCCTTCATTGTCGACTTCCTCGACATAGGAGGCAAGTTGTCCCTTTGTCGGGATTTGGGATGGTATCACGTGTGTCCCACCATCACCGTTGCTATCTCACCCACGTGTGTGTTCAACACCGTTTTAGAGACCATGATTATGTCCATGACAACACCTGCATATGGGAAACTTATGGATTTTAAGAATTGGGTTTGTAGTTCCATATCAAGCATCACTAGAATGGAGTTTTCTTAACACCTATGCGCATAAATTGGAAACTAATTTAAAAGTCATGGATTTAAGAATCTCTTCAACTTGGACTCGTTGTAATAAATTGTGTTGAATTTATATTTTGAAAAATTTAAGACAAAACCCAAGACTCAAGTAACTAAGCACATCATAGCACTGAAAAAATAGGATAATATGTGCTTATTTTTTAACATTCATGGATTATAAATTAAGATGTGAAAGGAAATAGAAAATGTTCCTTCCACAATTCATGTCATGGTTTTAATTCAAATTTAAACTAAAATCATGACAATCATTATGGAACAGGGCGAGTATTATACTAGGGTCATTTATGTTAAAGATAAGAATGAACAAAAAAATTAAACATACAAATAAACAATTTTTTTAGCGTACAAATCACCACTACTAATAAAAGACCTAGAGGGTCCGATCCAGAGAATCTACACCGTCCACACACCTTAATCCAACGTCTCATATTGTCTCGATGATGTATTGTCTGTCCAGGCAAATCGCCACAAAACTGTCGCTAATCACCCATAGCACCGCTTGACCCAGAAAAAACTTCCCAGTCAGTAATCACAATCGCAGCCTGCGCTCCTCCTAGGCCGTCATCGTAACTGCTGCCACCGCGCTCGTCGAGATCTTCATCGTAACTGCAGCCACCGCCCTCACCCTGCCGACGGCAGCCCGTCCACACATGCTGGCCTAATAAGCATCGAAGAGGACTTCCGTCGAACGGCAACATCTGCCGGTCATCGCGTGCCCCAAGCCGTCATCCATCGCTTCGCCGCCTGCCCTGCTCGCCACCGGCAGCACGCCTGCTTCATCTCCATCTAGGATCCCGTAACGTCGCCGTTCTTGCCTGGTTCCTCCGTCCTCACGCCCCTCCCTCTCCCCCTCCATGTCTTTTCCATCCGCAACTGAACTAGCTGCGCCGCTGGGTACCTTGGCACTCCGCTGGTTACATGCATCTGCCAGGTATATGGCGTTCAGTACTTGAGTTCAACTCTTGTCTTCCTTCCACATGAATTCAGTTATTTTTTTTAGAATAAGAGGGCCCCTGGGGAGGGGGAGCCCCGGTTCCATTAAAATGAAACCAGCCACAGGTCACAGGTGCAGATTTACAAAACTTCAGCAAGGCTGAGTCTCTTAAAGTTTACCTAAAGACTAAAAACGACAACGCAGCTGAAAGCAGGAAACTAAGAAGACGGTAAGCTAATAAAAAGTCACATGTCCAACAAGGTGCACTTGCACAAGCAAGGCTCAGACGCGGGAACGGTGCTGGGCGTAGATAGCTCTGATCGCAGCTCTTGTTTCCTCAGCAGGCATCAGGCCTGAAGGCTTGGATTTCCAACCCCCATGCCAGGAAGCAGAAGGCGTCAAAGGCGCGTGGACGTCCCCAGACGACTGCGGAGTAGCCGGCGAAGAAGAAGCCACAGGAAGATGATCTCCGAGCGAAGCCAGCGACCAGGGAGATTTCACCCCCACTGAATTGCTCCAGGAGCCTTGAGAATCAGTAACACCCAACTAGAAAAGCGATCGATCAAAGGAAGCATTTCCTCCTTGAAGAGAAGTCTCCACTTTTTGATTGTTCTCAGAGCCATCAACCATACCTGTTTGATTGAAATCCACGTTTGACCATCAAAAATTAAAGCATTACGACATTTCCACAGGCTCCACAAAATGGCAGCACAGATGGCAATGAGTGCAGCATGCTTTTTATTTGAGATCCAAAACCTGGCAACCGACAAGTAATCATGGCCAATATGCAGCTCAAAGAACTGGGACACAAGTTCCCAAATATGTTCAGCTACAATGCATCTAAAAAACAAATGTTCTATAGATTCATTCTCACTGCAAAACATACAGCACACTGGTTTCCCTAAGTTTCTTTTCTGGAGATTATCCCTAGTCATAAGCTTATTATTAGACAGCAGCCAAAGAAAGATATGAACCCTTGGGGGGATCACTAAAGACCAAATGGCTAGAATATAGACAGGAGTGACACCTCTAAAGCTAATAATACTATAACAAGAGCTAGTAGAGAATTGCCCACTCGAATCATAAGTCCAAATAAGCGAATCACGATCCTCAGAGAAGGAAATACTGTTAGCAATTTGTTCAAGCTCAAACCATTGTTCCATGAGGGAGTCATTGAAATTCCTACGAAAAGAAAGTTTCAAAGTAGAAATTCAGTTATTTTCTCGAAGTGATCTTACTAAGCATCAATTTTTGTGTGTACTTTGCAATAAATCATAATTACAAAGCTATGACGGGATATCATGTTCATGCACTTAGACATACAAATATTCAGTTTCCTTGAATTAAGATCTGACCGGTACATACATAGCATACAAGTAATGCATGTTCGATTGGTTAGATTTTTTTTTTAAGGTTTCTGAAGTATATGTGCTTCTTGGTCTTATGCTACTTCTTACTCAGTATCTGATCCTGAAGAGCAAGATCGGATTTTATTGTCACGGCAATAATGTCATATAAGGTGTTTCTTGGTCTTAAGCCACTTCCTCCAGGGTTCGGCTCTCCTGCAGGGAGCCCTGCACGCACTATTCTGCAGGGCCAATAGATGGGAGACACATGTCTCAGTAGGACCCACCTCTAAATTAACTTATTTTTATTTTTAATTCCTTAAAACTTTGCCTTATCCCCTCCCTTGGACGGGCTGTTCTAGAGGGAGGCAGCCATTGCTACGCCTAGCTGATCTCCGTTGGATGATTTCACCAAGCTAAGCTTGAAATAGGATAGCGACGGCGGCATAGGCGGTTCAGCTCCCGGCGCCGGTGGCTCACCTCGCGGCTGCGGCGGCGGAGGCTGAGCTGGCGGCTGCGTCGTCGACGGCTGAGCTCGCGGCGGCGGCGGATGAGCTCGCGACGGCGGCCCTGGCACCGGCGACTCGCGGCGGCGGCGGATGAGATCGCGACGGCGACTCAGGTCGCGGCGGCGGCATCGGCCGCTGAGCTCGCGACGGCCTCGACGGTCGAGCTCGCTGCAGGAAAAGCGTCGTGAGCGGCGGAATTCTCGCTCTAGACATGAAAGCAGGGGAGGGAGCGGCTGGCCGTCGAGGAGTCCTGCTTCGATGATGTTGTGTGCTTCGAGACCATGAACCCGCACCTCTTCGTTCAGCCGAACGAAGACGACGATGTTGATTTACCTAATTTTATGGAGATTAACAGTAAATGGCGCTGGTTAATTTAGAGGTGGGTCCTACTAGGACATGTGTCTTCCATCTATTGGCCCTGCAGAATAGTGCGTGCAGGGCTCCCTGCAGGAGAGCCGAACCCCTTCCTCCATGCCCATCTGGGCCATCTCCCATGATTTCTAGCCCGTTGGTTAATTTTTTTTCTAGGTGCCGTGATTGTAGGACCTTGACCCCTCTGCCTCTAGCATTACTGTATTTCTAATTGTATAGGACTGTTGTTACCATACTAGAATAGATAATCTATACTATAGGTTTTCAATTGAATATTCCGCGATTGTACTGCCATAGGAGAAAGCAATCTGGCAAAAGAATGGACACATGCTGGTTCCAGAGCAAGCAGAATGAAAAATAAAGCAGCCTGAACTTTGGTTATTGAGTTTTTTTTTGGGGGGGAAGTGTGAGCTCCGTTACATCTATTTGCATTTGTACTTTAGAATCCTAATATGTTTTGTTTGCTTTGGCAGATTTGATTTGTTTCAGATCAAGAAGAAACCAGTGCTCTTATATTGAGAAAACCTATCTGACAATGAATGTGGTTATATTTTGCGAGACAAAAATGTACTTATCTGGAACAATTATCCTCCTATCAGGCAGAGAGAAACACGTTTCATGAACTTGCAGAAAACTAGCAAATACTGTACAGGGTATTTTTTGACCATTCATATTTTCAGTCTTTCTAATCGTGATGATGGCGTGGTATATGTTTTGGTTCGGATTTCCAGAAAGATACTATTAGCAAGATTGCATTTCAGAGGCCGAGTTAGGAGTATATGCAATTAATTTTGATTCTTTTCTTTTTTGTAGTTCATATATACTGCAAAAAGTTTCTGCAGAAAGTCTACAATACTCGGTTCATACCTTGATATAAGACTTTATCCACCTACAACTTCCAACTTAGTAAGCTTTGGCTGCACATATCAACGGTGCCGATGACGAGAGGTATAGCCGGCCAGCCCAAGTTGTCTATGTCACACAGTAACTTAGACTAGTGTCATGCATATGATACCGGTCTATGATACTACCTTCATAGTGCATAGTAATATAGTGGTAGTATCATAGTTGTGATCATTTATTAGCTTGTAGACTCATTTTGTCTTGAAAAGTGTTATGTTATGGTAACATATTATGTTACCACTTCACTCTCTTTCTTCATTAAATACTATGTCATGTCACTAGTATGCCTAATTGGCATTGCATGATGATGCATGTTACTAGCTATATTACTCCCACTATGGGTAGTCTGAGTATGCTATCACATACTCATTAATTAAAGCTTAACACCATATCTGGCATCGCTGACATATTAGTGTGGAAGGCAACTTGTAGTACTGTGTTTTGTCAAGTCGTTTTTCCCAATCAAGTTTCAGCGTACTCAACAAATTGCGCATGCTTGCCGATCTTTGTATGCATTTGTCGACACTGATAGTACTTATTATCTGTGCATCCTAAATTGTGAACTTCTTGTGATTTATATATTTAATGTAGTCCCAGCTCAAGCGAGGGGATGACAAAAATTTAGCTCAAACCAGGGCTTTTCTCCAGTGCCCTGGATAAAATTATTTGGGCTAGGTTTTTATCCAGTGCTTCCCCATGCTGGGTGCTTACGAGGATCGTGTGGATTACTTTGTATGCCCAAATAGACATGATATCCCTGCTACCTCTCTTAGATTCTGAGGAGGCACCGGAGGAGTAATCACCAAGAACATAATCAGGTCATGATATGCTATGTTTTCTTGATTGATGTCATTAGTTCAATTTCAAAGTACATCTTAGCTTTAATTTCTCTATTGGTTTCTTATTTAGATCAGAGATAGATTTACTTATCATGAGTATCTGTGGGTACACAAATTGATTCTATTCTTAGTCACGAAGATGCAAAATATAACATTATCATAAATTTGTTGGTTATGTTAGCAGAATAGTTCTTCAATTGGTTTACAATTACCAATTATTTGGGTCGATAATTTGAATGAACGTAGTTATAGAATTGTCAGTGTGCAATTTTATAGCGTGTATGCCAAAGTACTACACGGTTAATTAAATGTTATTTGATTTTTGTATGTGTGGTAACTAAGAAAAGAAAATGAAGCCTTAATATTACACGTGCACGCACATGTTTACTAGTGAACAAAAATGTGAGAGTGTTTTTGGCAGAGCAAAACTGTGAGAGGGGATTGGAGATTTTGGATTGAGCCCTTGGGCTGAGAGCTCCGGAATCATAAATCCCCCACAAAAGAAGACTCGTAGCCCTTTCGGCCCACTTGACGTTCCAGCATCTTCTCTCTCTCTCTCTCTCTCTCTCCCGTCGGCCCGACAGCTTCCCCTCGCCATGGCCGCCCCAAGCTTTCCCCCTTCCCGTTCAGGTCCCTAGCAAAAAAGCTTCCGCATGCGGCTTCTCCTCCTCCCTGCACCTCGCCAAGCATCTCCCCCCACTGCCCAAGCCCTGAGCCACAGCGCAAGCTCCGGTCCCCAGATCCCCGCTCTCCCCATGGCGGCGCGGACGCAGGCGTGGCAATTCGCGGCCGCACTGGTCTTCTTCCACGGCTCCGAGTACGTCCTCGCCGCCGCCTTCCACGGCCACAGCAACGTCACCGCCACCTGTGAGTGCGCCGCCTCTTCGATCCCCTCTTGCAATTCAAGACGGTGGTTGTGAAAATTGTCTAGATACCAGTACCAGAGAAGGTGTTGTGTTTTTTTTTTGCGAATTAAGAAGGTGTTGTGTTACCGAAGCGCATGTCTTTTGTATGCGTAGATTATACTCCCTCGGTCCATTAATATAAGATGTTTTATCTTTTTATAGATTCATCTATTTTGGTGTGTATCTAATCCATTTTTAGTGTGTAGATTCGCTCACTATGGTGTGTATCTAGTTCACTTCGAAATGTCCAAAACGTCTTATATTTGTAAACAGTGAATAAGAGCAACTCTAGAAGATCCCGGATATCCCGATACCGGAGAACTGGTATTGGGTACCCCTGATACAGGAATCCTGTTCATAAAACTATACATGGGCAGAACTGAAACCGCAAACCTGATACTGGATAGTTAAAAAATGAATTTGCGCGATACTTCGACGCATAGAACTACCTTTTCATTACAAACATAGTTAATGACAATACATTACAAGCAGAAATTAAAGAATCTAGATAAGCTAGATTCGTAGACCTAAACCCTAATACTAATAACGACGCGGATTTTATACCCTCCCGGCTAGCTACGCATAGGGCCGCTGCTGATAGATGAAGAGAGCATGTGAGCTCTCTACCTAGATGCCAACCATCAGCCGTTTTCTGATAGGTAACGCCGTCACACAAGATCGTACATTTCCTGGTCGTGTAGTATTTTGTGGTTGGAGGGTGGTTTATAATATGTGGATGGTGAAAGTTCAAAACGCAGGCCTGTAGCTCTCCATCCGCAGGCGTACAATGAAAAATACCTGGCGTCATCACATAAAATAATGTTTTGTGGTAGAGTGAAAGCAAATTTCTGGTCGTGGGTGCCCATCCATGGTTTTTTTTGGGGTAAGCTCTACAATCCACCAGTAAAACTTCTCTACGCAAACCAAGCCGTTTCATCTCCTATTCTTGCCTCGCGTCCATACAAAGATGAAGGGATGAAGCTGCCGTATTCATTTTTTATGTTCTTTGCTGTCTGCGCTCCCACAATTTTGAATCACTATGCAGATCTACGAATCGATGGCAACTAAGAACGGCAGGATTTTATTGGAAGGAGCCACCTATAAAATTGTATATGAAGTATGGTTAGAATCATGGTGAGTGCGGCGGCCCCATACCGAAACCATACCAAAAAGAAAACATGGCCCTAGTACCAGCCAAGAAAACAAATGAGTGACGTGGTGATAGATTCTGAACCTGGTATGATGCCATTACAAGGAGGGGTCCTCGGTGTGCGGTGGAGCCATTAAATCTTGTGCTCCCTATATATAATCCAACGGCTGGCTGCCTATGCATAGCTACGCCTGTGAGTATCTGGCTATTTTCCATACTAATAATACGAAGCCGGAAGTCTAGTTGTCGGTGTCGGTGCGATGCTCACCGGTGGCCTAAGCGTCGTCGTAGGGGGAGAGCCGGTGGTTTCACGAAACCATACTCAAACTCCAGGCTCTCGAGCACCGCCTTCGCCAGGTCAAGTTCCTCCTTCACCGCCTGGACGCGGCGCTGCAAAGCCTCGTCCGCGGGATTCGCCCTCTTTGCCCTCTTTGCGTCGAGCTAAACATTGAACATGTCCCGGCACGCCTGGACAGCTGGGAACATGGCATTGTTGATGAGATCCCAGTCAGGGTCGCACCAGCCCCCTGGATTGCTCCGGGACAGGGCATCGCGAGCTTGCGCTTGCTGTGAGCGCCAGGCTTCAACGGGCGGTGGCGCGCGGGAGCTCCCTGCCTCCACATCGTTGCCCCCACCCCCTCCCCAGCGGTGGCGCGCAGGAGCTCCCCCCGCCACGCTCCTCTCTTCGTTGTTGGGGATGGTACCATACAGCGGGAGCAGGCATCATGGCCACGCACGGCCTCTGAGCGGTGCTGTCGTTCCGCTTCGTCGTTGGAGGTCAGGCTATGCAGGCGGCGTCCCCTGGTTTGATCCGCGGCGAGGAGGGCCTGAGCCGTTGGTCATCTCGCCGGTGATTGTTCGCCGGAGCGGAAAGTGGGAGAGGTGGCGCGGGGAGAAATTGCGGGGGTGGGATTGGGCTAGGAAACCTAAATGGCCCTCCGCCCCGGGTATATAGTGGTCGCGTGGGCTTGTATCGGGTTCCCTGGATAAAAGTTAAAATCATCTTGGGTGGGCTGATATGTTCTGGACACAAAATAGCCCAATTCTGGAAAACGGCCAGATTTTTCCAGTCTGGGGCCGTTTTCCGGGATCTTCTTGAGTTGCTCTAATACGTGATATTGTGAAGCACATGTATGGATTTATAAGGATGTCAAAATGCGTCACTCCAACTGATCCAATTGAGTTGTTGTTGATTTTGTTTGATTTTTTGTTAGATGGTTGAGATCGCTTAAGACTTCAGTGGTATTGATAGAATGCTTACTTTGGCATTTTTCTTATTTCCATAAACTAGGTGTTCTGGCCTCAGCAATTCTCACTTTAGCATTGAGCTGAAAAATACCCATAGTACATCTGTGCTGACTGATATGTTGCAATTGTGATATTCTGTTTAATTTAACACTTCAGCCAAAACAAGCTACCAGCAGGTGCTATAAGCCTATACTGTGATGACTAGTGAATTTTAGGAAGAAGAGAACAAGTATCAATTGACTGACATCAAGGTTGACGCGAAACTCCAAAACCAGAAAGTAAAATTGTGTGCCTGTACAGGGTAGCTTTTTACAGACAAAACCGGAAGTTGATTAATTAATCAATTGCTTAATAAGCCATTATAAATGTCTTTAATTGCATATTAGTTGAATTAGGGGATTAAAATATTCATTCGATTTTTTTTGCGCAACTTGCATTCCCTTAGCTCAGTTGACCTTGAAGCTATTAGTAGCTCACCACTAAGCAGCAGGGATGCAAGCGGCGTCCCGCGTTTGTCCCGCAAAAACAGAGTTAAGGCAATCGTTAAAAAAACAGAGTTTGATTAGCATTAGATCTGGGAGAAAACGTGAAGAGCCGTCCCGCATCTGGTCCCGCTCTGCATCCCTACTAAGCAGGGACGTGGTTTCTCATTGTAGTTTTTTCTGAAACTCTGTACTGCTTTTCTTATTGGGATGACTATTCAGTGCCAGGGTTTTAAAAGTTGCCCTTTTTTCTGGAAACAGAATGTACAATGCACCATAACATATAACCAAATGAAATTCTGAATGGATTAACCACATATTATCAACTGGACACATAAGAGGTCAAACAGACTCTGAAAGAACAGTAACAGGCACATATTGGCGACTGCTACTTTAGTTCCTCGTATTCTTTCTTAACTGCCTAGTTCTAATTTAACAGTAACTTTCTGTGTGGCTGTGTTGTGAAATAATTAAGGTTCTTCTGGTGCAGCACTTCTTATCAGCAAGCAGTATGTTTTAGCAATGAGTTTTGCAATGCTAGAACACCTGACAGAAGGCTTCCTCTTCCCAGAACTAAAAGGGTGTCAGTTTGTCCGTAATACTGGCCTTCTTATGGTGCTTGTTGGTGAAATTGTTCGTAAAATCGCTGTGGTGACAGCTGGACGTTCTTTTACTCATGTCATAAGGATTCATTATGAAGACCAACATCAGTTGATAACTCATGGTATTTATAGGTAATTGTTCATGTACTTATGTTGCATTACAACTTAGCATAGTTCTTGAGTACTGCAGTTGCCTTTTTTTGCTTGAGTTCCAAGTTAAGCATTTTCTTTTCGCAATATAGAAACATGATGTAATTATGCAAGACCATTTATGCGGCATCCTGGCTAAACTTTGTGCTTGATTTGACAGATTTATGCGGCATCCTGGCTATTTAGGCTTTCTTCTATGGGCAGTCGGAACACAGCTTATGCTGTGCAATCCAGTATCTACAGTTGCATTTGCATTGGTGTTGTGGCGATTCTTTGCAAGGCGGATACCGTATCCTTCTAGAACAAATTCATTACATCTTACTACTGGAGCGTTTTCATTAAATGATGCATTTAGGCTCCTTATTTTCAGGATGTACCCTTTGATACCCATATGGATATAAAGATTTTGTACAGTTTTTCTTGTGATTCCTTCACTCTAGAGCAGGTATGAAGAATTTTTCTTGAGGCAGTTCTTTGGCGTTCAATACGAAGAATATGCACAGAACGTGCACTCGGGGTTACCATTTATAAAATGAAAGTTTCAAACTTGACAAGTATGTTCTCGAGTCTTTGCCTTCGAGTATTTCATCCCAGGTGTTTTGGAATAGAAGGTTTAACAAACCGCTTGGTCACATTCTTTTTTAAATCTCCAACCATAAGGTTTTGTCACCCTACACTGGTAGATACCCGATCTATAAGTAAGAAAGTTGGTTAACTGTCATAATTATATATTTATATTTATATTCTGTTATATCCTGTAGTAATTTGAATTTTTTGATGCAATCTACCTAGACTCTCTGTATTATGGAAATCTGCCTTACCACCTGTTTGTATGCAATAACCCCTAAAAGTTAATTTTTTCACACTTAAAGCGCAATTTCAAGCTAGCTTTGACTTTTGATAATGTGTTCGAGTCAATGACCAAACTGCCTTGTGACATGGGGTCTCACATCTTTGTTACACATGAGTTCTTGAACATTCCTATTTTTTAGCCATGTGTATAGCTTGTGCCTTATGGATAATGTGGACAAAAAAATTAAATTCTGACAAATTTGTTCAGGACGCATAGTTTTGTTTTTGAGATACTCTATTTCCTTGAGTGGAGCGTTTGATTGTATTCAAAAGTTTATGACATTTTATGTCATACATATCCGAGAATCGCAAATCTGTAAGTAAATACAAGAATTATTACTAATGTGTTACAGACTGAAATAGAGTAGGAGTATCTACTTATTACATTCAAAGACATGAGTTGCTTAGGTTGCCAATCTGATCATTATGAACCAACTAGTAATTTAAAGGTGTTGGCATCTGGCATTATTGCAAACTCTTTACATGTATTGCAACCTGTCTAATTGAGGGTCACAAGCGAAACAAACATTTTTTGTTCCTTTACAGTGCCAGTATGAATCTGGAGACTGAATACTAATGTGTTTCTCCTTATTTGTTACAGGTATGATGTCCTTACCATTGATATGTCAAAGGAAAGTAATTTACAATGTGGATTCAAGAGATACTAAACGAAAGAGCTATGCCATGGATTTTCATACAATAGAAGACAAATTTGAAAATTTATGAAGCAGACGAGTCATTCCCAGCTCATAAATCTGGTGCGAATGCCACTAGTCATCTGATGTAAATGGTCCGGGTACATCTAGTTTGTGGAAGCTCTGCAATTCATTAGATTCGAACTGGAATAGTTTCCACTTTTGACGGTATTGCTGACTGTTTCCTGTGGGTTCATTGTGTCAAAGCTTTTTCCAACATGGTCGTATCAAGTGTGCCTAACGTATGTACTCCAGACTCCACAATGCTTTGCTTCAGGAGATGAAAAGAAACTTCTCATTTGTTCCACTGAATTTGGAAAGCATTTTTTGCAGCACATGCTGCAGTTTTTCCCGCTTTAGCGCACAGCTAAGCATGTGATTCTCTAACTGCCGAATAATTAGTCAGATTGCTTTGCTTTGCACATCTCCGGAATGTGAACAATGCTGAGAAAAATGCCTTGTTCTTTGCCAATAGAAACGCCCTGAAGCTACGAGTGCCGGACAGCCTGGAATGAAGGATGCCTTATTCAGCCGATGGACATTGTATTGGCTGGAGAGACAGCGACACTATCATTTTATTGGTATGGATTTTGGAAAGCACCTTGTATAATGTCATCAGCATAAACTAAGTCGACATCATGTCTGCGTAGGTAGGATGGCCTTTGGTCGGTCCAAAAGCACCCGTCCATTTTATCGCACCGATCTAGTTGATGCTCCGAGTCTACTTTTGACGTTTCAACTTTCAACTACTCACTCGTGAGAACATGTCTAGTGATCTCATATCTTATATTATACCATGATATCTTTCTTAAAATTTTAATTTGTAAGTGTCAAAAAATTTGGAAATAAATTTGTGGATTTTCATAAGATGTATGTTCACATTCCCTAGAATTTTCAGAACTAAATTCGAAATACATTAGGAGAAACAAAGAAGATAATTTGTGAGTTGAACCTCCTTATATGGGAGAATCTTCCACTTGGTGTATGAGCATGAGAAGGGAGACCTCCATGCGCATTCCTCCTTCTCCACCACCCGCCTCAGTCTTCCCCTTGCCATGAAATGCATCTTTTAGAATGAGCTAAGCCAAGCTAGGACCTATGACACGTGTACATGTTGTCGAGTGGAGGAGATTTGAATGGTTGATACTTCGTAAACATATTTGTGAACTTTGAATTTCATATTGTTAGTATCCTTCATATTAGGAGTTACTATTACCATTTTTAATGACTTACGAGATTTTCCATGAAATACCATTATTTTGGTATTTAACTCTCGATGGCAGAAAAACCTCATGTTAGTGTTTTTGACTTTTTGGGACTCCAAAAAGAAAAATGTCAAAAATATCATTTTGGATTTTACGAGACAGATTCAACAAGCTAAAGCAGGCTGCCCACAGGGCCCATCGCACGTTCAGGCCCTAAGACGCATACAGGGGTTCTAGAGACTTGGGCCTCCGTTTGCCTCATTTTTGTTCCTTTTCCTCCACATTTTTTGAGCTAAAACTATCTATATATATATATATATATATTTGCAGAATTTATTCTACAATGAACGGAGGTGGGAAGGAAAAACATAGAAATCGAGAGAATGCAGTCTGTCGTCTCTCCTCCATCACCATCGCTTTTGGCCGCCTCTCCTCCATCACCATCGCCTCCTCGTCGCTCTCCACCGTGAAAGGGGAGTAGTCCACCCTTGGATTATGGGTTTTGGTAGTAACTTGATCAAATCTCTCCATGTGCTATTATTGTATTAGTCTGTATGAGCTATCATACATGATACAACATTATAGATTTATAGATGTAATTTCTATGGCGGACCTTTATTTACGATATGATGAACCACCTTTGTTATGAAATATTTATAGATACAAGTTGTGCTTTTTTTTATTTGCATATATGGTAGGATTGCCCAACTGCTTGTTGAAGTAGATCTGCGTTGGTTAGAGATGACAAAAACTGTGACCCAGTTCTTTAGATGCTTGGGGACCTCAAAACTTTATGCGTTGGTTGGAACCTAGTCTTAACCCATCCCTTCCATGATCACAAAAGTATCCTTGGGACCAATATATAGGGGTATAGTTCCTCGTGTAGGTGGGCAGACTTATTAATGGCTCTACCTAGAATAAATCTATGCAATCTTTTATGCTTACTTCATGTAGTAGAACAAAAAATATGGTGTGTGTTAGATGTGGTGGTACTGGAGAGTGTAGCCAACTGACACAAATGGCAAAGCTACTCGACATAAGTAGCAACCACATCCTTTGGTATACCCGCATCTTTGGGGGGGGGGGGGGGGGGGGGGGGGGTGTGTGTGTGGGGGGGGGGGGGGGGGGAGGGAGGGTGTGTGTGTGGGCGGGGGGGGGGGGGGGGGGGGAGTACGGAGTGATTTGTTAGTCTACTAACAGAATAGATGATCACATTTGTTCAAAGTAGCGTGGGAATTCCAACATCATGTCATCAACTTAATGAAATACTCTGTGTAGCCATGAAAAATGCCGCCACTTAAATTCTAATTTTACGAGTTTACTCTTACTAGAAGTATTAGAGAGATGTGTTGCATTCATCTCTATATTAGGACATGTTTCCCAAATAAATGTTTTGACTATCTATCAATACACTTTTGTATGATTCATCGTGCTTTATATTATACCACCATTAGGAGAGAGATCAAGTGGACACATGAACCCAAGTCCACGTTCTACATAAGAGTAACTTTTCAGCTTGTCCTCTTGCATCTTAAGGCCCCGCTTGGATTGTCGTAAATTAGCCCAAAACCCGGGTATTTCAAGGGTCCGTGAAAAAATTCGGCACTGACCAGAAAGTCCACTTGGACTGGCGTTTTAATTTACCAGCTTCCGTGATTTCCGGCCGTAATGACCCGGAAAACTAACGGACCATGTCAGGTCTGTATTTTCAAACAGTTGTATCATGTATGCACCGAGAAACGGAGCCAGAAATAATAACGGGGGTTAAATATTTCAGAGTTGCCAAGCGCGGCCTAAGGATTGGACCATCTTTGAAAAGAGCTTCTTTACATTTAATATTTTATTGCACCTTAGAGGATTCAACCATCTCGATTTGTTAGTGCATAGAAGACTAGAATTATGCCACTCTAGTTTAAGAGACTAAATAGATTTACCTTCCCGCTCCTGCGGTTCAATACCCCATAATTCCACATTCATTTGCTACAACTATCCCTACACTTGTGGGTAAGTATTGGTTCGTCTCATCAACTTCTCTCCTCGCCCTTGACGGATACACAACACATGAGTATGCCTCGTACCACGACCTTGCGCCATTGCCCACGCCTTTCCCATCCTAACATCCAGCATACACCAAACGATAGGATAGTAGGCCTTTGAAACCTCGCATCTTGTAGGCCTACATAGATGAAGGTGATCATATTTTTTGGTTAGCGCTCTCGTGCGGCTACTGGCAACACCGCAGCGGAAGACTCCTCCCCCGACATCAACAACATCTTTAGTGACATGGCTGCCGACGACAACACGAACACGGACGCTTCCACTTCCACTATATTGTATGCGTCTCTGCCTTTTCTGTTTGAGATAAGGCTAGAGTTTTTTTTGACAATGAGATAAGGCTAGAGTTCTTGTTCCTAGCTTCCAGTTTAGATCCTGCTAGTTCGTATGACTAGCTTAATAACTATTAATATGGTCATGGTTTATCTATTGTTTATTCGGCTCAAATAATATGATAATTTGTTCATATATTGAACAATCCAAAAACCTTAGGATAGACAATTTACTCCAAGTTGCTTTGTGCGCTATGATGAGCAGCGATTTGGCTCCCGAGCTCATTTGCTCTCGGAATCTGTACCATTCAAAGGTGTGTGGGGATGTGTGCCAAGGTCTTTTTGGCTGCAGGTACGGTCCTCTAGAAAACAGTGTATTGCTGGCCTCCGTATGAACCTGTTGCCGTGACTTTACGAGACTGGTGATGGTCGAGTTCGCACACAGCGTCCTGGACCATGGTGGTGCAGATGATACAACATGCTTTGACGAAAATATCAAGTAAGTAGTTCGATACTGCGTGTACCAATCACTCCATCAGGAATTCGTTGACCATGTTGTATCTAAAGTTTAATTTTTCTAAACCATAGCACTAATTTAACAAAGGATTATGATGCATTACCAATAATCATTAGTATCTGTTATTTTAGGAAACATTACAGCCGGAACATATTTGCCACACAAGTTGTCAGATAAACCAAAGCAAATACTGGCATGAGCTTGAAATGAATCATGCAGTAAATATACTTGCATGAAATGGCTTGCCATGGCCATGGAAATACACGAACAAAACTCAAATAGTTTGGACATAAGAATAAGTTGATGCCTCATTCATAAGACCATGAACAAATTTGCAATCAATAAAGAATTGATCCATCCAGCAACTGGATACTCACATGGAACTACAAAAGGCACTCACGCAAGCACGCAACACCAAAATCAGTTGCTTCATCAGAGATTGAAAAGGGAAGCAGAGAAAATAGGACCAGCGCAAGAACCGCACGCACCACCCATCGCCGCTGTTCCACCGAGAATCCACGATCTAGGCGGGCAAACACCGGATCTACGAACTCCGGCCGCCGGAGACGAAGGGCTCGTCGGATCCCCGACCTCCAGTCACCGTAGCTGAGGGGGACATGCCCGATCCGCACGCTCCAGCTGCCGGAGTCACACTGATCTACGAACTTCCGCCCGCCGAAGACGCGGAGCACGTCGGATCTGCGGCCTCAAGTCGCCGTAGCTGAGGGGGAACGCCGGCCCGATCCGTGCGCTCCAGCCGCCGGAGTCAAGGAAGACTATGGATGCGGGGAAATCTAGGCATAGAAAGGAACATTGTTAGAAGGATCTCTGCGTCACCGAGAATTCCATTGAAGTCATGAAACCTGTGGACGAAGTGGAACAGGGAAAGGGGATGCAGTAGTGGGTGGGATGGGGAAAAGCAGCTGTCCACGTAAAAGTGAAGTCGAGGACGTTACCGGACCGACGCTCCGCGGACGGAGCCGTTCTAATTAATTCCACCTCTGCTGTTTGGTCGCACTGTACACAATCTATATCTATATCTATATCTATATCTAATAATAAAATACGCAAGGGTTCCATGGTTTGGTTTTTCCGTCGCTGGTCTCCGATCGATTGATAGTTTCCTTTTAATGACAAGATCAGATTGTGTCGTGGCCGATCCAAACAAAGTATCCAGAGTTAGACCCGAGTCCTTCTCTTAATTTCTTCCTGCCTTCTCTAACTCTTCAAATACGGAGCAATTGATTGCCATGAATCATCAAATCAATCCAATGAATCCAAAGGTTAAGATCAAAATTGCGAGCTAGGGATTCGACGAACCACGGTGGCGATCTCGGTGGAACAGAGAAGAGTCGACGAGACGAGACGAGTCGAGTCGCTCCCATGGCCTGGGCTTTAAGATCACAGGAGGTGGCGCTTAGACTCCTCCCCATCGGGAATTAGGGAGTTCGGCGTGGTTAGGATGACCCGGCGTTATCAACATGTCGTTCACTCAGCCAGCGCGTGCAACGGCGTCATGGCCAAGTCGTTGTCGTTGTCTTCCCAACAACCCGCTCATTGGCATGTATCCAGGATGCAGGTTGTGCGCGCGCGACCACGCCAGCGATGAGTGTCACAATGTGGACGATCGTCATCTCCGGTCAATACCAGCACGGGCACATGCGCGAGGCGCCGGCGTTGTTCCATCATAAGAGGCGCGATGGATTCTATCCGAACGTTGTGGCGTTCCTCGCGGTGATCTCTCCGACTGCAGGCACGGCGGGCTCGTCCACGAGGGGCTCGTCCGACTACGGCCTCAGATCATCGACGCACGTTACCGTTCTTCCTCGGCAGGGCATGTGTAGAAGGTCACACGCGGGCCCTGGAGGATTTCACGCAGGTGATGAGGATTGACATAGCTGTCGTGCTAAGGATTTCACACAGGTGATGATGGTCGAGCGCGCGATGGTGCGAACCTGCAGCGCTGCTGCTGGTTTGGGCTGGTGGCGAGCGATGCTTGGTGGTGCAATTCGGACGCGATCTGGCATGATTCAGGCCGCCGCGGCAATGGACACAATCGAGGAAATCGAATGCGTATTACTATGGAACAACATGGAGAACGATGGCGCCATGTCCTCCATCAGTCCAACCTGCCCCGCCTCTTCCTCCTGATACCACCGGGCCGCTGATCGGGCTGACGACCGTAGACGAGCTCCTTGAGTTACCGACCTGCACCAACTCCATGTATCCCGCGATCCACCTGGTCTGCGTAGTTTGGTTGCCGGCTGTCGCGGCGAATAAACGAGGACAAAACCACCCAGCACAAGGCGGAGAGCACGGAATTAAGTGTGGCAAGCAGCGGCTACAACAGCTAGCAGCCGCTATGAGCAATTTTGCAGCGAGTAGCACATTGTATTCCTCCCTCAACTGAAGGATATATATATAGAATGAATTTGCCGGTAGGATCAGGAGGATGAAATGCGGACAGTGCGGGGCACAAAAATGATACCGCAATGGTCATCGAGGTGACCAATACAAGGTTTGCCGCTGCATCCGCTCACTCCTGCATGCCTTATGTAACAATCTGAACTGAAGCACTTGCTCTATCTGATTTCTTAAGCTCACGTGACAGCAAACTGCCACAACATGTTACTGTTTCAGTACTAGATAGCTTCCGAATATATAATATATAAGTAGACTCAAATCTCTTACAAATTGCAATTCTTCAAAGTTTAAACTTCCATTCTTCTAGGCAAGGTTCTATTTTCTCAAGCAACATTTTTTACTGGATGGGCTGAGATTACTGGTTATCTCAAAATTCTCGCCAATTTACCATTTAAATTAATTCAAACAAATAAAGAATTTAATTTTTTTGCGTCTAAACACATTTAAGTTCTATCATACTTCTTAGTATAGCTTGCTTGGAAGAGTGGTCATTGGTTGCACTCTGATCTGATTTGTTGAACTCTTATCTGGTAGGTTAGTTTGAATCGCTTTACCTGCATAGCCTTTTTTTTCCCACGAAACCACAACTTATTGACCCAAAAATATAATAGTTGGGGGCGAAGGTCGAACTAGCGACCACGGATGCCAGTACGACGCGCCAGTCATAAGCGCGAGCGGCAGTAAAATCTAGCATGTCACAAGGCAAGTTTTACCAAATTCTCTAAAGCCTAAGCTATCTAGGCACGTCACGAAGAAATTTAAGGTCATTAACTAAGATGTGCACATAATCCTCATTCCGCTGCCACAAAAATATTTTTAATCCCGTTGCAACGCACGGGCAATTTTCCTAGTTTGATATACAGTACGTGCGATTTACGTCAGAATATACGTGCCTGGACATCCAACATGTCGTGCGTTGGTTGGACCACTTAACGGGAGCATATAGACCCGGGTTCCAAAACGAATTTCCGCTATGAGGCCGCTTTTTTTCCGCTAATATGCATTACAAGAGAAGGCTTTGGATTGGTATATATGCAAGGTGGAGGAGAAGTTTTAGTCAACTGGTCATTTCTTTGGCATGGGCACACAGATAGCAAATGAACTTGACGCTGGTTTTTCCCTAGAATTGGTAAAAAAAAGCAGTTTTTAGTGGTTTGGGAGAAATATGAGGGAGCTCTTGGAGATGCTCATAGGCAAAAATCTAGACACTCACTAAGAGGGGTGGCGCGGCAAGGTGCAACTTCAAACCAAACATTTCGGCTCATGCTCTAAAAAAATATTATAACCTTGTGTATTTGTACATGAAGACTTTGTTGGATGTAGTGGGTTGCGGCCCAACTTGGCAGCCCATTTAGCCTTCAATTTATAAGATCTCAAGGCCTATCTCTATGGCAGCCATTGGGGGTTGGTTGGAGACTAAAGTTTAGTCCCACGTTACTAGTTGGGAGAGAGTTGGAGTGGTTTATAAGGTGAGCTCTTCTAGGGCTCCTAAGTGAGTGAGAAGAGAAGAAGCCTACATGCACTCCTCCTCCTCCGCCCGCCTCGCCACGCCACGCCACGTATGCATCGCACGCGTCGCGTCGCGAACTCATTTTTGTGGAAGACAAATTTTTTGCTTGGTGCACCAACTGAGTTGGGTACGTGTCGGGTGTGCGTGTGCATGCTCGCCGCGTGTCTCTCTCAGATCTGGAGCCATAATCTGTAACTCATTTTTGTGGAAGACAATTTTTTTTGCTTGGTGCACCTATCTTCTACGCGTGGCGGTGCGGTCGGCGGCTCTGCTCCTAGGCTATACCAGGAGACCGACCAGATCTGGAGCGGGTGCATTCCTTTTGTCTTTCTCGCGAAGTTCCCTTTGCTGAGCCGCCCTCTAGTCTTCCCCATCCCGGCAACTGCGTGCATGGCTGTCCGGGAGAGCAGGCCTCCGAAGCCCCATCCATTAAGATCCTGCACCGGGAGACGGGCGATAAGGTTTTTGGGGAGCGTCTCAGCGCGACTGCTCGCCTCCATTCGAGTTCTTCCTCGCTGATCTGCGTCCTCTTCGTCAGGCTCGGCGACATCGACCCTTCATCATGGGCGACAACCATGGTGGAGCTGCTGCTGCGGTTCCGGCCTTCCCGGTCGCCCCGTACGTGCTTCTAATCTCATACTTAGCACTAGTTTTGGTTCCATTTGCAGATCTGCTAGATGTGCTTGCATGTTTGCATGTGGTTAAGTTAACTAGTGCTTATTTGCTGCTCACTTCGGCAATTAAACTCACTCAAAAATTTCTTAATATCCTAACAATCCAAAAAGCTTATATGATTAGGCAATTTCACTAGCTGGTTTTGCTGGTGTGCTCAAACCGAGCCCGTTTACGGGTTCTCATTTCAAGAGATGGCAGAATAAGACCTTTTTATGGCTCACTACTATGGGCGTGCAGGGAGTTGCGGATGGTACTCCTATAGGTCGGCTTACTCCTGATGAGGAGAAAGTGTTTAGGGATGCCACCGTGCTCTTTGTGGGTGCCTTCCTAAGTGTACTTGGAGATAACTTGGTGGATGCTTATCTGTACATCCGAGATGACAAAAAACTGTGGGATGCCTTGGAGGCCAAATTCATCGCGGCTGATGCTGGCGGCGAACTGTATGCTATGGAGCAATTCAATGACTACAAGATGGTTGAAAACTGATCTGTGGTAGAACATGGTCATGAGCTACAGATTATGGCTAAGGAACTCGAGCTCCTAAAGTGTGCGCTTCCGGACAAGTTTGTCGCGGGATGCATTGTCGCTAAGCTTCCTCCTTTGTGGAGGAACTTTGCCACTTCACTGAAACATCAGAGGCATGAATTCTCGGTTGAGAATATCATTGGTTCTCTGGATGTTGAAGAGAAGGCGAGGGCAAAAGACAAACACACTGGTGGAACCGAGGGAAAATCTGTTGCCAACATGGTGCAGAAAAATGCCCACAAGTCTAAGGGAAAGAACAAAGGCTCCTAGACTACCAACTTCAAGAAGAAGGGGCAGAACAAGGAGAAGAAATACCATTGCTGGGTGTGTGGCGAGGTGGGCCATTGGGCTCATCGCTGTCCGCAACGCAAGGGAAAGAATGGTCAAGCTGGACAGAATTCTAATTCTGCCAACATGGTCATTGGCAACACTGAGGAAGGAACTGCAGGGTATGGTAAATTTTTACCAACCGTTCTTTTAGTGTTTCAGCCCACGGAATGGTGGGTTGATACGGGTGCTAATGTTCATGTGTGTGCTGACATCTCCATATTTACCTCTTATCAGGCCCGAGGTTCATCCGTGATGATGGGGAATGGGTTATATGCCACTGTTCTTGGTGTTGCCACGGTAGATCTGAAGTTTACTTCGGGGAAGATCGTGCAATTGAAGAACATGCAACATGTCCCTTCTATCAAGAAGAATCTTGTTAGTGTCTCTCATCTTATGAAACATGGGTTTAAGTTGGTGTTTGAATCTAATAAGGTTGTACTGTCTAAGTATGGAACCTTTGCTGGAAAAGGCTATGAATGTGGAGGCATGTTCCGTTTCTCTTTGGAAGACTTCTGTGATGATGTTGTGAACCATGTAAGCACTAGTAATGATGAGACTAATGTTTGGCATTCACGACTTTGCCATGTTAATTTTGGTTGTATGTCGCGGCTTGCTAACATGAGTTTAATTCCGAGGTTCACCTTAGTCAAAGGCTCTAAGTGTCATGTTTATGTGCAAGCAAAGTAGCCTCGCAAGCCTCACAGGCCTGCGGAGGAAAGAAACTTGGCACCACTTGAGCTCATATATTCAGATTATGTGAGATGAATGGTGAGTTGACAAAAGGTGGAAAGAAATATTTTATGACTTATTTGATGATTCCACTAGGTACTGTTATGTGTATCTCCTGTAAACTAAAGATGAGGCTCTAGATTTCTTTAAAATCTATAAGGCTGAAGTTGAAAATCAGCTTGAAAGAAATATAAAGAGGCTTCAGTCCGATCATGGTGGAGAGTAGCTTGTAATGAGTTCAATTTATTCTATGCGGAACATGGTATAATCCATGAGAGGGCGCCTCCCAATTCCCCTCAATCCAATGGGATTGCGGAAAGGAAAAACCGCACTCTAATTGATATGGTTAATGCCATGTTAGAGAATGCCGGTTTATCCATGGAATGGTGGGGGGGTGATGTCTACACACGCTTCTGTTCTTGTAGACAGTGTTGGGCCTCCAAGTGCAGAGGTTTGTAGAGCAGCAGCAAGTTTCCCTTAAGTGGATCACCCAAGGTTTATCGAACTCAGGGAGGAAGAGGTCAAAGCTATCCCTCTCAAGCAACCCTGCAATTACGATACAAAAAGTCTCTTATGTCCCCAACACACCTAATACACTTGTCAGATGTATAGGTGCACTAGTTCGACGAAGAGATAGTAAAATACAAGTGGTGTAGATGATTATAAGTAGTAACTGTGATATGAAATAAGTATCGCTGCGAGCAAACATGTAACAAAACAGCAAGTAAACGGTGTGCAATGCTTGGAAACAAGGCCTAGGGATCATACTTTCACTAGTGGACACACTCCCAACAAATATAACATAATTGAACAAATAAACAACTTCTCTTCACTATGGTACTCTGAATTACTCTCCTATTGAATAACACTAATCATTGCGTAGTGGCTACAGAAGCACCCCTTAAAGTTCATCAAGTACTTGACAAACACCACTCATAGAGATATCCAAATCAAAGCACAACTCAAGATAGATATTATTGCAACTAAGACCAAGTACTAACACGGTGCACACACTGTCAACATTACACCATGAAAGGAGGAATAGATCACTTCAATACTATCATAGTGATAATTATTCTCATAATCCATAAAAGATCACAATCGTAGCCTAGACCAAGTACCACCATGATGCACGCACTGTCACCGTTACACCATGGCAGGAGGAATAGATTACTTTAATAACATCACTAGAGTACACATAATATCTGAATAATAACATCTACTTGTTCAACATGATACAAAGCTCACGATCACATAAAGATCACATCATGGGAGAGAGAGGTGAACCACATAGCTACCGGTAGAGCCCTCAGCCCCGGGGATAAACTACTCCCTCCTCATCATAGGAGACAACAAGGTTGATTGAGATGGCGGTGAGGTCGATGGAGACGGTGGAGACGGCGATCGAGACCGATGGAGATGGCTCCGGGGGCACTTCCCCGTCCCGGTAGGGTGCCGGAACAGAGACTTCTGTCCCCCAAAATTTGGCTTCGACGGCGGCGGCGCTGCAGAACTGTTCTGGAAATTTCGCCGACTCCCCTAGGGTTTTCTGTCCTGAGGCTTTATATAGGCAAAGGGGCGTCGTCAGGGGGCAGCCAGGGGCTCCTCACACCAGGGTGGCGCGGCCAGGGCCTGGGCCACGCCACTTATGTGTGAGGGCGGCCTCTGGCCCCCCTCCGGCTCTCTTTCGGTCTTCGGGAAGCTTCCGGGAAAAATAAGACTTCTGGAACTTGTTTCGTCCAATTCCGAGAATATTTCGTGTGTAGCTTTTCTGAAACACAAAAACAGCAGAAAACAGAGAACTGGCACTGTGGCGACTTGTTAATAGGTTAGTTCCGGAAAATGCATAAAAGTGCCACGAAGTGTAACGAAACATCGGGTAAATGGTGTAAAAATAAGCATGGAGCATCAAAAATTATAGATACGTTGGAGACGTATCAGCATCCCCAAGCTTAACTCCTGCTCGTCCTCGAGTAGGTAAGTGATAACAAAAGAAATAATTTTTGAGGTGACATGCACCTACACAATCTTGATCATATATGTAAGCATTGTGAGCTGGGATCATAAGAACTTAAAACATGGGCATGAAAGATATAATCTTGATAATAGAAACTTAGCAACCATGTTGTAAATATGAAAATGAACACAAACAAAAGATCATGAAAATGAAACAATGAAAGTCAAACGTGTGTTCAAATCATAAGGAAAAACATACAAATGGTTTTTAGCTTGTCCTTCATGGAGAGCAAAACATAAATGCATAGGACACCTTCAAGTTTAAGAGGGCGACTAGATACAAATAATTTAAGAACAAGTGAAACCATAGTCATGAATCAATCAATGAAAACTTTGGGACAATGCACATTATACTCAGAATGACAACTATGCTCTCTTAATGGTGCATAAAGGTAGAAGGTGGAGACTCAACATAAAAGTAAAAGAAAGGCCCTTCGCAGAGGGAAGCAGTGATTAAACATG
The DNA here is from genome assembly GCA_007115705.1 of Dactylis glomerata. NCBI lineage: Eukaryota > Viridiplantae > Streptophyta > Magnoliopsida > Poales > Poaceae > Dactylis > Dactylis glomerata. Next base: position 3,236,492 of record QXEO01000721.1, read on the forward strand.
TGCTAGAGCTTTTCATTTGTAAAACAGAGAGATAAAAATTGGTTTTGAGAGGTGGTTGTCTTTGTCAACGACTGGCAATGGGGTTCTTACTATCTTCCATACAAAAATGAAGCAAGTTTTTGAGAGAGAGATTGGCACTTTTGTGCTCTTTTATAAAGCTTGGCACTCCTCCCCAACTTTTTTTTCCTTTCACAAACCATGGCTAACCGATTCCATCGGGTGCCCACCAACATTCACTTTCCATGGAGGAGTGCCTTTTTTCATTCTTTTTTTCTTTTTTTTTCTTTTTGGAATAAGCAATATGGAAGATAGCAAATCCGACCACTACGTCCCCATGAGCTAAAAACAGTGGCACAAAACGAGAAGTAGTTGAAAGTTTTTGAAAGGTAGCACATGAAAATTTACTTTGGAATGGCTTACAAATACCATGCATAGGAGTTTATAGTGGACACAATGGCAAACTTGGTTTTTGGGAGTTGGATGCACGAGTAGAGCTCATACTCAGTACAAAATGAGGGCTAGCAAAAGACTGAGAGCGACCAACTAAGAGAGCAATAATGGCCATAATCATGCAGAGCGACAAAGCGACATTAAAAGAAGCATAAGATGGCATCAAAAGTCAAAAACTAAATGATCATAGAGGCTATTGGCGACTTTGTAAGAGTCTAACATGTGTGAGCATGCGCCAAGTCAACCCAAATAAAGCATCAAGGAGAAAACCAAAATAATGCTTCCAAATAATTAAAATAACGCATGATTTTTTCAAAGGCTCATTAAGCAATCTCAGTTATTTGAGACAAGTCATGCTACAGCAAAACCACTAAGCATACTATCAAAAAGACATCAAGCACGACATGAAAAAGTCTAAGCCGCAGCCTACACAAGCTCCTTCTTGTACCACTTTTTTGCATAAAGCTTTTTCTCTTTTCCAACACCATTCAAATTTTTTTAATCCAACTCTTTTGAGGAAAACCAACATGGTCCAGAGGCAAAAAATACACCTTGATAAATAAATATAAGAAGATCTGAACGCAAATCAAGGCGAAAACGAAAACCAAAAGCAGTAGCAGAAAAAGAGAACACTCATTGAAACGATAAGAGTGAAAAACAGAGTGTTCTTGGCAAATGAAAAACGGAGTTCATCTCCCTCCAAAACAACAAGATGTGATCAAACCATTTATTGCAGCAAACAAAACTAAACTAATAATGAAAACTAAAACAACTGACGCTCCAAGGAAAACGCATAGTGCATGAAGCAATAAAAATATAGTGTCTTGAAAGGTGACCTGATTTTTGCCGATGAAGAAGGGGTGCCTCGGGGGCATCCCCAAGCTTTGACGCTTGTACTTCTTGGATATTTCTTGGGGTGATGCATGGGCCTCCCCAAGCTTGAGCTTTTGTCCATTCTTTAACTCATCTCATCATTCTCCAATGCCTACACTTGAAAACTTCCTTCATACAAAACTAAACACAATTCTATTAGCAACATTAGTTTAAGCATAACATATAATCAACCTCTTTTGCTTCAGGTTTCAACCCAAAACCACCACATATTAAGCATATACTACTGTATCAACTTCCCCAAAAGTTCCGTGATCAAAAGAACTCAAAAAGAAAGCGATAAAGCGGCAAACACAAATATTTGCAGAAATCTGTCAAAACAGAACAGCTGACAAAGGTCGAATTTTTTAGGTGTTTTATGTTGCTCAAATAAAAAAGTGTTCAAATAATGAAAGTTTGGATATAACCTGGGGCATATGCACAAGAAATCGCAGGTCCAAAATATATACAGAGAATTTTCACGAATTTTTACGGTGCAGCACCGAAAACTGTTTCAGGACAGCAACATCCCCAAATCTTACCTCACTCAAATTAAAGGCTTCTCTTGGCACAACAACGAAATAAAAAGGATAAGGAGCGGTTATTACTGTACTAATAACTTCCAAGACTCAAATAAAAGAAAAAGTACTGAAAATAAACAATGGGTTATCTCCCAAGAGTGCTTTTCTTTAACGCCTTTGAGCTAGGCGCAGTAATTTGCAAAGATGCTCATGTGGGCGCCATATAAGAGCTTGAGGCAAAGGCGCCATATAGGAACTTAAAGCAATAGAGAGCATCAAAAAGCAAGTATGGAATGCATTTAAATCTAAACCACTTCCTATGAAAAATAGTCTTGTAAAGAGACAAGTCATAAAAGCGCAAAGCAAAAAGCATAGGAAGGCAAAACAAGTACAACTTCAAGAATTGCAACATAAAGAGGGGAAACTCAATATTGTTGAGATCCATCAAACCATGTTTCCCTCTCTCATAGTAACTTTCAGTAGCATCATGAATAGAACTAACAATATAACTATCACATAAAGCATCCCAATCATGAGCCACATGCATAAAAGAATTAATACTCCCCACATGAACAATAGTTGTAGGAGCAGATTCAACAGAATAATTATTCTCATCACCATAATCATCAAAAATAGGAGGCATATTGTAATCATAACTAATTTTCTCCTCAAAAGTAGGTGAACTGAAAATATTATACCCATCATCATAACCATCATAAACTAGAGGTTTAGTATCATCACAAGCTAGAGAGCAACTATTTCGCAAGGCATACTCATCAAACATATCATCATAAGAGGGAGCATGGATAGCACTAATGGTACAACAATTATTAACCTTAGAATTGGTACCAAAAAGATTTTCAATATCAAAAGTAGAGTGCTTTTCCCAATCATGATCACTAACATAGGTAACAGGCATAGGAACATCATCCCAATCAGAATTATCATAATCAATAGCAGGATCATAAAGCTTAGGGGAAGATACCGTGTCCTCTCGCCTTTTACTCCTCTTCTTCTTCTTCATACTCTTCTTACTCTCTCCTTTAGGAGGGAGAGACTTGAAGGGCATCTTCTCCATATATTCTCTAGGAGGGAAAGGCATCTTCTCCACATAATCTGGTTTGCTGACAGGAACAACAGAAGAAACTTTGGAGGATTCCTCCTCTCTATTAATAAGATAAAAATATCTATCAGTCCTGTCATAGCTTGGCAAAATATCAAGTTTTATAAGATTTTGTATGTAAGTATTTGCAAGGCAATCTTTAGCGCAATAGAGACGACAACCACGAAGGGTGCTATTAATATCAACATCATTCATATCTATCAAAGCAATCTTTCTAGATATCTCGTCACACGCCAAGAACAAAGCGAGCTCATCATGCTGATTGGGAGTAATCTTGTCATCACTATACATACTTAAGGTACTAGAAGAGTAACTATTAGGGCTTGAGCATTGGAAATTAAAATGACCTATTCATCACAATGTTTACAAAGAAAAGGATAAAGCTTACAAACCTTTTTACCGATCTCACCTATATCCTTGTACCACATTCGGGTTTCTTCATTTGCATGGTGGACACAGTAATCTTCCTTGTTGTAACTCTGTTCACAAGGTCTATGTACTCCACAAAAATTTACATGCTTATAAGAAATAGTACTTTTAGAAATTTGAGCATGTTTATTGCAATCATCAACAACAATATCACTTTCTATGCAAGTGTCCTTAAAAGGTTCATGATACATGTCCCCATTTCCTTTAGGAACATTCATATGGGAAGCAAAGGCTTTAAAGCAATCAACCATAATTTGAGGATCAAAACCATATTTAGCACTAAGATCTTGAAAATCAGCAGTTTCAGCGAAAGACTTAATGCAATCAAACTCGTAATTTATACCTGATCCTTTACCTTTATCGCTATCCCAACCTTCAATATTGTTTTGAATTGTTTCAAGCAGATCCCACTTGGTGTCAGCATCCTTGCTTGTGAAAGACCCATCAAAGCATGCATCTAGATAGTCCTTGTAATATCCTGAAAGCCTTGCATAAAAATTATTAATAACAATATTACGAGGAAGATCATGAATAGGACATTTGTGCATTAGTAACTTCAATCTTCCCCAAGCTTGGGCAATGCTTTCTCCCTCATGCGGATGAAAATTATAAATGTAATTCCTATCTTTATAAACCTGACTAGAAGGATAGAATTTAGAATAAAAGAGAGGTTCAATTTCCTCCCAATCAATAGATCGGCCATCCTTCAATGTTTTATACCATTCCTTAGCTCTACCTTTCAGCGAAAAAGAGAATAGCTTCTTCTTAACTTGGTTCATTGAAATACCTGCACACTGGAACAACTCGCATAATTCATGTATAAAAAGCAAATGGTCACCAGGATGGACAGTTCCATCTCCTAAATAGCAGTTATCCCTAAAATGTTCAACAATCTTCGTAGGTATTTTAAAAGGATGAGGAGCACAAGCATCACTAGAAACATCACATATGGGAGATAAAATATTATCAGAACAGACCTTCTCCACTAAAGCTGGGGGACTAAAAATATCATACTTAACAAAACCAACTTCCCCAAGCTTAGACTTTTCTATAGCATTAGCATTAATGGTATTCAAAGCATTCGTACTAATAACATTTCTATGCGAAATAAGCTCCAAAGGATTTTCAATTTTCTCTTCAAATCTAAAATCAGGAAAAAGACTAAAGAACTCTTTGTTTTCCATTAAGCCTAACTAGTGAAAATAAAAACAAGAAACAAAAAGATGTAATTGCAGAATCTAAAGGAAATAGCTCTGAGCACTCACACAGGAGGATGCGAGTACCTTTTACCTTACCTCCCCGGCAATGGCGCCAGAAAAGAGCTTGATGTCTACACACGCTTCTGTTCTTGTAGACAGTGTTGGGCCTCCAAGTGCAGAGGTTTGTAGAGCAGCAACAAGTTTCCCTTAAGTGGATCACCCAAGGTTTATCGAACTCAGGGAGGTTAGAGGTCAAAGGTATCCCCTCTCGAACAACCCTGCAATTACGAGTAAAATACAAGTGGTGTAGATGATTATAAGTAGTAACTGTGATATGAAATAAGTATCGCTGCGAGCAAACATGTAACAAAATAGCAAGTAAACAGTGTGCAATGCTTGGAAACAAGGCCTAGGGATCATACTTTCACTAGTGGACACACTCCCAACAAATATAACATAATTGAACAAATAAACAACTTCTCTTCACTATGGTACTCTGAATTACTCTCCTATTGAATAACACTAATCATTGCGTAGTGGCTACAAAAGCACCCCTTAAAGTTCATCAAGTACTTGACAAACACCACTCATAGAGATATCCAAATCAAAGCACAACTCAAGATAGATATTATTGCAACTAAGACCAAGTACTAACACGGTGCACACACTGTCAACATTACACCATGAAAGGAGGAATAGATCACTTCAATACTATCATAGTGATAATTATTCTCATAATCCATAAAAGATCACAATCGTAGCCTAGACCAAGTACCACCATGATGCACGCATTGTCACCGTTACACCATGGCAGGAGGAATAGATTACTTTAATAACATCACTAGAGTACACATAATATCTGAATAATAACATCTACTTGTTCAACATGATATAAAGCTCACGATCACATAAAGATCACATCATGGGAGAGAGAGAGGTGAACCACATAGCTACCGGTAGAGCCCTCAGCCCCGGGGATGAACTACTCCCTCCTCATCATAGGAGATAGCAAGGTTGATGGAGATGGCGGTGAGGTCGATGGAGACGGCGGAGACGGCGATGGAGACCGATGGAGATGGCTCTGGGGGCACTTCCCCATCCCGACAGGGTGCCGGAACAGAGACTTCTGTCCCCCGAAATTTGGCTTCGACGGCGGCGGCGCTGCGGAACTGTTTTGGAAATTTCGCCGACTCCCCTAGGATTTTCCGTCCCGAGGCTTTATATAGGCGAAGGGGCGTCGTCAGGGGGCAGCCAGGGGCTCCTCACACTAGGGTGGCGCGGCCAGGGCCTAGGCCGCGCCACCTATGTGTGAGGGCGGCCTCTGGTCCCCCTCCGGCTCTCTTTCGGTCTTCGGGAAGCTTCCGGGAAAAATAAGACTTCTGGAACTTGTTTCATTCAATTCCGAGAATATTTCCTATGTAGCTTTTCTGAAACACAAAAACAGCAGAAAACAGGGAACTGGCACTGTGGCGACTTGTTAATAGGTTAGTTCCGGAAAATGCATAAAAGTGCCACAAAGTGTAATGAAACATCGGGTAAATGGTGTAAAAACAAGCATGGAGCATCAAAAATTATAGATACGTTGGAGACGTATCAGGGGGGGTGCTATATTGACTTTGTGTCATGTCCTAAACCGAGTTCCGATGAAGAATATAGAGATTACCCCATATGAGGAATGGGAAAAGAAAAAGGCAACACTATCCTACCTATGAACATTTGGTTATTTGGCAAAGGTGAATTAGCCGATCAAAGCGTAAGCTTGGACCAAAAACCGTGGATTGTGTCTTTCTTGGCTATGCATCTCATTGCATTGCTTATAGATTTCTTGTGGTGAAATCTGGAGTGGATGACATGAGTGCTGATACGTCCATTTTGCATCACTATTTTGTATCATAATTTACTATTATTCATTCATATATTTCATATTTAGAGATGATACTTATGTTGTTTCCTCTGTTTTTACATGTTTGATGATCATTGGAGAATTTGCTGCCGGAGTCAGGATTCTGCTGGAAAAGGACCGTCAAGATACCATATTTCTGAAGATCAATAATTCTAGAGAAATACCCAGAAATTCATATAAAATCAGAAGACGAAAGTATCCAGATGGAGGAGGCGAGAGGAGCAGCAGGTGGGCTCACCACCAGGGGGTGCGAGCCCACCCCTGGCCGCGCCGCCCTGTGGTGAGGCCACCCTGGCCCACTACTGCCATCGCCCCCTCGCATATATCGTCGTCCCCGAAAACCTAAGTGAGGGGGAGCATCAGAGATAGACACCGCCGCCTCTGCGGGGCGGAAAACACCGAGAGAGAAAAGCTCTCCGGCAGGGAGAAATCTGCCAGGGAAATTCTGAAAGTGCATGTGCCCTCATGTGTGGTTTTGGTAATTAATGATAATCCCTATGGACTAATGTTTGCATTGAGTTATATTTGTATGACTTGTCTGTAGACAACGCTTGATCCATATGTTGGGTTCAAGGTTGTAAGAAGTTGAATATAAAGAAGATTATGTGATGATCAAGTTTTTATTCAAGGAGTGATCCGAAGATTGGTCATAAAGGAGTTGAGCCTATATAGAGTGTGTCTTGAGGAATAAGATGGAGTGAGCTCTCATGTGCATTCTCAAGACATCATCAATGTTGATCAAGTCGAAGCGCAAGTTCAAGATAGGCTTCCAGAAGATATCATTTGCTTGAAGCTCGGTGTCCATTTGGTGGTAATGGACATGTGAAGATATTTCTCTAGTGTCTCTCCCATAGTGATGTATGGGGGAGCAATCCGCAAGACTTCACCGAGCAAGCGCAATCAAGAAAGGTAGTCCAACTTGAGAAGATCAAGATCGTCACCTTCTAGCTCAAGTGGAATGCACAAGGCAAAGGTATGTTCTTGATAGGGTTTCTTTCTTACCGGTCTCATAGTGTGGGAGACCGGGTTTAGGATCGATAGCCGTACTATCAAGAAGGGCTCTCAAGTGAGTAACTTATTCTTATCGTTCGGAGAGAGCTCAAACCTTTGCATACTTGACATTATCTTTCTTGGTTCTTATTTGGGTTTTATCCAAATGATGTTTAGAGCTTGTGGTTAGTTCCATGACAAGCTCTAGCTCATCAAAAACGATTTTGCATGAAACTCTTATTGCGTTTTTTATGTTTGGAGGTTTTACCGGTTTGTCTTTGTAGAGAGGTCAAAAATTTCTTCATTTGGTTTTACCCTCCTTGGTTGGACTATGATGTTTCTATTCATAGACTTGTAGAGCTCATTGTTGTGATTCCAACGAGCTAAAGATCATCAAAAACGGAGTCCGGATGCTCAAGTTATGATCGTTTTGGTTTTAGCTGTTTCTGCCTATTCCAGGGCCGGAGACTCCGGACTCGGAAGACCGGAGACTCCGGCCCAAAATGTGTTTTCGCCGTTTTTTGTCCGGAGTTTTGGCCCGGAACCTCCGGGTACTTTTCCAGGTCACTCCGGCCCAAGTCTCCGGACCTCGAAAACTCGAGGTGTCGCTCAGCGCAGAGATGGGGGCGGAGGCTTTTTAGCCCCTGCCCGGAGTCTCCGCCCTCCTAAGGCCAGAGACTCCGGAGAAAGTGGCCTGCAACGGCTATTTTCGTGGGGAGACCTATAAAAGGCCCCCTTCTTCCTCCTTGGGCTGGTGGCTACTCCTTCTCTCTCTCCTCCATTGTTGACCTTGAGTAGCTTGCTCTCCCTCTCCATTCCTCCCATGTTTCTTGCATCTTTTTGAGGGAAAAGTGAGAGGAGATCTAGATCTATCTTTCCACCAATCAATATCCTCTCTAAGTGAGGGGAACCTTGTGGATTTGGATCTTGGAGTTCTTGGTGATTCTCCTCCTTTGTTCTTCCTCTCTTATTCCCCCATAAGCATTAGTTGCTTTGTTGGAATTTGAGAGTGAAGGATTTGAGCACTTGTGTTCTTGCCATTGCATTGGTTGCATCGGTTTGAGTTCTCCTCGGAGATTCGGTGGTGAAAGCAAGAAGCTTATTTCCTCTTGGGTTCTTGGAACCCTAGACGGCTTAGTGGATTTCTTGGGGAGCTCCAATTAGGTTGTGGAGATCTTTCCAAGCTTTGTGGTGCCTCCGTGGCGATTATTGGGAGCCTCCAATTGAGTTGTGGAGTGTGCCCCAATCTTAGTGGCTTTGTGGATTTGGGAGCCTCCAATTAAGTTGTGGAGTTGCCCCAAGCTTTGTGCGGGTTCGGTGACCGCCCTCAAGGGTCCCATAGTGGATCGGGTCTTCCATCTTGGTGGGAGGGCTCGAGGAGATTACGGTGAGCCTCCATGGCGTTTGGGGAGCCTTGTGCCTCCACACCGCTCCAACGGATATTAGCACCGGCAAGGGTGTGAACTTCTTGATACATCATCGTCTCTGCGTGCCTCGGTTATTTCTACCCGAGCTCCTTTACTTATGCAATTTACTTTGTGATAGCCATCGTGCTTGAAGTCTTATATATCTTGCTATCACATAGTTGTTTATCTTGTTTAGCATAAGTTGTTGGTGCACATAGGTAAGCCTAGTTTATTTAGGTTTTGTATGCTTGGCAAATTAAACGTTAGTTTTATTCCGCATTTGTCAAGCCACTCGTAAAAGTTTTTAATCGCCTATTCACCCCCCCCTCTAGGCGACATCCGTGTCCTTTCAATTGGTATCAGAGCAAGGTCTCTCATTTTTAGGCTTCACCACCTTGAGAGCAAAGATGTCGGCTAAGGGATTAGTGCATAATGACACCTTTATATTTGATGGCACTAATTATGATATATGGAAAATTTGCATGCTTAATCATTTTCGTGATATGGACCCAAATATAGAGAGAATTTTAGATATGGGTTTCTCTCCTCCTAAGGATTCCCAAAGTCTATCTTTAGAGGAGAAGAGAAACTCTTATCTTAATTCTCGAGCTTCTAATGTGCTTGTTGATTTTGTGAGCAATGCAGTTATTCTTGCAATCATGCCTTTCCGTAGCGCTCATGAGTTTTGGACAAAGATTCAAGAAAAATATGATATGTCCAACAAGATTGAGGATGATTGTATTCCCTCCACTTCCGGCCGTGATGAACTCTCATCCACCTCACCAATGTGTGGCAAGACACAAGGTAACAATATGGTGAGTGGTGATGAATATTGCAATGTTGATAGTAAGCTTACTTGTGATGACCATTCATCTCTATCTCATTGCAATGCTTCATCTTTGGACTTAAACACTTCTAGCACCATAAATGCTTTACATGCTTGTGTTGATAGTCCTTGCATATCATGTGCAAGTTGCATGAATAAATCTCATGATGATATGTTTGATTTGTCTTGTTTCCATGATACAAATATATCTACTTCCTCTAGTTGTTGTGTGTCTAACAATGTAGAGGAAAACAAATATTTCATGGGCCAAGACAAGATTCTAATTAGAGCTTCAAGTGATTCTTCTTCATCATCTCTTGGTTCCCACATATGCCTTATGGCTAGGTCTTCAAAGGTAACTCCTACTTTGGAACCCAATATAACTAGTGATGATGATGAGGATAATGAAGAAGTGTCGGGGGGATGACCCCCGGTAGGGTCAAGAGACTAGAAAGATACCAGGTCTATGGTTGACTTTGTGCCGGATTATCAAGGAAGGGCCTGGCCGGAACATAAGAGCATCGGCCAGGCCGGCATATATGTGTATCCCGGCTGGTGTTCGGATATGCCGGTATAGCCGGAATACTTATATAGGAGTGCCGGCATATACTTAGATATGCCGGCCTATCTATTTGGTGTGTTGTGCAGGAGCAGGGGAGGCCGGATTACCCGACCTTCATAGGTCATTGGTCTGGCATATATGTCCAGGATATGGCCAACGGTCGTATCCGGGACACAGAAGTCAGCTAAAATGTCATGTCCCTACAATCAAGGAGAGACTCTGCCAGGTATGGAGAAGGGTCATGTTGACAGGGTGCACAGTGGTGGACTACCTATCCTCACTGTGCACAAGTATAGAGCTTACCTCACAGAGGTAAGGTCACAGTGCAGGAAGTACAAGGTACAGGGATATGAAGTCCCATCGAGAGCAATCAGGGAGAAAGTCAAGGATCTCTGCCTTCATCAGCAAGTCCTGTTTGGAGCGTAGTTGGTGTCTCCTGGTCTTATGTGACCGTTGTAACCCTGGCCACCAATATATAAGGTGGCACAGGGAGTCCTAGCAAAGGGTTGGTCACTCTGTGTTCCTACACTTAGCAGTTCGTCTTCCTCCTCTAGCTAAGAGCTTGGAAGCACCATTGTTGTGTACTCCATCGATCCAAATATAAAACCAGTAGAGCAGGAGTAGGGGTGTTATCTCCTTATGAGAGCCCCGAACCTGGGTAGATCTGTGTTCCTCTCTGTCGTGCTTTTTAGCTCGTTCCCCTCTCCCGAATCCTCCAGCATCTAGTTCGGCCCCCATTTAAGCCATCCTATGGCATATGTTGTTTCACCACGACGACATTTGGCGCCCACCGTGGGGCTGATCGATATGCTGGGCGGAGTGTTTATTCAGACGGGGTCTGTGGTAGCAGCTTCGGGAGTGCGCGTGGTCTCTGGCCTCGTCCAGAGGCTAGGCTCGCTCAGCTTCGTCAGCGATAACGCCGGATGTCTCGGCGGCCGGCCGTTCCCCAGGGATGGCCGGATCATGTCTTTCGGTTCCCACGAGGTGTACGTGGGGACTGAGAGAGTTTGCAGGGAAGAGGTGCTGGTGGCGGCGGATCCTCCGTCACATCGGCTGGCTCACGCTGGGCGTAGAGCTCGCTCAGTAGAGTCGGCCGAGGTAATGATGGCCGGTACATCAGTGCCACCGGCAGATGGTGCCGGCAAGGCAGCAGCAGCAGCAGGAGATACTCCCCCGGAGCCGCCGAAGGCCAAGAGGTCGGCACGTCCTCCGTTGGAGCGTGTCGAGAACCTGGCCGACACTTCCGCTGTGCCGGCAAAGGGTCAGGTGCTTCTTCCCATCATCGATCGGCTTCTCGAGCCGATGCGATCCGGCGATGATCCGGAGCAGACAAGGGAGGTCCTGGAGGGATCTCGCCAGGCCCTCTTCGATGAGGCCCTGGCCATGCATCAGGAGCGTGAACGGTTTAACCGGCAACTCCGTGAGTATGAGGCAGCCCATGGTTTTACACCTGTGGTAACCCGGCCCAGCCGGATAGATGAGGTTAGAACTAGAGGTAGAGATCTTAACACTGAGCTAGGTAAAGATGCTAGAGCAAAGAGTCATACTGCAACTAGTACTGTGCCTAAGGTAATTTATAGCTCACCAGTGAAGAACCTTAGAGCAGCAGCAGAGGTAGCTAAGGACTTATCTAATTTGTCCGGCGAAGCACTGCATGAGCAGCAAGCCCGGCTTAACCATCTTTTGTCTGAAGCTACTAAGCAGCAGGAGGCCTTTAAGAAGGCAAACCCAGGTGCCGGGGCATCCCAGTACATTGCGTCGGTAGGAGGTGCCGGCGCAAGGTCGAGGGGCGAAGCTTCGTCCCCGCATCCAAGTGCCCGGCGTGCCGGAAGTGTGACCTCTGGCCGCCGGGACAAGCAGATCCAAGTGTATGATCCGGCAATTGCCGGAAAGCAGGCAGCAGCTCAGAAGAGTGCCGGCCCAGCTGACAAGTATGTCGGCCGCAAGAATGCTGGCCAGAATGTGCCGGCCGGGCAAGGGGCAGTTTCGGCCGGTGGTGGCCGGAGTAACAGTGCAGCCCGGCGTCAGCAGCAGGGCGCCGAAGGTGCAGGTCAACCGGGACATCGAGAAGATGATGGGAATTCCGCCCTTGTCAGGGCGGGATATCAGCAGCAGCATCAGCAAGGCCGGCAAAGTGAGCAGTATCAGCTGGAGCAGCAGCAGGAAAAAATGATCGCGGGCCCAATTGCGTCCCGGCTTGGACCTCGGTCCTTGGCAGCAAGTGATGCGCGCTTCAAGCTGGACAGGATTCACCAATCGGAGTTGGTGGAGAGGCAAGGAGCTCCGGGTCCTATGTGTTTCGGACCCCGGATTATGGGTGAGCCGGTACCTTACTACTTCCAGCTCGTGCGTGGCGCGAGGACATATAACGGCAGTACAAAGCCGTAAGATTGGTTGGAGGATTACTCCACCGCAGTGAACATTGCCGGAGGAAACCTCAGATGGGCGGTACGATATGTTCCGCAAATGTTAGAAGGACCAGCCAGGATATGGCTGAATAATCTGCCGGCCGGAAGTATCAACGGCTGGGTTGATTTCGAAGAGCAGTTTGTGTCAAACTTCACCAGTACATATAAGAGGCCGAGTTGTCCTCAGCAGCTGGCTAACTGCCGGCAGGGAGTGAATGAGACCGACCGTGACTATCTGACCAGATGGTGCACCTTGCGCAATTCCTGCGAAGGAGTTGTGGAGCAGCAGGCCATCATGTGGTTCGCTCATGGGTGCCGGCATGGCACCATGTTGTGGCAAAAGCTTCAGAGGGAAATGCCGGCCACGTTGGCCGAGACAATCAAGATTGCTGATAGTTATGCTCTGGGAGATCCCATGCAGCCCACCCTTGATTCACAAGGACAGGGGCAGACCCAGGGGAACACCAACAGCGCCGGGAGACCAGGGCAATACTATCGCTCTGATAACCGGAACAAGAGAAGAGATGAGCGGCCGGATTTCCGGTATGGAGCGGCACAAGTAGCAGCTGTGGAGGAAGAGCAAGAGGGCGCCGGTAGTAGCCAACGCCCGAGATATGAGGGCTATCAGCAGCCTCAGCAGCAACAGCCGCAGCAGCAAGCGCAGCCCTTCCAGAAGAAGAATGTCTGGATCAACAAGAATGCCGGCGGAGCCGCCGGACAGAAGAAGCAGTGGCCGAAGTATACAGTGGGTTTGGCCATGGACAAGCCTTGTGTGTTTCACACGTTCCAGCCGGGTAAGCCGGCAAATCATTTGACGAGAAACTGTTCATGGCTGGACGACATATTAGCAGGTCGTGCGGGTCCCTGGGGACCGGCTAGGCCATCTATCCCGGCAGCTCCATCGCCGTTGACAGGTGCAAATACAGTTGCAGTTCCGCCCAGGCCGGTTAATCCCGGGAATCAGAGCAATGCCAGAAATGCCGGTGTAAATCAGATAGACCAGAGCTATAATCCGGAATATAATACCGGAGGCCCAGGAGCGGGCCGGAATGAGTACAAGGAGCACGATCAGAGCTACATGGTCTTTGAGACCGAGAGAACAGACAAGCAGAGCTTGTACCGGCGGAGTTTGGAGGTAAACGCCGTTATGTCGGCAGTTCCGAAGATGATGCATTGGTCTGACCAGGCCATTGGCTGGGACAGGGCAGATCATCCCAGGATCATGCCAAACCCCGGCGGGTATGCACTAGTAATGGATCCGACATTTGTCGGGCCGGCTAATAACGTGAGGTTCAACAAGGTCCTCATTGACAATGGAAGCAACATCAACATCATGTATCGGGATACGATGCAGAAGCTGGGGATCAAGGAGAATATGCTGGAGCCAAGCAAGACTACGTTCCACGACATTGTGCCGGGACTTTCGTGTGCGCCGATGGGCAAGATCCGGATGGATGTCATGTTTGGCAGCCGGGATAACTGCAGGGTGGAAAACCTCATGTTCGAGGTGGTTGATCTGGAAAGCCCCTACCATGCTTTGCTGGGAAGGCCGGCATTGGCAAAGTTCATGGCCTCTACGCATGTTGCGTACCTGAAGATGAAGATGCCGGGGCCCGGAGGGGCGATTACCATCATTGGTGATTACAAGCGTTCAATGGCATGTGCAACAGCCGGGTCTAACCTGGCCGAGACTCTGATCATTGCAGAGGAAAGGAAGAGGCTCAAGCGAGCAGTGGAAATTGCTGAGACGGTCGTGGCCGGCAAATCTATGCCGGGCATGGCGAATCCCGGTGGCAGTTCTTCTTTTCAAGTGGGCAAGGAGGTCAAAAAGGTGCCTCTGGATGAAGTTTTCCCGGAGCGCCACGCCCTCGTCGGGGCAAGTTTGGATCCCAAATAGGAAAGCGAGCTCATCAGCTTCCTCCGTGAGAATCGGGATATCTTTGCATGGTCTACTTCAGACTTGCAAGGTGTGCCGAGGGAGCTGGCTGAGCACGCATTGCATGTGAGACCGGATGCTAAGCTGGTGAAGCAGCCGCTTCGGCGGAATGCAGGCGATAGAAGGAAAGCCATTTGGGACGAAGTGGCCAGGCTCTTAGCCTCCGGATTTATCAAAGAAGTGCTTCATCCGGATTGGGTGTCTAATCCGGTTTTGGTGGAAAAGAAGAAGGATGAGCCCGCCATAGTAAAAGTATGGCGGATGTGTGTTGATTACACCAACTTGAACAAGGCATGCCCTAAAGATCCATTCCCGCTCCCTCGGATCGATCAAGTGATTGATTCCACAGCTGGATGTGAACTGTTATCATTTGTAGATGCCTATTCTGGTTTCCACCAGATCCCTTTGTATGAGCCGGATCAAATAAAGACATCCTTTATTACCCCATACGGGGCTTATTGCTATCTCACTATGCCGTTCGGTTTAAGAAATGCCGGCGCAACTTACCAAAGGTGTATGCAAAAATGTTTGCACGATCAGATAGATAAAAATGTGCAGGTGTATGTCGACGATATCGTCATAAAGACCAAGGAGAGCAAGACTCTCATAGATGATCTCCGGGAAACCTTTGGAAACCTGAGGAGATTCCGGATGAAGTTGAATCCGGCTAAGTGCACCTTCGGTGTGCCGGCGGGCAAGTTGCTCGGCTTCCTTGTTTCCAGCCGGGGTATTGAGGTGAATCCCGGCAAGATTCGTGCCATAGAAAGGATGAAGCCGCCGACAGATTTGAGGGAAGTACAGAAGTTCACTGGGTGCCTCGCATCCCTGAGCCGTTTCATAAGCCGGCTAGGAGAGAAAGCTTTGCCGTTATATCAGTTGATGAGGAAGTCCGACACAGTTGTGTGGACAACACAAGCAGATGCTGCTTTCAAAGAATTGAAACTAATGTTGTCAACAGCGCCGGTATTAGCGTCTCCGATGCCCCGTGAGCCGATGTTGCTCTATATAGCGGCAACCAACAGGGTCGTCAGTGCTGTGGTGGTAGTGGAGCGAGAGGAGGGAGGCAAAACCGTGCAGTGGCCAGTATATTATCTGAGTGAAGTCCTCTCTACCTCAAAGCAAAACTACCCACACTATCAGAAGATGACTTATGGTGTTTATATGGCGGCCAAGAAGCTCAAGCATTACTTCCAAGAGCATCCAATCCGGGTAGTGGCCGTGGCCCCTATCTCGGAGATCATAGGCAACAAAGATGCCAGTGGCAGAATAGCCAAGTGGGCAATAGAGTTGTCACCATATACACCTCAGTATGATAAGAGGGATACAATCAAGTCCCAGGTGTTGGCTGACTTCTTTATTGACTGGGCCGAGATACAATATGAGCCACCATTGCCAGATGCAAATTATTGGAGGATGCATTTCGATGGGTCCAAGACAATACATGGCCTGGGTGCCGGCATAGTCCTCAGTTCACCAAAGAATGACCAATTGAGATATGTCCTGCAGATTCATTTTGCAGCATCAAATAATGTGGCGGAATATGAGGCACTTGTGCATGGCCTGAAGGTGTCTAAGGACATAGGAATTCGCCGGATTATGTGTTTCGGTGATTCCGACTTAGTGATTCAGCAATGTTTCGGAATATGGGATGCGCATGATGCTAACATGGGATCCTACCGTTTCCTGGTGCAGCAGTTAAGTGGTTACTTTGAAGGTTGTGAGTTCCGGCATGTTCTCCGGGCTCAGAATGACGCAGCCGATGCATTGTCCAAGCTGGGATCTTCCAGAGATTCAATCCCGCCCGGCATTTCATTGGAGCATCTGAGGAAGCCATCAATAAAGCCCTCGCCGGAATCATCGTCCATTTATGTCCCGCCAAGTCCGGAGGAGGCAATTCCGATGGAGGTAGATGCCGGAGTCAGATCAGATAACCCGGGGACTGTTCCCTCAGTCCCGGGGACTGGGCCGACATATGCGGTGAGCGCAGTATTCCGGGGCAGAAATAGGGGCAAGGGTAAAATATACCAAGAGGTTGTGCCGGTATACCCGGGGACTGCTCCGGCATACCCGGGGACTGATCCCTCAGTCCCGGGGACTTCGCAGCCCATGGAGATCGATTGTGTGTCGGTCGAAATGATGGAGATAGATCAGGCAGTGTTCACCGTCAGGAAAGTGCCCTCATGGGCACGTCCTATCATGGACTTCTTGGTGGATGATGAAGTGCCGGCGGATGAAACCGAGGCACGCCGGATTGCAAGGAGATCCAAAGGATATACCATCATCAACAAGGAAATATACAAGAGAAGTGTCACCGGAGTATTGCAGAGATGTGTCGAATCTGCGGAAGGTCTGGAGATGCTCTGGGAAATTCATCAGGGGGAGTGTGGTCACCATGCTTCATCCAGAGCATTGGTGGCAAAGGTATTCCGGCATGGGTTTTATTGGCCGACGGCACTGCAAGATGCAGAAGACTTGGTCCGGAAATGCAATGGGTGTCAGAGATATGCCCACCAGATTCATCAGCCAGCATCTGCCTTGAAGACTATCCCGATAACCTGGCCCTTTGCTGTTTGGGGCCTGGATATGGTCGGGGCTTTTAAGCCGGCAAGGGGAAAAATGACCCATATCCTGGTCATGGTGGACAAGTTCACCAAATGGATTGAAGTGAAGCCCATAAGCAAGTGTGATGGTCACACAGCAGTGAAATTATTAAAAGATATAATCTTGAGATATGGTGTTCCCCATGGTATCATCACTGACAATGGGTCAAACTTTGCCCAAGGGCCATTTGCCAGATTTTGTGAGGAAGTGGGAATCCGGCTGGACATTGCGTCTGTCGCTCACCCTTGTACCAATGGCCAAGTAGAGAGGTCAAATGGACTAGTGTTGTCCGGCATAAAACCTCGGCTGATAGAACCACTAGAGAAAACTCCGGGATGTTGGCTAGATGAATTGCCAGCGGTGCTTTGGAGTTTAAGGACAACTCCGAATAGGTCAACAGGCTACACACCATTTTTCCTGGTGTATGGAGCAGAAGCTGTGCTTCCAATAGATGTAATACATGATGCACCAAGAGTGGTGCTATATACTGAGGAAGAGGCTAAAGAAGCCAGGGAAAACGATGTTGATCTGCTAGAGGAAGCTAGAGAAATAACTCTGTCAAGAACAGCAGTATATCAGCAGAACCTCAGACGCTATCATGCGCAGAAGGTAAATCCAAGGAGATTCCAAGAGGGAGATCTAGTACTCCGGCTAAGGCAAGGCACAGAGGGCCGGCATAAGTTAACTCCTCCATGGGAGGGGCCATTCATTGTGAGCAGAGCTCTGCACAATGATGCCTATTATCTTATAGATGCGCAGGCCCCCAAGAAGGACAAGGCGGACAGGTCCGGAGAAGAAACCAAGAGACCATGGAACATAGCTCTACTCCGCCCCTTTTACTCCTGAGCAGCACAATGTATGTATTTCCATATTTTGCTTGGTGTGCCGGCGCTTTATGCCGGCACAAGACTAATGAATGAAATGTCGGCATCCCGAAGAGATCGGGCACTGCCTCCGAGATATATCGTTGTTTATTTTAAGTTTTGTTATATGCCGGCTGGCTTGATTTGAATGTTTCCTATGTCGGCCTAGTAATGTGTCGGCAACAAAGGCCGCTCTTCGACTCAGCTGCTGTCCGAAACCCGGCTTCATGGCTAGCAAGAGTAGATGCCGGAGATTGTCGACACATGGAGAACGGCTAAGGAAATGTAAAGCAAGCGAACCGACATTTATGTTCCTGCTAAAGTTAAAAATTGAAGTGTTGGATGATTTGAAGTCTAAGTTTCAAGGTTTAAGTACTATATGTTTAATGAAGCAACCTTGAGACTCATACGTCGAAAGCCAAGTAAGGTAGACAAGTAGCCAAGGTTGTGAAGTTGAGGAAACAGGAAAACAAACTCGGTGACTTAGCCAAAAGATGATCCGGCATTGATAACAAGCGAACCGAGATAAAACTTGTTCAGGTAGCAAACCAAAGGAAATTAAACGTATATCTTACAACTGCACCCGACATTCCGGGGATCTGATAAAACTTAAAGTTTTTGGTGCTGCAAAGTCAAGGAGCAGGTGCAGAAGCAGAGCCGCCGGCTGGTGGAGCTGTAGCGGTGGAGATGTCAGCTTCAGGAGTGCCGGACCCAGCGGATGGAATGGAGCCATCACCTCCGCCCGGGGCAGATCCCCGTTCCGGGGCGTCGGTGTCGGCCTCTTCGGCTTCCTCTTCATCTTGGCTGGAGTCGGAGCCCTCAGCAGCGGTAGATGCGCCGACATCGTCCTTCTTCTCCGGCTCGCGGATGTCCCGGACGAAGGCGTCGGTGTCGGCATAGTCCACATAGCTGTGGGCCAACTCCCGCCGCCGGCGGATATGTTCCGGATCCGTGGTCCAGATAGATCCCTCGTGCATAGTGCGCAAAGTCTCCAGATCAGCTTTTTCATACCAGGAGAGGAAGTAGCTGAGAGCTTCATCAGCTCCTACCCTCGCGCCGGAATCCCGCCATTCCCGGAGGCGAACCTTGGCAAGCTGCAGATCATTGCCGAGATCAACAGGATCAGTGGGCGTCCTTTGTCCCGGCCAGAGGGCAGAGAATGCCTCCTGGGCGCCATAAAAGAGTTCTTCTGTGTAGAGGGTCATGGCGTTCTTCCGGGATTGCAGGGCCAACAGCTGCTCCGACATGTCCCAATTGGCCGAGTCAACCGGAACACCCCGGTTCTCTCGATCCAACTGCAGAGCCCTCTCAACGTCTTCGACGGAAGCGGGAAACATGTCTGAGAAAAATAGATTATATTAGCAAGAGGGGAATATGTCGGCATAGATGGTATGCCGGAAAGGATTATGGAATGTCGGGCAGGATAAGGAAAAGAAGGATTTGAAGCATACTGGCGAGGTCAGCATTGAGCTGTGCGACTGTGACTTCCCATTTTGTCGCTTGCTCCTTTAAGCTAGTCAGTTCGGCATGGGCAGTGGAGGCATCAGTCTCGGAAGCAACGAGCAGGTCCTGGGTCTTCTTCAGTTGGCCCTCCTTCTGTTCCTTCTCCTCCAGAAGCTCGGCAACCCGGCCTTTCAACTGCTCTATCTCGGCCTTGTGAGCGGCATCCCGGTCGTCCAGTTGCTTGGCCACATCCACTGAGGGCATACAGTCCTGGTGGCGTGCTTCCAGTCCAGCCTTCTCATCTGCAAAAATTTGAAGTTAAAAGGATTTGAAGATAGAAAACAGTGACAAAGATTAAAGGATTTGAAGTACAGAATGTTTAGTTGAAGATTAACAGGATCCGGCATACCTGTCAGCTCTTTCACCCTCTTAAGAAGCTCGGCGACTTGTTCTTCAGTGCCAGCTGAAGAATGTCGGCACAAGGTCATGTGTCGGCAAGAATAGTATTGCAAAGTATAAAGAGGAAAGGTATCCGACATATAGCGGTATGTTGGCGAAGATTACCTTTCTTGGACAGCTCCAGCCGAAGCTTGCTATGTGCGTCAGATAACTTCCGGTGCTCGCACACCAAGTGGTGGAACATGTCGGCACGTGTGTTGTTCATGCGCTGCAAAAGAGTTAGGATTTGAAACGTTATGAGAAAAGTCTACCATACCGGTACAATTGAAGATCATATAAAGTACTCATGCTGTTGAAGACCCGGCACAGGTGCGGCGCACCTATCCCGGCCCTCGGTGACTAGGATTTGAAGCTCGAGACGAGCTTATATCTCGGTCAAGAGGATTTGAAAAATAATTAAGATGTGAAATAGTTAAAGACCCGGCACAGGTGCTGCGCACCTATCCCGGCTCTCGGTGACTAGGATTTGAAGCTCGGATCGAGCTCATATGTCGGCAGTTAATACAAGAGCAGCTAACTAAAAGAGTATTGGAAAATCCCGGATGTCCGAATCCCGGACAGCCGACATTTTCGGGGACTGGGGATATGTGTATAGGTAGAGAGGACTTACGTTGGTGGCATCGGCCAATTGGTGAAGTCTCTGCTGGAGGCTGAGGAGCTCGCAGGCAATCGGAATGGGCTTCACGGTCAGGATGTCTGACGGGCTGCCAGTGGCCGAGGCTTCGGCCATCTTCTTGCTCCTGGAATCCGCTGTGTCCATATTGCCGGCGTCGTTCCACCTGACGCGGTGCTCCTTGAGAGACCCAAGGCTCTGGTCACTTTTCGTCTCCAGGGGGACGCGGCCTTCAAGCTCCGGCGTGTCGAAGAAGTTGGCCCGGTAGCCAGGCCGGGTTGCTGCCCTGCCGAGATGCAGGGCAAGGGCAGAGCTGGGCCGGGACGCTGCTTTAGAGGGAGCAGTGGCGGCAGATGGTGTGCCGGACTTGGTCGGCTGGAACTTGAGAGTGCCGGACTTGACCGGGGCAGAGGTCTTGTCCGGGATGGAAGTCTTGGCCGAGGCCTTGTTCTTGGCTGGTGCTGGAGTCTTCTCAGTAGAGGGAGTCTTGGGCGCGGGTTGTTCCGGCGCGGCCGGTGCAGCTTGGCCAGCAGAGGCAGGTTCCGGAGTAGTCCGGACTTCCGGCACTGCAGGGCCCTTTCCCTTGGTGTCTATGTCGGCGCTCTTGTTGCTTGCGCCGGCATCTTCAGTTGTGCCGGCGTCGTTGGTGGGCGCGCCGGAGTCTGGGGCTTCTTGGTGGGCTCCTGTGTCCATGTGGACATCAGAAGCCGAAGGTTCCTGTTGAGCCCCCGAGTCCACGTGGACGTCGGGGGCAGAGATATCTTGTTCCGGCGGAGGATCGTCCTTCGCCGGGGAGGTGGTCTTGTCAGGCGCAGGCGAAGATGCCGGCGCCGGGGAGGTCGTATGACTGGCAGAGGGTATGTCGGAGGTAGCAGGGGCCGCTGGCTGGGTAACCTTCGGGCCGCCACTCGAGCCAGAAGCTTGTTCCGGTGCAAGAGGAGCTCTGAAAGAGAGAAAACACCAAGTCAATAATACAAGCAAGAGATACGTCGGAGGAAATGCAAAGAAAAGAAACCTACCCCGAGGCAATAGGCCTCTGTTTCTTCGGAATAGGCACGCCAACCTTCTGCCTCTTCTGCTGCTGAGGTGTGTCAGGCTGGGGCTTCACACCTCGCTTCCGGCCAGTACGTCCGCCGGTGGAAGGAGGTCCCTGGTTCAGAGGGGCGGCATCGACAACCATGTCGTCCGGGATAGCTGAGGACGGCATAGGATAAGCAAAAGGTATAGAAGGAAAGGCATATGCAAGTGGCATCGGGTCATAATACGTCAGGATCTCCTCGTCAGAATCACCCTCACCCCGGCCTTGAGTGAAATGCCGGGATGAAGAGGCCTTACCCGCGGCAGCGGCAGCACGGGTGTTCCGGGGCAGCTTGTCCCAATGGTCCAGATCTTCAACATCCGCAGCAGTGCGGTCTGCCGCGATCTTGATCCGGGAGTTCTCCATACTCTGGAAGCTGAACTTCTGCATAATGCAAAGTAAATGGGTCAGAAGCAAGAAATATGTCGATGGAAGAAGTATGTCGGATCAAGTTCTATAAGTATGTCGGCAAATAACAAATCTCGGGGCATGCATGATAAGTATCTATATGCCGGACAAGAGAGTATGTATCGGCCAGAGTATTTACCGTTGGGGCGGGCCGGTCCCGGCTGTATGGTTCAAGTCCCCAGGCAAAGGTGGCCTGGGAGGACTTGCAGACGTCCTTGATCCACCGCAGAATGTCGGCCGGGGTCAGCTCATGTGTAGAATGCCGGGTGGGGTCCATGGGCCCGCTCATCTGGCAGATTTTGTGTGACCGGCGCTGCAGAGGAGAGACGCGCCGGCTGATAAAGCATGCCACTAAGTCTTGAGGGGTAAGGCCGGCATCCCGGAGCTCGCCCTTAACCCGGTGGAGAGCATTCACCGGCATCACCGAGTTCTTCGGATTGTAGGTCCAATTCTTCATAGCCAAGGGTGGCTCGTCCACAAATGGCGGCAGGTTGAGCAGATCCACGTCAGTGGTGTTCTTGACGTAGAAGAAGCTTTTCTGCCACTTTTTGCAAGACTCGAGGAGTTCCACCTTGGGGAAGTCAGAGCCCTTCCGGGACATGATGGTGGCCGCGCCACAAAGGGTCATGGGGCGATCCTTCTTCTCCTGGGCTGTCTCCGGCGGGTCATCCTTGCTCCGGGGCGGCTCTTGGACGACTTGCTTCCGTAGCTGGAAGTACTTCGCCCAGGCTTGGGAGAAGGGCTCTATGCCGGCGAAGCCTTCGCAGAATGCGGCGAAGGTGGAGAGGATCATCACCGCGTTCGCCGGGATATGGTGAGGCTGAAGGTCGTAGGTGTCGAGGACGTCCCGGAAGAAGTCCGACGCCGGCAGACCGAAACCCCGCTCGAAGTGGGCAATAAAGACGACTCGTTCGCCGGGCTCAGGTGCCGGCGCAGTCTCTTCCGCAGGTAGCCGGCATGCCACACCCTCCGGCACTCTCCTGGTGGAGGTGACCCAGGATATGTCGGCCGGGGTAACCTCCGACCCCTCCTAGCCGGAGCGTCCTTGGACCTGGGCCGAGGTATCTTCCTCTGAGGCCGAGGTACCTGTCATGCTTGAGGAAGCCATCGGGATGGCCGGAACAAGGCATGATAGCCGGAGTCCCGTGATGTTATTCCTATCAAGGCCGGAGAAAAGAGGGAGGTTAGTCTCTCCGGCATACCGCTCTCACCAATGTTAGCAGAAATAGAAGATCTACCGAGGCAGTTAAAACCAGAGACAAACAAGGAAAAAACTTCTAAGGAAGAACACCTGCGAATTGCTAAGGAACGTTGCTAGCAATGCTAGTCAAATCAAAGGGATAACAAGCAGAGGAACTGCAGCAGATCTATGCAAGTGTGGTTACCGATGCGAAGCTATAGAAAAGCATGAAAGAGGGAGAACAGAGGCTGATCTCACCGAAGCTTGGCCGGCGGCAATGGAGCAGCGGCGAACGTGCAGGAGAAGGTCCAATCTCCCAGCAATGTCGCTGCAGAAAGAGGCGGCGGCGGCGGCGTCATCGACAAAGATGTCGGGCGTCGTCGAGCGTCTGCGTCGGCGTGGAGCAGATCAACGGCGGCGGCGATGCTGGTCCTCTGCTCTTCGGCCCGGCGGTGAAGCGCAGGAGGCAGGGGGACAGGCGAGGAAGACGATGGTGTGGAGTAAAAAGATAAGTTTACCCCCGCCGCCCTATTTATATGCCCACCAGGTAAGGGTCGTGGGGATGGTAGTGCTCCACTGCCCCGACCGTTTCTGCGGTGAGTCGCCACGTGGCAGCACAGAGTGGGGCGGCGGTTCCTGTAACCGTGCCACTAGGCAATGATGGTGGGGAGTAACTACGCTGTGAACCGTCACATCATGTGACCGTTCGAGGTGGCAGGGCAGTTGCAAGTTTCGATGCAAACTGTCAGGCGTGGCTTCTCGAGGAAGTCTCATCTATATGCCGGCTCGGCTGCCCGGAGAATAAGCTCCGTCCGGAATACCCTCAGGGCCGGCCGGATTAAACTTTTGGAGAAGGAACGGTGGCCGGTATATGGGTGGATGTCCCGGCATATAATCTGATCGTCGGGATATAATGGAGAACCGGGGTATAATGAAAAAAGGTATGTTGAACCTGTCAAGGCTCCACAGTTATGACTAGGGAACCTCGGCAGCTTCGGGGACTAGTGTCGGGGGGATGACCCCCGGTAGGGTCAAGAGACTAGAAAGATACCAGGTCTATGGTTGACTTTGTGCCGGATTATCAAGGAAGGGCCTGGCCGGAACATAAGAGCATCGGCCAGGCCGGCATATATGTGTATCCCGGCTGGTGTTCGGATATGCCGGTATAGCCGGAATACTTATATAGGAGTGCCGGCATATACTTAGATATGCCGGCCTATCTATTTGGTGTGTTGTGCAGGAGCAGGGGAGGCCGGATTACCCGACCTTCATAGGTCGTTGGTCCGGCATATATGTCCAGGATATGGCCAACGGTCGTATCCGGGACACAGAAGTCAGCTAAAATGTCATGTCCCTACAATCAAGGAGAGACTCTGCCAGGTATGGAGAAGGGTCATGTTGACAGGGTGCACAGTGGTGGACTACCTACCCTCACTGTGCACAAGTACAGAGCTTACCTCACAGAGGTAAGGTCACAGTGCAGGAAGTACAAGGTACAGGGATATGAAGTCCCATCGAGAGCAATCAGGGAGAAAGTCAAGGATCTCTGCCTTCGTCAGCAAGTCCTGTTTGGAGCGTAGTTGGTGTCTCCTGGTCTTATGTGACCATTGTAACCCTGGCCACCAATATATAAGGTGGCACAGGGAGTCCTAGCAAAGGGTTGGTCACTCTGTGTTCCTACACTTAGCAGTTCGTCTTCCTCCTCTAGCTGAGAGCTTGGAAGCACCATTGTTGTGTACTCCATCGATCCAAATATAAAACCAGTAGAGCAGGAGTAGGGGTGTTATCTCCTTACGAGAGTCCCGAACCTGGGTAGATCTGTGTTCCTCTCTGTCGTGCTTTTTAGCTCGTTCCCCTCTCCCGAATCCTCCAGCATCTAGTTCGGCCCCCATTTAAGCCATCCTATGGCATATGTTGTTTCACCACGACGACAAGAAGAGGATGATGACTTTGCCTCTTTATTTGAGAAGAGTGAAATGTTTTTTCATGCTATTCGTAAGAATAAAATTGCTTGCTCTTACTTCTATAAGATTTTGGCTATTGCCACCGAGAGCAATAAAATTATTGAGGAGCATGAGAATACCATTTTTAAAATGCAAGGTCATGCCCGTGATTACGCGGATGAGATCGCGGATCTAAAAGAAGCTCTAGAAGAAGAACAAACCACCAAGGAATCTCTTGAGGAGACCTTTACTTTAGAGTTATCTAAAATAAAGAAATCCTATGATAGAACTCTTGTGGTGGCAAATGATTTTGAAACTAAATATGAAGAGCTTGTAGTTACTTATGCTAAACTCCTTGAGAATGTTGTGCTTCTTAAAAATGACTCTAGGGTCATTTCGTGTGAGCCCATCATTCTCACCGAGTCGCATGAGCAACTTAAAGCTTCAAATTCAAAAGAGCTTACTAAATTGCCTTCTCCGCTTTTCGTTAGTGATGATGCTTGTGCTACTAACTGTACTTCTTGTGAAGCATCCATCTTGAAGGAGAATGTTGAGCTAAGGGCTCAACTTGACTTGCTAACTAGCAATTATGGGAAATTGGAAGAAAAAAACATGGAAAGCTCTCTAGCTCCCATGAGGATCTTCTAGCTTCCCATGATAGGCTAAAATTAGCTCATGAGGCTATTATGTCAAAGGTAACATCTAGTGAGCCTCATGTGGACATCTGCACTACTTCTCAAAATGTCATATTGCCTTGTGCTAGTCCTAGTAATTCATCCACTCATAACATTGCTATATCTTGTGATGAATTACTTTCCTTTCCTTGTTGCTCTAACAATGAAGCTTATACTTCCTCTAGTACTTGTGTTGTTACTAACCATGTAGAGGAAATCGAAGAGCTCAAGGCCCAAGTCTCTTCTTTGAAGAAAGACTTGGTAAAGAGTCATGAAGGGAAATCCAAACTCGACAATATGTTGAGTGTGCAAAAATCCCCCAATGACAAGAGTGGACTTGGGTTTATCTCTAACAACAATAAGAAGTCCACGGTTAACAAGAAGAAGAAGGGCCAAGGACAAGTCAAAGATCCGGCCAAGATTGTTTGCTTCAAGTGCAAAATTGAAGGGCACCATGTTAGATCTTACCCTTTGAAGATGAAGGCACTAGTTGAGAAGCAACAAGGGAAGCGGCCTCAAGTTCAAGGCCATGCTCAACCTCGTGTTGAAGAAAGGTCACTTCCCAAGAAAAATCAAGCTAATGCTCCCATTGTGGAGAAATCAAGTGAGAAGAAGGTGAAGAAAAGAACATGCTACATTTGCCGTGAAAAGGGTCATCTATCTTCTTCATGCACTATGGGTAACTCATCCAACCCTATCATAATTGATGATGCTTATTCCCTTTGCAAAGATAAGGTTGGCAATGTGTTTGCCAAATATGTTGGCACTCAAAGTGGTGTCAAGAAAAGAACCATTTGGGTGGCCAAGCCTATTGTGACTAAACTCTTAGGACCCAACTTGGTTGGGGACCAACACACCAAAAATTGATCAATAGGTGTTTGATGGAGGGCATTGGAGACTTGGCTATATCATGAAGAATTAAGGGATCTTCATCAATATATTGTATCAAGTCAATTCAATTGGATTATCTTGTTTATATCATATATCTAATGTTCCTCTTTGCGGTAACATGTACTCAACTTATCTACATTGAAAGTTACTCGCCCCTTTTGCATGTGTTGGTTGTGTTCCATTACATATGTTGGTATATGTTGTGCTACCTACTTGTTTTATTTTGATTAATCAAGTATGTACTTGTGGGTTGGCACACCATGTATGTGTGTTTGTGTTTGAGCCTATATTGCATCTTCTTTTATATTATTTGGCTCTTTTGAGAGACTAATGGACTATCCCATTTTGGGGAAGTGATATGCTTTGTGCTTACTTCAAACCAATAAAATGTGTATATTTGATGTTGTGTCACATAGTGTTGATATTGCAAATTATCTTTGTTCTATGTGACATGTTTGCTCAAACAAGTTTCAATTTTCCAAATTGTTTTATTGCTCTTGCTTTGGATCTTGTTTGTGAGATACATTCTTGGTAGGGTTTTCCTAAAACGTGGAATTCTACATCAAAATTGGAAAACCATTTACTTCAAGTTATCCTAATCATTGCTTTGCGTGATTGTTTAACTATTTGAGTCTATCAAGAATATCTTCTTTAGCATGGTGTTTAATTCTTATCCTTTTCATATGCTTCTTGTTGTAAAGATGATCTTAGTTTTATGTGTAAAATACTACCGGGAAATTAATAACTCCAAATACCTCTTGTCCTTGGATAATTGGTACTTTATCATGTGGTATATATATATTGATCATCTTTACGTTGGCTATTGCTTTTAATTACCTTATCTCTTGCCAAGAAATGTATTTGTTTATTTCCCATTGTCTTCCTTGACTCTTTTGATTCCATTTGATTTTGTTGAACTTGTTTTGTGTTATTCTTAATGTAGGTTGAGATGATGATCTTATTTGTGTGCATTATATTCAAAT
This sequence comes from Dactylis glomerata, assembly GCA_007115705.1. Classification (NCBI taxonomy): domain Eukaryota; kingdom Viridiplantae; phylum Streptophyta; class Magnoliopsida; order Poales; family Poaceae; genus Dactylis; species Dactylis glomerata. The sequence goes on from QXEO01000721.1 coordinate 3,264,251, forward strand.
GCAAAATAATAAATAATGCACTAATCTTGGGGGAGCTCTCCTATATTTGCTATAACATACTCTTGTGAATTATTTCAATTGGTATTGGTTTTTATTGGAAGACAAATCTTTTCTTTTTGGTACTTAGTGTGCCATCATAAAAAGAGTGGAGAGTTTGGTTTGTTTGTTGGAACCTTGCTCTCTTTGGGAGAATGGCTATCTCTTTTCTTGATTTTGCTCTATATTCTTAAAATGAGATAAGTCATTGGGCATGTGTCTTTTAGTGATCCTTTATGCTCATTGGCGTTTGCTTTGTTCACTTGGTGGACTTTGGAGTCAATATTGTGTTGAATTGATTCTTTGATATAATTTGGACAACTTTTGGGTTTTCACACCTTCGTGTGACTCTTTGGTCTTCTTGGTGTTTCGTCCAAATTGTATCTCCCTTTGGCTCTTGAAAGTTTTTAGCATGCATATTTACTTACTACATATTTTATGGCATGCTTTGCTTTCTTTGATCCAATATATAGGGTAAACTCCAATAAGTCCTAAATCGGCTAAGATGTGCATGAAATTCAAGTTCATATCTATATGCACATATTTATGTGGAGCTTGTCCTATATATTGTAGTGTCTCTAACTACTTCGGACCCAATGAGTTTGGGGACCATATTGTACTTGAATATGTTTTAGGTACATGGGAGATATATTGGTGCTTGTCCCAATAATAAGGATGAAGCGGTGACTAGTTGATAATTTGTGGCAAGCTAGGATTATTGAAGAACTCCTATCTACTACATCCTTCCAATGATATCTCGGTAACAAGTATCTTATTCATGCATACTTTTCTAGCATCTAACCTTGTGTGGGTCATTTCATGGCATGAAAATCTTTATTTGCAATGATCTTAATGAAACCTCTTTATTGTAAATGTGAGTAATTTGAGATGAGTGCATATTTTGGGGAACCCTTCCCAAATATGTCTATCTAGCAATTTTATTGCATATCATTTCCTCAAGTTTCACACATGTGCAATATTGATGAAAGTGCAAATTTAGTTCTTTCTTTTGGTATACCTATTCGTGATACTTGTTGCTTTTCTCAAAACATCCCAACTATCTTCTTTCCCTTGTTGATATTTGTGATGTCTTTGAAATGTTTGTGGTTGAAGTTCTTCAATATGCAATAAGATAAATTGAGCCTTTGGCCATGCTTTAAAAGCAAAATTCTCATTGGTATATTGCATGAACTTGTTTAGATATCATGTTCTATTCTTTGTATCTATTTTATGTGTATATGTTTCTTTGTGATAATTATCTTTGTGATGTTGTCTACTTAGAAACTTATACACATGAGAGATGATATCTCCTTAATTGATATCTTTTTTTTCTTTGTGTGTTGGGATGGAATACTAAGCAATATCATTCATTGAGGACTATGTGGATGCTCTTTGTGCATCCTTGTACTAGTCTTATAATATGCTTTGTTATTCCTATCACACATTCCTTTGGTTGAGCCGCTTAATATGTCAGTTCCTTACTTGTTGCTCAACCATCTCTTTGATGCAAGTGTTAATCTTAATGCCTTTTATGATCTCTTTCTAATGGTTGCTTTTTAAATGGTATTGAGGGAGTGAGGATTCCATGTTGTGCAAATTGTATTCAAATGCAAACATTCTATCTTGTGCACGTACCTTGGGGAACTTCCTCATTTTATTTTAAAGCACCATTTAGCGGTTATCATAGTATTTGATGTCACTTTGTATCATTTTGTTTTGAATAATATCGAGGGAGTGATGATTCCATGTTTGTGCACCTTATACTTCAATTCAAATATCTTGTGCACAAACCTTGGGGAGCTTCTTGATATTATTTAGAGCATTGTTTTGGTCTTATCATAATATCTTTATTTGATTTTTTTGGATCATTTGTTTGCTCTCTTCTTTTTTTTGGAAGACTATCCATTGTGTTATTTTGTTTGCAATCTTTTGATCCTCAATATAGTTTTATTTCCTCCAACTTTTTGCCTTTGGATATGTGCATGTGTTTTGACTCATTTTTTTGGAACATGCACACCTTGAGGAGGAACTCTCACTATATTGGCCTTCTAAGCCTTTCCGCCCATTTTGGCAATGGATGCCAATGGGGGAGAAGTTTCGAGGGTTTGAAGGGAATTGGGCTTCATGCTTTGGTTTTGTTCTTAAGCATTTGCCTTCCATGCTTTGCATGGGTAAGTATATATAGTGTAAACTCCACCAACAACATTGGTTGGCAATCTATGCAATGAAATTCAAGTTCATTCACACGTGCATAGATTGTGGAGGAGTTTGCTCTATATATAATGGTTCTACTAGCATCACTTACTTTTGTAGTAATTGATGTTAGTGTAACTATCTTAGTTCTTTAAATTTATTATATAAACCCTCTCAAAGAGATTGTCATCAATTACCAAAATGGGGGAGATTGAAAGTGCATGTGCCCTCATGTGTGGTTTTGGTAATTAATGACAATCCATATGGACTAATGTTTGCATTGAGTTATATTTGTATGACTTGTCCGTAGACAACGCTTGATCCATATGTTGGGTTCAAGGTTGTAAGAAGTTGAATATAAAGAAGATTATGTGATGATCAAGTTGTTATTCAAGGAGTGATCCGAAGATTGGTCATAAAGGAGTTGAGCCTATATAGAGTGTGTCTTGAGGAATAAGATGGAGTGAGCTCTTATGTGCATTCTCAAGACATCATCAATGTTGATCAAGTCGAAGCGCAAGTTCAAGATAGGCTTCCAGAAGATATCATTTGCTTGAAGCTCGGTGTCCATTTGGTGGTAATGGACATGTGAAGATATTTCTCTAGTGTCTCTCCCATAGTGATGTATGGGGGAGCAATCCGCAAGACTTCACCGAGCAAGCGCAATCAAGAAAGGTAGTCCAACTTGAGAAGATCAAGATCGTCACCTTCTAGCTCAAGTGGAATGCACAAGGCAAAGGTATGTTCTTGATAGGGTTTCTTTCTTACCGGTCTCATAGTGTGGGAGACCGGGTTTAGGATCGATAGCCGTACTATCAAGAGGGGCTCTCAAGTGAGTAACTTATTCGTATCGTTCGGAGAGAGCTCAAACCTTTGCATACTTGACATTATCTTTCTTGGTTCTTATTTGGGTTTTATCCAAATGATGTTTAGAGCTTGTGGTTAGTTCCATGACAAGCTCTAGCTCATCAAAAACGGATTTTGCATGAAACTCTTATTGCGTTTTTGATGTTTGGAGGTTTTACCGGTTTGTCTTTGTAGAGAGGTCAAAACTTTCTTCATTTGGTTTTACCCTCCTTGGTTGGACTATTATGTTTCTATGCATAGACTTGTAGATCTCATTGTTGTGATTCCAACGAGCTAAAGATCATCAAAAACGGAGTCTGGATGCTCAAGTTATGATCGTTTTGGTTTCAGCTGTTTCTGCCTATTCCAGGGCCGGAGACTCCGGACTCGGAAGGCCGGAGACTCCGGCCCAAAATGTGTTTTCGCCATTTTTCGTCCGGAGTTTTGGCCCGGAACCTCCGGGTACTTTTCCAGGTCAAAGTCTCCGGCCCTAGGGACTAGAGACTCCGGCCCAAGTCTCCGGACCTCGAAAACTCAAGGTGTCGCTCAGCGCAGAGATGGGGGCGGAGGCTTTTTAGCCCCTGCCCGGAGTCTCCGCCCTCCTAAGGCCAGAGACTCCGGAGAAAGTGGCCTGCAACGGCTATTTTCGTGGGGAGACCTATAAAAGGCCCCCTTCTTCCTCCTTGGGCTGGTGGCTACTCCTTCTCTCTCTCCTCCATTGTTGACCTTGAGTAGCTTGCTCTCCCTCTCCATTCCTCCCATGTTTCTTGCATCTTTTTGAGGGAAAAGTGAGAGGAGATCTAGATCTATCTTTCCACCAATCAATATCCTCTCTAAGTGAGGGGAACCTTGTGGATTTGGATCTTGGAGTTCTTGGTGATTCTCCTCCTTTGTTCTTCCTCTCTTATTCCCCCATAAGCATTAGTTGCTTTGTTGGAATTTGAGAGTGAAGGATTTGAGCACTTGTGTTCTTGCCATTGCATTGGTTGCATCGGTTTGAGTTCTCCTCGGAGATTCGGTGGTGAAAGCAAGAAGCTTATTTCCTCTTGGGTTCTTGGAACCCTAGACGGCTTAGTGGATTTCTTGGGGAGCTCCAATTAGGTTGTGGAGATCTTTCCAAGCTTTGTGGTGCCTCCGTGGCGATTATTGGGAGCCTCCAATTGAATTGTGGAGTGTGCCCCAATCTTAGTGGCTTTGTGGATTTGGGAGCCTTCAATTAAGTTGTGGAGTTGCCCCAAGCTTTGTGCGGGTTCGGTGACCGCCCTCAAGGGTCCCATAGTGGATCGGGTCTTCCATCTTGGTGGGAGGGCTCGAGGAGATTACGGTGAGCCTCCGTGGCGTTTGGGGAGCCTTGTGCCTCCACATCGCTCCAACGGAGATTAGCACCCGCAAGGGTGTGAACTTCGGGATACATCATCGTCTCTGCGTGCCTCGGTTATTTCTACCCGAGCTCCTTTACTTATGCAATTTACTTTGTGATAGCCATCGAGCTTGAAGTCTTATATATCTTGCTATCACATAGTTGTTTATCTTGTTTAGCATAAGTTGTTGGTGCACACAGGTAAGCCTAGTTTATTTAGGTTTTGTATGCTTGACAAATTAAACGTTAGTTTTATTCCGCATTTGTCAAGCCACTCGTAAAAGTTTTTAATCGCCTATTCACCCCCCCTTCTAGGCGACATCCGTGTCCTTTCAATTTCCTTCTCGGAGAGGGGAGATCGTCGCCATCGTCATCACCATTGAGCTGGACTTCATCGGGATCATCATCACCACCATCATCATCATTAGCACCTTCATCTCCACCATCACCACGCCATCCCGCTGTAACATCTTGGGTTAAATCTTGTCAAATTCTTAGGGGAAACTTTCCCGGTGTTGATTACCTTTCTAGTTGATGCTATTGAGTGGAACCTTTGAATTAAGGTTTAAGTTCAGATTGTTATTTACCATTATTTCACCTCTGGTCATGATCCATATGATGTCTTGTGAGTAGTTCGTTTAGTTCTTGAGGACATGGGAGAAGTTGAGATGTTAGTAGTGAAACTATGTTGAGTAATATTTAATGGTTTGATATTTATGTTGTGGTGTTATTCTACTAGTGGTGTCATGTGAACGTCGACTACATGATACTTCACCATTTATGGGCCTAGTGGAATGCATTGTGTATTTGGCTACTAATTGTGGGGTTGCCGGAGCGACAGAAACCTAAACCCCCGTTAGGAAACCATTGCACCAGGGAGCGTAGGATCTCAGAGTTTAAGGCTGTGGTTAGATTTATCTTAATTACTTTCTTGTATTTGCGGATGCTTGTAGGGGGTATAATCGCAAGTGTGTATTAGTCCTAGTAAGGGTAGTACGCTAGCACAGGTTCACCCCCATAACACTTATCAAACCAATGAAGATTATTTAGCAGCATGAAGCGAAAGCTCTCGACAAAAACTCCCGTGTGTCCTCAGGAACGTTTGGTAATCATAAGTTACACAACTGGCTTGTCCTTTGATCTAGAAAGGATTGGGCCACTTGCAGCAATTACTATTATTGTCTTTTATTTAGTTGTACTTTATTTACTTGCATTACCAAATACCCCTGAAAACCCGTTTGCTAGTATTTATAGTGAATCCTTGATCAAAACCGCTTGTCAACACCTTCTGCTCCTCGTTGGGTTCGACACTCTTATTTATCGAAAGTACTATGATACACCCCTTATACTTGTGGGTCATCAAGTGTCGGTACCATCTTTGAATCAAGAGATGCTACATTCTTTGATGATATATTTCCTATGAGAGATATGCATAGCATGTCTAGTAGGGAATCTGATCCAATACCGGAACCAGAAACTCCTATGGAGTTTGGTGAAGAATCTGATAGTGAGAGTTCAGATTCGGGAGAGGATAACAATGAAGCTCCCACAAGGAGCAAGAGACAAAGGATTGTAAAGTCCTTTTGTAATGACTTCATTGTATACCTCGTGGATGATACTCCCACTACTATTTAAGAAGCTCTTGCATCTCCGGATGCAGACTACTGGAAGGAAGCGGTTCAAAGCGAGATGGATTCCATCTTGGCTGATGGAATGTGGGAGTTAACGGAACCTCCTTATGGGTGCAAACCTGTAGGCTGTAAGTGGGTATTTAAAAAGAAGCTTCGAGCTGATGGTACTATTGAAAAGTACAAAGCTGGGCTTGTGGCCAAGGGCTATACCCAAAAGGAAGGCGAGGATTTCTTTGATACATACTCACCTATGGTGAGATTGACCACAATTTGTGTACTACTGTCATTGACTGCCTCACACGGTATTCTCGTTCATCAAATGGATGTTAAGACGGCTTTCCTCAACGGAGAGTTGGACGAGGAAATTTACATGGAACAGCCTGATGGTTTTATATGTGAAGGTCAAGAAAGAAAGGTGTGTAAATTGTTGAAATCTTTGTATGGCCTCAAACAAGCTCCTAAACAATGGCATGAGAAGTTTGAAAGAACTTTAACATCCGTCGGTTTTGTTGTGAATGAAGCCGACAAATGTGTATATTACCGCCATGGTGGGGGCAAGGCAGTTGTCCTATGTTTGTATGTAGATGACATACTAATATTTGGGACAAGTCTCAACGTGATTGAGGAGATCAAAACCTTCTTATCTCAGTGTTTTGAGATGAAGGATCTTGGAGAAGCTGATGTTATCTTGAACATCAAGCTGTTGAGAGATGAGAATAATGGGATCACACTTGTGCAATCTCATTATGTGGAAAAGGTGTTGAGCATATTTGGATATGCTGATTGCAAATCTTCTCCCACACCAAATGATCCTAGTGTGTTGCTTCAAAAGAATCGGAAGGACACTAGAGATCAACTAAGATACTCTCAAATTATTGGCTTGCTCATGTATTTAGCTTGCGCTACAAGGCCTGATATCTCGCTTGCTGTGAGCAAACTTAGCCGATTTGTGGCCAACCCGGGAGATGATCATTGGCATGCTCTTGAGAGAGTAATGCGCTATCTAAAGGGAACCATGAGCTATGGGATTTATTATATCGGGTATCCAAGAGTACTTGAATGGTATAGTGATTCAAATTGGATTTCAGATGCTGATAAGATAAAAGGCCACAAGTGGATATGTATTCACTCTTGGTGGTGGCACTGTTTCATGGAAGTCTTGCAAGCAGACCATCTTAACAAGGTCAACAATGGAAGCAGAACTCACATCATTAGATACTGCGACTATCGAAGTAGAATGGCTTCGTGAACTCTTAACTGATTTGCCTATGGTTGAAAACCCCGCTGATGACCCACAAGTATAGGGAATCGCAACAGTCTTCGAGGGAAGTAAAACCCAAATTTATTGATTTGACACAAGGGGAGCCAAAGAATATATGTAAGCCTTAACAGATGAGTTGTCAATTCAGCTGCACCTGGAAACAGTCTTGCTCGCAGTGGTTTATCAGTAGCAACAGTTTTATAGTGATGATAGTAGTGAAACAGTAAGAGCAGTAGTAAAATAACAGCGGTAATAGTAGCAATAGTAAACAGTAGGAACAAATACTGTAGGCATAGGGATGCATGTACGGGCGTTGCATGGATAAGATAATTCATGAAATCAATGAGACATGGACAATTGCAGATAAATAGTGATAAAGCATCCTAGCACTAACAATCATAGGCATGTGTTCCGTAAATAGTCGTACATGCTCACAAGGAGAAACTTGCATGACATCTTTTGTCCTACCAGCCTGTTGCAGCAGGGCCTTGATACGTCTCCAACGTATCCATAATTTTTGATGCTCCATGCTTGTTTTTACACCATTTGCTTAGTGTTTCGTTACACTTCGTGGAACTTTTATGCATTTTCCGAAACTAACCTATTAACAAGTTGCCATAGTGCCAGTTCCCTGTTTTCTGCTGTTTTCGTGTTTCAGAAAAGTTACACAGGAAATATTCTCGGAATTGGACGAAACCAAAGCCAGTCGCCCAGAATTTTACCGAAGCTTCCAGAGAACCGAAGAGGAGATGGAGTGGGGCCACGAGGACCCCACACACCAGGGCAGCGCGGCCCAGCCCCTGGCCGCGCCCCTATGTGTGAGACCACCTCGGTCCACTTCTAATGATGCCCCTTCGCCTATAAAGACCCCCCGGCGGGAAAAACCTAAAGCACCTGATCAATTTTCCAGAACACATCGCGATCCGCCGCCGCCGTCGACCCGAAGATCGGGAGGGTCCAGAAGCTCTTCCCGGCACCCTGCCGGAGAGGGGAATCGCCACCGGAGGTCTTCTTCATCGCCATGCTTGCCTCCGGAGCGATGAGTGAGTAGTCTACCTTGGATTATGGGTCCATAGTAGTAGCTAGATGGTTGTCTTCTCCACCATGTGCTTCATGTTTAGATCTCATGAGCTGCCCTACATGATTGAGATCACCGTTATGTAATTCTACATGTTTGGTTTGTTGGGATCCGATGAATATTGGTGTTATGCTTGAGTTGATGTACTGAAATTTATCTTATATTATCTCTATGTTGTTTATGATCTTGCATGCTCTCCGTTGTTAGTAGCTATCTTGGCCAAGTAGTTGCTAGTGACTCCAAGAGGGGGTATTTATGCTCGATAGTGGGTTCATGCCTCTATTTAATCTGGGGGAGTGACAGAAACCTCTAAGGTTGTAGATGTGCTGTTGCTACTAGGGGGAAAACAACATTCATATGCTCGAGGGCATATGCTTTGTTTACATTACACACTTTGCTTAATGCAGTTATCTGTTGTTCGCAACTTAATACTCATGGGGTGTTCGGACGATATCCCCATGAGTGGATTATTAGTCATAGATGCAGTTGGATGGCGGTCTATGTATCTTGTTGTAATGCCCAGAGTAAATCTCATAGTGATCCTCTCATCATATGCACGTTGTCTTTATTCTATCAATTGCCCAACTGTAATTTGTTTACCCAGCATGTATTATTTTATCTTATGGAGAGACACCACTAGTGAACTGTGGACCCCGGTCCTATTTCCATTATATTGCTATCATCTGTTTACTTTACTCGCACTGTTTACTTTACTCGCATACTATTACTATTTTCCACTTGATATGCTCATTCCTTTGTTTCAAGCAAACCGGTGAGATTGACAACCTCATCGTAAGTTGGGAGCAAAGTATTTGGTTGTGTTGTGTGCAGGTTCCGCGTTGCAGCTAGCAAAGCAAAGCTTGGACGAGGCGCCCTATAAATTGTCCTGAGCTGTCGCAAGCTAGCAAGCATCACCTTCAGTCGTATTGGCTCCTTCCTCTCCTGATCGACATACCTTGGTTTCTTAACTGAGGGAAAAACCTTGCTGCTATATTCATCATACCTTCCTCTTGGGGTTCCCAACTGGACGGTGAAAAGATAACACCACCGCAAGCATCAGGCCTCAAGGGAAACTACTGGTAATTAAGGTACTCCTTTTAATAAAGTACCGAAGCAAAGCATTAACACTCGGTGAACACATGTGATCCTCACATCGTAGCCATCCCCTCCGGTTATCCCAAATTCTGTCACTTTGGGGCCTCGGGTTCCGGACAACAATATGTGTAAACAACTTGCAGGTACGACCATAAACAACAATTATCATAATGAAACAATAACATGTTCAGATCTGAAATCATGGCACTCATGCCCAAATTGACAAGCATTAAGCATAACAAGTTGCAACAATGTCATAAGCACTAAATAAAGATACTAGGCACCATGCCCTAACAATCTCATATCAAATTACATGGACAATCTCATCCAATCCCTACCATCCTCTCACCTACAGTGGGGGAATTACTCACACATGGATGGGGGAGTCATGGATGGTCGATGGAGGGACGTCGGTGATGATGGTGATGAAGATCTCCTCCAAATCCTTGTCCCGACAGGGTGCTAGAACGGAGTTTCTGGTTCCAAATCGCGGTTTCTGATGGCGGCGGCGTAGCGGAAGTCTATCTGGGAAAAATGCTGTACCCCCGATATATTCAGGTCAGAGGGTATATGTAGGCGGAAGGAGAGGTCGAGGAGACGGCCGAGCCACCCTCACAACAGGTGGGCGCGGCCAGGGCTGGGCCGCGCCCCCTGTGTGTGTGGAGGCCTCGTGCCTACCCTCCATCTCTTCTTCTGGCTCTGTGGGTCTTCTGGTGAAATAGGATTTTTGCCAATTTTTCCCAAATTTTTACTGAAAGTTGGATTTCTGCACAAAAACGAGACACCAGAGCAATTCTGTTGAAAACAGCGTTAGTCCGTGTTAGTTGTATTCAAAACACACAAATTAGAGGAGAAACAACAGCAAAAGTGTTCGGGAAAGTAGATACGTTTCGGACGTATCAACTTCCCCCAAGCTTAGCTATTTGCTTGTCCTCAAGCAATTCAGTTAATAACTGAGAGCGATAAAAGAAACTTTCACGAACACATTTGCTTCATATGATGTATATATACTCACTATATGATCAAGTACTCAGGAAATTCATAATAAGAAATATGCAACTAATGTCTCCTCATAGTCAAGCAAGCTATGAAAGAGTGCCAATGCACTAATAACAAGTAACATGAACATAAGAAGCTACAAGATTGTAATATGCATAAATGATATGGAAGAGTGGTATCCATCTTGCCTTTATTTGTGGAGCAAAACATAAATGCTGAGGCACCTCTGAAGTTCAAGAGAAGACTAGAAGTAAAAATATCAAAGATACAAGCATCAAAGTTATACCACAATTAACCGTGTTCTGGGACAAGCACATTACACTAAGAATAATAGCTATGCTCTCAAGAAGTGCTTTAAAGTTAGAAGATGATGACTCAACATAAAAGTAAAAGAATGGCCCTTCACAGAGGGAAGCAGTGATTTAACATGTGCTAGAGCTTTTTATTTGTAAAACAGAGATAAAAATTTATTTTGAGAGGTGATTGTTTCATGTCAACGACTGGCAATGGGGACTTGCTATCTTCCATAATAAACAAGTGAGAGCGGTTCCGAGTTCTTTGAAAATTTGGCACATTGGTGCTCTTTTATAAAGCTTTGGCACTCCTCCCCACCTTTTTTCCTTTCTCAAACCATGGCTAACCGATTCCATCGGGTGCCCACTAACTTTCACATACCATGGAGGAGTGCTTTTTTTTAAAATTAGATTATAATGGTCTGACCAGCTCCCTTGCAAAATTAATGACGAGCAGATGAAGCTGCCTAGTCGAGGGGTACTTAATTTAATATGGAAGATAGCAATTCCGACCACTACGTCCTCATGAGCTAAAAACAGTGGCACAAAATGAGAAGTATTTGAAAGTTTTGAAAGGTAGCACATGAAAATTTACTTGGAATGGCTTTGAAATACCATGCATAGGAATTTATAGTGGACTCTTTGGAAGACTTGGTTTTTTGGTAATTGGATGCACGAGAAGTATTCCCTCTCAGTACAAGTTAAGGCTAGCAAAAGACTGGGAAGCGACAATCGAGAGAGCAATAGCTATCATAATCATGCTTGCGACAAAACAAAATTAATATAGGCATAAAAATGATACAAGAACTCTGAGGCAAAGTAAATCATCGAGGCTTAATTGACTTTTTGTTCAGTCATATGCATGCTTGAGCATGTGCCAAGTCGATTCAAATGAAACTTTCAGAGGTGGATACCACAATAACATACCATATTATGAGTAAAACAATGCATGCAAGCGTCTACATGACATGCTACAAACTATTAGTAAATTGGAACTAATCATATGAGAGCAAGAACTACAAAGCATCCATTAGATAACATATACCTTACATGAACCGACTAAGCATGTCCACATAGATGAGTATATGTACAAAAATGAAAACAAATAGAGTTCATACCAGCCTCTTACCACATCTCGGATTGTCATATGTCGTCATTATTGCTTTTCACTTGTGTGGCTTGAATAATATGAAGTGAATACCAAGCTCCAATGGAGTCACGGGAGACTGAACTCTGCAACAAACTTTACAAAACCGAAGAAGAACAACAAATATTTTTGGGTTTTCGATTTTTGAAACAAGAACGAAAGGAAAACGCAAACAAAGCAAAATATTTTTAGATTTTTCAAATACCAAACCGAAAATAGCAAGTAAAGCAAACCAAAGGTAGAAAGCTAAAGAGGCGAACAAAGAGAAACTACGGAAATATTTTTGGTCTTTTTATGTTTTGGGCAAGTAGAAATAAGAACAAGAACAATAAAGAAAGCGAAACATGGATATACAAAGGACCGACAAAATATGATATGTAGATGAGTGAATCATCGGCGTACCTCCCCCCAAGCTTAGGCTTTTGGCCTAAGTGGAGATCAATCCCAGCTCGGCCAACTCGGCCACGAGGTGGCACCTCCGTAGTGCGACGAAGAAGCACCATCGTCCTAATATGAGCTCGAGGACGCCCCGGAGTGGTATGTGGTGTAGTGATAGGCCGGCTCCTCCTCTTCCTCCTGGTCCACGACGCCATGCTGTACGTTGAAGCCGAGCACCCTAAGCCGCTCGTCCAACTCCTCCTTCGTGCGTGACCATGGCCTGTTATCAATACTGAACAAACTGGGTTGTGGCAAGGGCACTTCCCTTTCCTCTCCATCCGTAAATAACATTCTATAAACTAATTTCCCTGCACAAGAGTTAGCAGTAACAAAGTGATGGAGCATCATGGCAGCAAGATCAAGCCTCTGTGGAGTCAACAATATATCATGAGGAGCAATAGGAAGTTCAAGAGCATCAACAATGCGCGCATCAATAATACCTCCATAAATAGGTCCCCTAGCGGCTAGGCGACGAGCAATAATAGCACCGAGGTTATACTTCCTACTAACATCAAGAGCGGTAGCTAGAAAAGCTAAATGATAGTTGGAGATATTGCTGGTGTTTCCTCTACCAAGTACACTAGTGGCAAGATAGTAAGTAAAATATGTAATAGCTGGGAGTTGAATGTTTCTTATCTTGCCACGCTGTGCGGTGCGGTCATCATCATTGGTTACTCCTCGGTAGAGTTCCAACAAGTCAGTGGGCTGTTGTAGCATCTTCCTTGCCGTCCCAAACATGGGTATACCTAGAATATTACAAAATCTCTCCAAAGACATGGTGATAGACTTATCATAAATCTTGAATGCAATGGAAGGATTGAAATGAGAGTTAGCGAATTTAAAACTTTCAACGAAAATCTTTGTGAGAATAGCATATTGATTACTCTCATCCATCATGTATGTAGTCAATCCAACCCTGTTAACAAGGAGCAAGAAATCATCAAGAATCCCTGCATCACGCAAAAAATTAGCACAAGGGAAGGTCGATGGATGTGCATCTCCATCGTCTCCCTCAATGTTAGGTGACATAAGATCTTCATTGTAGGATATCCTATATTGAGCAGTGGATCTTGAAGGCCTTGATGACCTTGGTGCTTCTCTTTCAAACACTTCTCCATAGGTGTAGTTATCCATGTCCCTTTTCTGAAATTTTTAACAAACCTCATAAAATATGATTTTGAGACAAACAAATGTAAGGAACTACTATAGTGAGTTATTAGAGAGCTAACATGCATCAAAATAACATTTCTAAGCAATAGAACAAGCATGCATACTCATCTATCCTGCCACCTACAATGCTAAAATACTCAAGGAATACTTCATCAAAAGAAATTCTACTTGGACAAGCGGAGGAGTCACATACCGGAGAACAATTGCTCCAAATCTCAGCAGAAATGATAGGCTGAGCAAGGAGATCGAAAAATTGCGATGAAGAACAGCAAGAACACGGGTTTGAGCTGGGTGTGTCATTGTTTTCGGGAGAGAGAAAGAGCTGGGGAAGAAGAGATAAGTGAGAGGCCAGGTGGGGCCCCCTCACAGCAGGTGGGCGCGGCCAAGACTGGGCCGCGCCCCCTGTGTGTGTGGTGGCGTGGCAGCCCCTCCTGGTGTCTCCCAGGTGCCTCTCTGTCCCATTTTTAACATAAAAATTTATAAAGAATTTTCTGGAATTTTTTGAGAAACTTTATTTTCGAGGATTTTTCAGAAATTGGCAAATCGATAAACTTCAGAAAAACGAAGATGAAACGATTTCAAGCAAATCAAAACCAAGTATGCAGCAGCTCTGAGATACTCTTAATCATGTAACTAAACTAAAGGAATGAAATTGGTGAAAGTAAATATAAGTGAGGTGGAGTGGATGCGGTGAAAATGAAGTTTCGTTCATATAAAATCACTTTGTTAACAAGGTTGATCAAGTCTTGTTACCAAACTAACTTTATATGAGGCAAAACTTTGCATTTCACTAAATGCTTATGTTACCTCAACTTTGATAGGCATAGTCCCAATCATAACAATTTTATATTCTTCCTTGGGCTTTTGCTCTGAACAAATAATCTGACCAACTCTGATGCTCTCAACATTCTTGACGGAATTTAGAGCATTTTTCCTATCAATCTTCTTGGGAAAATAAACCGTGTACTCTTTATCATTGACATTAAAAGTTACTTTTCCTTGATTGCAATTAATAACAGCCCCTGCAGTGTTTAGAAAGGGTCTCCCAAGAATAATAGACATATTATCATCTTCAGGCATTTCCAACACAACAAAGTCAGTTAATATCAAACAACTGTTAGCAACTTGAACAGGAACATTTTCACATATACCAATAGGAATAGTAGTAGACTTATCAGCCATTTGCAAAGATATATCAGTTGATACCAATTTTTCTAGATCAAGTCTCTTATAAAGAGAAAAAGGCATGACACTAACTCCAGCTCCCAAATCACATAAAACAGTTCTAACATAGTTATTTTTAATGGAGCAAGGAATAGTTGGTATACCTGGATTTCCAAGCTTCTCTGGTACTTTACCATCAAAAGAATAATTAGCAAGTAAAGTGGAAATTTCCTCATTAGGAATCTTCCTTTTGTTAGTAACAATATCGTTCATATACTTTGCATAAGGAGGCATTCTAATAGCATCAGTCAAAGGAATTTGCAAAAATAAAGGTTTCATCCATTCACAAAACCTGTTGTAGTGTTCTTCTTCCTTGGACTTGTGTTTCTTACCAGGAAAAGGCATTGGTTTCTGCACCCATGGTTCTCTCTCATTACCATGCTTGTTGGCAATGAAGTCTTCTTTGGTGTAATTTGCATTCTTATCAATCTTTTCTGGTTCCTCTTCAACTTCTTCTTTATCAGAAGCATCACCTGGTTCAGTTTCAGCATCAGAAATAGAAACACTGTTAGGATCTTTACCTGCATCAGAGGATTCTGCAGTTGTTTTATGCTTCTTCTTCTTCTTCTTCTTGGAAGGAATATCATCTCTTGAAGTGCATTGAGAATCTTGCTCGATCCTCTTAGGATGTCCTTCAGGATATAAGGGGTCTTGGGTAGTAGCACCTCCTCTTGTGCGTATTTCACATGTTTGCTTCTCTCTTGCGGCATTAACTAGCAAGTCTTTTTGCACCTTAGTAAGCTGATCAATTTGTGTTTGAACCATTTGAAAATGTTTAACAAGTATTTTCACATCATTGGAGGTTCTCTCCACAATATCCTGCAACTTGTTAATAGCTCTAGAATTTTCCAGCAAATGATTCTGCACCATTCTATTAAAATTTTCTTGCTTAACAATAAAATCATCAAATTCATCTAAGCATTGATCAGGAGGTTTAGAATAAGGAATATCTCTATCATCAAAGCGTTGGAGAGAGTGTACCTCAATTGTAGATGAGTGAGGGATTGGCTTACATAATTCTTCAATAGGAGGTAAATTCTTAACGTCTTCGGCTTTAATACCTTTCTCCTTTAGAGATTTCTTGGCTTCCCTCATCACTTCATCATTTAATTCAATCATCCCTCTCTTCTTCAGCGTAGGCTCTGTAGATGGCGCAGGTGTTGGTGCTGGTGTTGGCTCAACTAGAGTCCAATCATCATGATTCCGTCTTATTTTAGCCATTAGTTCTTCAGCTTCAGCCGAAGTTCTTTCCCTGAAAACACAACCAGTACAACTATCCAGATATGTCTTAGATTCATCAGTTAGTCCATTATAAAATATATCAAGGAGTTCATTTTTAGGCAATGGCTCTTTAGGCAAAGCTCTAATTAAATAACAAAACCTTGTCCAAGATTCAGGCAATATCTCTCCTTTTCCCTGTTCAAAGTCAAAGATTTTCTGCACAGCAGCATGTTGAGCACTAGCAGGAAAATATTTCTGAAAGAAAGCATTAACCAAAGCAATAGGACTATTAAGAGACCCAGGAGACAAACTATTAAACCAAGTTTTAGCTGCATCTTTCAACGAGAAAGGAAAAATCTTAGCAACAAAATAAGTGTGAAGCTTAATATCATCAGAAAACAAATTACTCAAAGTAGAAAGCTCATTCATGTGCTCCATAGCACTCTCATCTTTAGTACCACAAAAAGGAGTTTTCTCAACAATAGATATGTAAGATAAATCTAAAGAGAAATCATAATCCTTGTCTCTAATATATATGGGAGAAGCAGCAAACTTAGGATTAGGAGACAATTTATATCTAACAGTACGTCTTGCAAGAAGTTCTTTAACATCAGCAGCATTACGAGTAGCACGTGCTTCAGCAATAAAATCATCGTCAAGCTCAATATAAGCATCATCAAAATCATCACTAGGACATTCCCTAGACTCAGGTGAACTAACAGGTGTAACAGTGGTGTTTCCCAACTTAGCTCTAGCAATTGTAGCATCTAAAAAGGAACCTAGAGAACCACTCTCATCAAGCACAGTAGAAGCATCATCTAAATTATCAGTGGCATTTTCAAACTCAGCAGAAGTAGTAGCAGTAGCGTGTGCGTATGGTGGTGTAAGCAACTTACTCATAACAGATGGTGAATCAAGAGCAACAAAAGTGTTCAAAGTCGTACCTCTTCTTGTAGTGGATGGCAATATAGGAACTTTTCCACCACGAGGTTTACCCATGATGAAAGGATTACAGCGAACAATATGAATACCAAGTGAACTTACAAATAAAGCTATGCTCCCCGGCAACGGCGCCAGAAAATAGTCTTGATGACCCACAAGTATAGGGGATCGCAACAGTCTTCGAGAGAAGTAAAACCCAAATTTATTGATTTGACACAAGGGGAGCCAAAGAATATATGTAAGCCTTAACAGATGAGTTGTCAATTCAGCTGCACCTGGAAACAGTCTTGCTCGCAGTGGTTTATCAGTAGCAACAGTTTTATAGTGATGATAATAGTGAAACAGTAACAACAGTAGTAAAATAACAGCGGTAATAGTAGCAATAGTAAACAGTAGGAACAAATACTGTAGGCATAGGGATGGATGTACGGGCGTTGCATGGATAAGATAATTCATGAAATCAATGAGACATGGGCAATTGCAGATAAATAATGATAAAGCATCCTAGCACTAACAATCATAGGCATGTGTTCCGTAAATAGTCGTACGTGCTCACAAGGAGAAACTTGCACGACATCTTTTGTCCTACCAGCCTATTGCAGCAGGGCCTCAAGGGAAACTACTGGTAATTAAGGTACTCCTTTTAATAAAGTACCAGAGCAAAGCATTAACACTCGGTGAACACATGTGATCCTCACATCGTAGCCATCCCCTCCGGTTATCCCAATTTCTATCACTTCGGGGCCTCGGGTTCCGGACAACAATATGTGTAAACAACTTGCAGGTACGACCATAAACAACAATTATCATAATGAAACAATAACATGTTCAGATCTGAAATCATGGCACTCGGGCCCAAAGTGACAAGCATTAAGCATAAAAAGTTGCAACAATGTCATAAGCACTAAATAAAGATACTAGGCACCATGCCCTAACAATCTCATATCAAATTACATGGACAATCTCATCCAATCCCTACCATCCCCTCACCTACAGCGGGGAAATTACTCACACATGGATGGGGGAGTCATGGATGGTCGATGGAGGGACGTCGGTGATGATGGTGATGAAGATCTCCTCCAAATCCCCATCTCGGCAGGGTGCCAGAACAGAGTTTCTGGTTCTGAATCGCGGTTTCTGATGGCGACGGCGTAGCGGAAGTCTATCTGGGAAAAACGCCGTACCCCCGATATATTCAGGTCAGAGGGTATATGTAGGCGGAAGGAGTGGTCGAGGAGACGGCCGAGCCGCCCTCACAACAGGTGGGCGCGGCCAGGGCTGGGTCGCGCCCCCTGTGTGTGTGTGGAGGCCTCGTGCCTCCCCTCCGTCTCGTCTTCTGGCTCCGTGGGTCTTCTGGTGAAATAGGATTTTTGCCAATTTTTCCCGAATTTTTACTGAAAGTTGGATTTCTGCACAAAAACGAGACACCAGAGCAATTATGCTGAAAACAG
Organism: Dactylis glomerata; assembly: GCA_007115705.1. Lineage (NCBI taxonomy): Eukaryota > Viridiplantae > Streptophyta > Magnoliopsida > Poales > Poaceae > Dactylis > Dactylis glomerata. The sequence goes on from QXEO01000721.1 coordinate 3,282,636, forward strand.
CGTTAGTCCGTGTTAGTTGTATTCAAAACACACAAATTAGAGAAGAAACAACAGCAAAAGTGTTCGGGAAAGTAGATACGTTTTGGACGTATCACCCGCTATCCCCACGAACTGTGACAACCAAACTGTGATTGTCAAGGTGAACAGTTCTAAGGATAATATGAAGAGTTCAAGACATGTCAAGAGAAGACTAAAGTCTGTCAGAAAGCAGAAAAACTCCAGAGTTATAGCATTGGATTATGTCCAAACGGCTAAGAATCTAGCAGATCCTTTCACTAAAGGTTTATCAAGGAACATGATAGACCCTGCATCGAGGGAGATGGGTTTGAGACCCACATGAGTTGCCGAGGGGGTAGCCCAACCTATGTGATCGGAGATCCAGTGAATTAGGACCTGGGAAAATAAACCAGAGCAACTGAGTTGAGAGAAAATTTTACACTCCCACTCCACTGCAGATGAAAATCTCTCATGGTTACTGTTAGGCAGGTTGACTATGTTTTAATGTGTTCTATGAGGCTCAGTATGAGCGAAGATGCTATCCTACAGGGCGATCTTGAAAGAACACACCTATATGAGTGACACCACTGGTCATGATGTGTGAGATTTGTGTGAATCTCTAGCAAGCTCATGAAAGACCGATGAGTATGACTTATATGCTCCACCCGAGGGGAACCCTACGGCAGCCTTGTACCGGTGCCGATATGGAGTGAAACTTGCTGCGCAAGACTGGCAATTCAAGGCCTAGTCCATTGTTCAGTTGTAGTTCAAGCGTAGCTCCATGTCTAGGTGGAAATTCAACTTAACAGTCTCCACTGAAATGCAGGTATATAAAACAGTGATTGCAACTAATGTGTCATCTGATGTGCCTCTGAGATCTGGTGGGGAATTGTTGAATGTAATGGGTTGCAGTGCAACTTGGCAGCCCATTAAGCCTTCAATTCGTGAGATCTCAAGGCCCATCTCTATGGCAGCCATTGGGGGCGTTGGGGACTAAAGTTTAGTCCCACATTACTAGTTGGGAGAGAGTTGGAGTTATTTATAAGGTGAGCTCTTCTAGTGCTCCTAAGTGAGTGAGAAGAGAAGAAGCCTACGCGCACTCCTCCTCTCCTCCGCCCGCCCGCCTCGCCATGCCACGCCTTGCATCGCACGCACGCACGCGTCGCGTTTCGTGAATCGAGTTCGAGTTTGAAACTTATTTTTGTGGAAGACATTTTTTTTGCTTGGTGCACCAAATGAGTTGGGTACGTGTCGGGCGTGCGTGTGCATGCTCGCCGTGTGTCCCTATCTTCTACGCATGGCGGTGCGGTCGGGGGCTCCGCTCCCAGGCTATACCAGGAGACCGACCAGATCTGGAGCGAGTGTGTTCCTTCTGTCTTTCTCGCAAAGTTCCCTTTGCTGCACCGCCCTCTAGTCTTGCCCATCCCGGTGACTGCGTGCACGACTGTCTGGGAGAGCAGGCCTCCGAAGCCCCATCCGTTGAGATCCTGCTCCGAGAGATGGGCAATAAGGTTTTTGGGGAGCGTCTCGGCGCGACTGCTCGCCTCCGTTCGAGTTCTTCCTCGCCGATCTGCGTCCTCTTCGTCAGGCTCGGCGACATTGACCCTTCATCATGGGCGACAACCATGGTGGAGCTGCTGCTGCTGCAGTTCCGGCCTTCTCGGTCGCCCCGTACGTGCTTCTAATCGTATACTTAGCACTAGTTTTGGTTCCATTTACAAATCTGTTAGATGTGCTTGCATGTCTACATGTGGTCAAGTTAACTAGTGCTTATTTGCTGCTCACTTCGGTAATTAAACTCACTCGAAAATTGCTTAATATCCTAACAGCCTTGAGGTTTTATTTTCCTTTTTTGTTTTTTAGATATCTACATCATCACGGCATATTCCCATTTCTGTAGGAGTTTATGGCCTGGTAGGAACTTGAAATGACTAGAGTTTAACTTTCGTTGGTGATAGTGACCTTAAACATTGACGGACAAAACCTGTCGCGGCAGTACAAATAGTTGAATGGATGATGACATGGATGACACCGAGGCTTGACCGGAGACGCCAGCAAAGCATATGTACGTACGTGGTGTAGACGTGTAGCATAGCATAGCAGGCCCAACCGGCTCGCTCGCTTCAGTTCAACTGTTCAACCCACCACCACCACCAGTAGCCAAACCACTTGGGTCCTTCTTCCTCCTCGCCTCGGCTATAAGTACTCGCCGTCACACTTCGGATTCCTCTCTTCTCCACTACACTACCTCTCCCTTTCACTCGCCCTCTCCGCTCTCCCCGCCCACTTGAGGGCTCCAGTGTTTTGGTGGTGCTGGTGCTTTCGCCGTTTCGCGTGGTGGGAATGGCCGGCGCGTCCTCGCCGCCTCCGACGCCCAAATCGCCCAAGCTGCAGCCGCCGCTCCTGGAGCGCGCCAAGGGCCCCTCCGGCCTCGACAAGATCGTGCTCCGCGACCCGCGCGGCTTCTCGGCGGAGGTATACGCGCTTCTCCCCCCTCCTCCTTCCAAGTCGCCTTTTTTTTTTCAGAGCAACCGTCCCGAGTCGATTTTGGGGCGCATTTCCCGCGGATCCGTTGGGAGCTTAGCCGACGGGCGCACGGTTTCCGGGTGTCAGTTTCGAAACGAAGCGCTCAGGGTCAGGGTGCACAATTTTCTTGGCTCAAAAGGACGGATTTTGTGCTCCGGTAGATGAACGCGGAGCATTGAGCGATCCGCGCTGATAGTGATAGGGTTCACCGTCTGGTTCAGTGGAGCCCCTGTTTCTCTTGGAATTTAGCGGCGCTGCTCAATCGTTGAGGATTCGCAACTTGGCTGCAGCGAGAAAAAGCAGTGTTGCAAAATCAAGAGATGAGATATTGTTTTGGTCATACGCCACTGTAGCATTCACAGCTTTTGGTAGCTGGAGTGGACTGTGAAATGTTTTGGTGATAAGACTTTAGTCTGATGCAGGCAGGCAATTATCCTGTCCTGGGACCTACCGGAAAAGAGACGCACCGACTATGCTACTCGAAAGCGAGAGGGACTAGGTTATCCCCTAACCTATCTCCACGATGGATAATCCCCCTGTTTCCTTGCATTTGGTCCCATATGCGTCTGATGGCCCTTTTAGGGGAGGTGCTATCCTCCTTGAGCTTTTCTATGACAAGTAGTGGGAGCCAAAGCATAGTGTGTTTCTGTTTTTAGTTCTGGCGTGTTAGGCCGAGCAAACCACGTACAGAATTTAACTTGGATTGATGTGATCCTTTCGGTGTGCGTAGTTATCAGCTTGTGCCAGATGATTAGCATGACAGTGTCTCGCTGGACTGATGCACTAGGCTATTCAAGTTGTTTGGACCTGTGAACTTAGCTGTGCTAAAGACAACTTCAGAATTTTAAGATGAACTTGAGTATGTGTTGTTTTGTTTACTAGTCATGTATTATTGGAGTGGAGGGGCTAGTATACAAAACCCAGTAGTTTTATGTAAGTTGTCTAATTTCCTAACATGAAAATCTTATTTCCATGCTGTTTTTTGTGCTGCTAATTTTGCCAAAGTAGCAACTAATTTTGCTTATCTCAGTCCCAGAGGAGCCCTTAAGCTTATTAAGAATCATAAAATAGAAAAATGGCCATTTGACCTCATTAAAGTAATTTGCCATCATTTGCCATTTCTAAGTTTATCAGTGCCAACTACCAAGTGATTAGGGAAATCTGCTTATGGGCTGGGAACTATTGCTACAAAGACGATGTAGTCCTTTTTAGACAAATGAGCTGTGCCAATGAGTTGGTGAGCATTTAGTGTTACCTAGATATTTAGGTTAATCCTTTTTTCTTCTCTCTTGTCGTAGTTTGTCCATCAAGGAGGTTCTGAACTTCTGTTTAGTGCCGTGCCTTGCATGTGACTAGGATTTGGGTTTACCCATTTTAAATTCTTCTGCATTATCGCTGCATAACCTTCACGCCATTATTTTTCGAAACCTCAAGCGTTATCTAAGCTGCAAACTAAATATTTATGGCTGGGCCCCGATGTTGAATTATTGTCAATTATCGTCACCTTTTTGGATTTAGACCAGTCATGCTAATCAGTTGTCCTGTCTTTTACTAGGTCCGTCTATATGGAGGGCAAGTAACCTCTTGGAAGAATGACCATGGGGATGAGTTGCTTTTTGTAAGCAGCAAGGTACATAACCATCCATGAGGTCATGGATGACCTCATTAGCTAAGGCATTAATTTGTTGTATCGATACACTTTTATAAGGTGCATTGACACATCCTTGTCATCCTTGTCCCACTAATTAATTTTGTTGTTTGTCCCCATTTGACCAAGTGTCCTTTTGAGCATAGCCACAAACCACTACCTCATTTTTACCTGAACTGGCTATTTTTTCCATTACAGAAGTTTATTTCTTTTCCATCAAGGAAGTTTAACCCCATTGAATGAGAATTTCCCCACTATAATACATGCATATCTTGCTAAATTATGATTTTCTGTGTGTTACTACAGCGATTATAGCATCTCTGAATTGTGGTCTCAAAATACAATTCTTTTCAGGCCATTTTCAAGTCTCCAGGAGCAATTCGTGGTGGCATACCCATTTGCTTTCCCCAAGTATGGAAACTTCATCTATATCGACTTCCATAAACTCGTTATAATCTTTTTGCTTGCTCCAGTCATCTAAAAGAACCATATAATGCAGTTTGGAACACATGGAAATCTCGAGAAAGATGGATTTGCAAGGAACCGGTTATGGTTGATTGATGATAATCCTCCACCTCTCCCAGTAAATACAGCTATTAAAACTTTCGCCGATCTCATTATAAAGCCTTCTGAAGAAGATCTGAAGATTTGGCCTCACAGGTCCACGTCAAACCATCCAGAGATCATGTTTTGTTCCTTTTCTTCATGATGCAATTATCTGGTTTTACTCCTCACATGTCTTTGGACAATAATGGTTTGCAGCTTTGAATTTCGGTTAAGAGTTGCCCTTGGACCAAAAGGAGACTTGCTTCTCACTTCTCGAATTAGGAACACCAATGCTGATGGAAGACCTTTCTCATTTACATTTGCATATCACACATACTTGTGCGTGTCTGACATAAGGTACGTGCATGCTTTGCAATTTATTTTTCCTCCCTTCTCAGAGTTTCCATTCCCGGACATTTTAACCTGAAACTTCTCCAAGGGTTCAGAATTGAAACTTTGAAATTGTGTTTGTGTAAGGCTGTCAAGTGGTATATGAGTTTGGATTACTAGGCAACGGTGCACCACCGGTGCACCTTTCACTACCAAGAGTCCAAGATCAGTAGCTTCGAGTAAACAAAGGAAACTCTTGTTTTCATATTGTTAATGCAAGTATAGAGGCTCATGTACGTGATAGCTGTGGTGTTTGTATTAAACCAGGGCTGGTAGATACAACTCCTTTATTGAGTATTGGCTGCCTTGTAATTTTTGTAGATTATCTTGAGGTGAAGGAGAACTGAGAGTAGATGTAAGCATGATCTGAGATACATCGTTCTCATGCTAAGATAGTGGACACCGTGAGAGCATGAGGATAGACGAAATAATGGTGTTAGGACATTTTATCCTCATGCTTAGATAGTGGACGCTGTTCTATGGTTTTACTTCAGTTACGCATTGTTAAAATCTGTAACAAAAGTGTTATCTCAGGGCAACTGTGCAGGCACATTGGTGCACAGTTGATGTTGTGAATAAAAACAAATGGTGATCTTAAATGCACATTTTGGTGAATAAAATTGAACAATTTTAGTTTTAATTTCTGTAGCTTCACCTGTTCCAATACTTAAGAATTCAGAACGATATGCTGTGCTTACTGAGACTGCAAAATTCCTTAGCGAAGTGCGTATTGAAGGACTGGAGACATTGGACTACTTTGACAACCTGATGGAGAAGAAACGATTCACAGAACAGGGGGATGCTATTGTGTTTGAATCAGAGGTTATATACCACTTCGATGTTGCATATGATACATGAAGCTACAGCTGCTGACCTGTGAACTTTGATGTGAAGGTTGACAAAATATATCTGGACGCACCACCAAAGATTGCAATTATTGATCATGAGAAGAAAAGAACATTCGTCCTTAGGAAAGATGGGCTTCCAGATGCTGGTAAGCTAATTTGGTAGTGAATATTGTGCCTAGCTGTGTCATTTTTTCCTCTTGGTACAGCATTCATCCTTCTGTTATATATTGCCATGTGTAGTTGTATGGAATCCATGGGACAAGAAGTCAAAAACCATTCAAGATTTCGGTGATGAAGAATATAAGCAGATGTTGTGTGTGGAGCCTGCAGCTGTTGAGAAGCCCATTACTTTGAAGCCCGGTGAAGAGTGGAAAGGAAGGTTGGAGCTCTCAGCTGTTCCCTCCAGTTACTATAGCGGTCAACTAGACCCGGACAAGGTTCTTCATGGTTGAAAATCCTCACTTGGTGCGTCACGTACAGGTAATGTTTTACCCTTGTTTTGCAACTTTTTGGTTGGATAGTTGAACTGGGAACTCGTTTTCGTACATAATGCTGCTGTAACTGTAAGGACAGATAGAGATAAGTAAAATGAAGTTAAGTTGAGACTTATGCACCGTTTACAATTCAACTTTTCTGTTTTCTTGGGAGCATGGAATTAGGAATGTGGTTGTAATTGTAGGAAAAAAAGGATAAGTTCCATATTTAGTTTTGATTTGAATACTGAAGGTATATGTTTGAGCCCTCTCCTTGCCCAGCCCACGCTCCAAAAAAGCATCGGGATTTTCAATGTTTAGGTGAGAGATCTAGAAACTAAACTATCGAAAGACATGTGCAGTAGGGGTGATTAATTTTTCTATATTAAACATGACTATTCATTAGACTGATGAGCCAGGCAAATCGGTGGCCACCAAAACGGTTTACAAAATCTGGGAAAAGGTCCATCCAAACTGTGTGGTGATCATGCCCAAGATCAGAACCATAGTCCAGCAGCCCATGCTTTAGGCAGTCTGCATTGGCTGTGAAGCAGTCTTGACAGAGTGACAGGTAGCTAACTCCATATGACTAGATATAACCCTCATGCTTACGAGTTGCTGCAAGAAATTCCAACACTCATCATCAATTGGTCCTAGGAGTAGAATAGGAACTCTCCACTGCTACATGCACAAATAATGAGGTATACAGAGGATGGGGATTTGGGAAGTTGTCGGAAATTTCACCTTGTGGTTGAAGAAAGGGTCCATTCAATGTTTGCCAAGTATTCCATACTATTTGGAAATGGAGTTGGTAAATCCATAACATATGAATAGTTTGAGGTAGGCATTTCTGATGTGATCATGTAGTGGCTGCATTTGCTTTTAACTTGTGGGCTTGTGGCTCGTTGATTTCTGCAGGAACTCTTCATGGCACTTATATTACCTGGTGCTTTGGCTGGCCGGTGTTGATGCTATGTGGACTTACCCCTCATCATCTCCACCTCTGTACGTTTATTTCCGTGACATGTAGAAGGAGACAAGCACAGAAATAACAAAACCGCCCCAGAGGCTCTATCCTGGAATCCGTCTTCCGTAAACTCAATCTACTGTTCAGTTGCGACGAAAAGAAGTGAATAATATCCTGCTTCCTGGCCATGTGGATATTAGGATGGTGTATTAGTCTGCATTGGCTAGGATATCTACCAATTGTTTGCAGACTATTGTCTGTACTCTACCAACATCTGTACATATACTATCGTAGCGACTTTGGGAACTTGCTGGTGGCCACCTTAATGAAAAAGGAATTCTACTATTTTGCTATCAATTTATTTATGCTCATCATAATGCTGTAGTTGAAAGGAGTGACACCGTGGACGTTGCACGGGCATTTATTCTTCTTCTGGACTTGGGAGGAGAACAACAAATGATGTGATTGTGGATGTGGATGTAGGATTGGGGGCATATTGGCTGTGGCTAAATTCTAGCGACTTCAGGGTATTGTGGAAAGAGCACCCACTGTTGTAGAGAAAGTAGAGGTTCTCCATTTGCAACTGCCTCTATGTTGTGTGGTCTTTATCGGATCATTCGTCAACCATGAAAGGAACCGCCAAGAAAGAAAAGTAAGAAAGGAACAAAGATGCCTTCGCAAGTAGGGTTATCAGTATCGTTCATGTCAACGTCTGTATTCTTATGGATGAGGTTTGTGTACGTCTCCAACTACTTTGCATATATTTGATTTAGAAGTTGATTAATCCATGTGCAGAGGATAAGGTATAACCTGTGGATGCACACGTCGAGAAATAATAGGTTAAAGGGAGCTGAGGCATGCCGTCGACTAAGATCAGACTTGGGCTGGAAGTGTCAGTTCACAGATTCTTAACCATTCTTGAAAAGATTTAATGATGACAAAAAGTGACTATGTACAGCACAAATAAAGAACATGGACTGAACACTGACAAAAGAAACTACCACCTTTTCAAGAGTTTATTTCCCGTTTCCTTTTCTTTGTTCACTGAACCCTTGTGAACTGAACAAGGAAACCAAGAAGTCTTGGAGGCCCAAACAAACGACTCGTTCTAGAGAAGAGCAGAAGAGAAAAAGAATGCAGATTTGTGTCTAGACATGAATGGAGAATTTCTTTACAGTGTCTGACTGAACAAGCACATGCAGCAGCTAGCTAGTTGGTCTTGGCTGCGACGGACTTGCAGATGGGGCACCAGTTCTTCTGCCGGAGCCAGTGCTGTATGCAGTTGATGTGGTAGAAGTGCTTGCATGCCATCTTGCCCACCTCCTCGCCACCCGAGTACTCTTCCTGAAAAATCACACGGATCAGAAGATTTTCGCTCCAGGAGAATTCAGAGCGACACTGAAACTCTGCAGATGAACTCACCTGGCATATGCTGCATTTTCTGTCACAGTCTTGGTGCGTCTCCGGAGCCGTGGCCATGTACAGGCTCCGCTTCAGGCACTTGTACAATGCCTCCTCTGAAAGCCCGGTGTTCACGGTGCCGATCCGGTCACCCAACGCAAGCAATTCCTGCAGAAGAAAGCGTCAGATTGATATGCAAAATCAGTTAGTTGAAGTGGCAGTTTATATCAGTCGTAAACATACCTCGTAAGACATGCTGTCGATGTCCATCCTCATCGCCCGGTGCCGGTCGCTGCGCATGAAGTAGTTCTCCATCTGCGAATCACAATGCAATTTCAAAGATTAGACAAACCGTCCGTGCAGTTCTGCAATATTTCTTGGGATGATGACGATGCGGCGAGCCACAGAATGGCCTTACCTCCACGCTGCCTTCGACGTCGAAGCGCCAGTACCCGCTGGAGTCCTCGGCGCCGTCCGCCAGCGATCTTCCTTCCTGGAGGCTGCTCCTGTACCTCGCCAGGAACCCGGAGAAGTACGGCGCCTGGTGCTCCCTCGCTGCCGGCTGCTCGACCATCACCACGTCCTCTGAATTCCTCCTGGTACCACCACCACCGGCGGTGTTGTCCCTACGCACGCTGCCACCACCACCACCTCCTGCGCTTTCACCTCGGTCCCCTTTCCTGACCCGGGACGTGGCACGGTGTGATGGTCTGGACACCGAAGGCGACCGGGTGACGGCGCCGCTGCTGGAAGAGCTGGCGCTGAACCCACCGGACGACGACGAGGAGCTGCTCATCTCCCTTGCCAGCGACCGCTTCCTTGACGCGCTGACCCTGTCCTTGAGGCGCGCCAGGAGGTCGCGCCCGGCAACGGGAGCCGTCGCCTCCCTTGTGGCACCGTTGTCGTTTTCGCTGCTAGAGCTCGCTGCATTGCTGCTCCCCTGTGGAGGTTTCCTGAGAGGCTGTGATCTCCGGGGAGTTGGTGTTGCTGATGTGGCTGCTGCTGCTTCCCTGTGGCTGTGCGTTTGCCGGCCTTTGTCAGCCGACTGCCGGGCACCGTTGCAGCCATGGCTTTGCGAGCGTCCGGGCTTGGGGCGCGAGCTGTCTTCTCTGAAGAGCAGGATCGAGCCCCCCTTGGTGAAGAGGAGGCCGCCCACCGTCCGTCTTCCCATGTGTTCATCCATGGTAGGTGATCACTGAAAATGGTTGACAAAACAGATATGTTCGTTAGAACAGATTCAATTACTCAGGGCATGATTCGACTGTTCACTGAGACGATTTTAAACATAGAGGAGTGCCTGTGGTTGCAGGCGAGAGGCTACTTCCAGAGTATACAATGATACTGTCAAGTCCCATGTACAATGCAAGATGGCATAAGCACTGTTGGTAGTACAGAAAAGTTGCAAAGATTTAGCAGGCATGTGACGGCAATACAACTAACTGATAAAACGTACGGAACCAACATCAACGCGTACAATAAAATACTCCGAGTATGTTCCTTGATCAGTTAGTTAGGTCACTTAGGTGTGATGTGCTGGTCCTCCATGTATCCCTATACATAACCCTCGGAGTAAATACTAACGTATAACAGAGATTCAATCAATTAAAAAAACGTATAAGAGAAATTTCTTGGTCAAACATTTATATGAGAATATACTCCGATATTGGCTACATTTCCATGTGGCATCGCGGTGCTTTCTCACCCTCTAAAATGCAACTTTTTGCCTGATGCAATGAGCAGTCGAGCACCATGTATGAACATCATCGAACTGAACCTAGGCAAGTAAGCCTTCTTTTTACCCTTAATCATGCCCCTTTTTATTTCCTGAAAAGAAAGTTATCCCTTATTCGTGGAGGTCAAATCGTTAGTACCCACCCTAGCACGGCACATCGTGGCGGTACTGTATTCTGAACCGAAAGGCGTACCCGTTCCCCTCCTTCCGGGAATCGGACGAAAGGGGAGGCAGTTGACGCGTACGGGCTACATAAACGCCTCGTATCTGTTCCCTACCAGATTGAGTGATGACATGGTCTCTACGTTTCCTAACTGAAAAAAGAGAACCGGTGGCGAAAAAATTGCTGGGTTTCTTCACGGCATCCAATCCAAGCAACCGGGGAACAGATACCGGCCGTATCTGGGTGGGCAAATGGATTGGGCTACAGAGGGTCAGGAAAGAAGATGCCGATCAAGAACTGCCATGGCGGCTCCGGCCATCCAATTCCATAAGAGGCTTAATCCTAGACTCGATCAGTATCGGTTTTTTCCTAATCTCGCCGTGCTTACAAATCGCGAGGAACAGCGCAGTCGCACAAATCCCAAAAAAACGAAACGAAACGAATCGCAGAAACCGAGGTGATCGATTTCTATCTTCCCTGACGAACTGATGGAAGAGACGAATCGCACGTACGAACACAGACCCGTTCAGACTTCAGAGAGGGGTTGAACAAGAACAAACACTAAACCAGGAAAAACCTACAGAGATAGGATCACATGATCAAAGAGAAAACCAGTACGAATCTACGAGATAAGAGGAACCAACCTTCCTTCTCTAGCCTTCGTCTTCTCCGATGATATCCGTCCGATGAAACAGGCCAGGAAAAAGTCAGTCTAGATTAAATCTCCGGAGAGGGAGAGAGAGAAAGAGAGAGCAGGGGCAAGAAGAAGCAGTGGAGTTCTTATATATAGATGCGGCAAACCACACACTCTGACATAGGGCGATAGAGGGAGATGGAAGAAGAGAGAAGCTTAAACAGAAGGGGAACAGAGACCGGGGAGATACAAGAAGAGGAAGGCGGCCGTGGCGGGGAGGGGAAGACCGGGGTGGTGGAGATCGGATCGGATCTTGACCGTCGGATGAGGCGCGAGAGTCGGATCAGACGGAGCGATGGCCGGCGAGGGGCCCGCTCTAACGGAACGGAACGAGCCCCACCACTGATTTCGCCTGCCGGATTACTTGCCGCCCGTACGTGCAGCCCCGTCGTGTACCTGCGCCGCCGGAGGGGCCGACAGGTGGGCCCGCCGTGCTGCTTGCCTGCGCGATTTCCGTTAAGCGAGCCCAGCGTTTTCTGCATTTCTGTTGCGCTTTTTGGGGTGCAAATAATTATGCATATCACTTGTTAAAATAGGAAAATCTCTTGTTTTTTTAGATAGGAAAATCTCTTGTTAAGATATGATTTTATTTATCGAAAAATAAAGATATGATTTTATTGTTTAGACCCTTTTGAAATCTCGTAGTATTAACTTTGTTGAGATTTCCCAAGAACTTTCCAAATCACGCACGAGCGGAGGGGATTAATTTCTGTCTGTTAAAAGGTGAATAAAGTGTGTTATTTGAAACTATATTTGGGACTAGGTGTGCATGTATGGTGTGGCCAACATGCTATGCCCTATGCAATCGAAAACACGTGGCACATAAGAGAAATATGCACGTACATGCATCCGTTCATATATTCAGATTTGGGTGGTGGTGTGTCCCATGTTATTGGTAAAGCGAAAATTTGTTGAGCTAGTACTTACCTTTTGTGGTGTTCATCAGTTCGATCGATTGGTTATTTATTCAGGTTGACCAAACGTGCTGGGTTACCTACTTGTACGAGGCTGTAAAGTGTTAAAGTGCATCCATGCATGTTCAATTTTTTGGGAGTAGTACTACTTATGTTTCTTTTTTTCAGTTTTGTTTCCGTTATATCAATGGAGAGATTGCCCATTTGCCTGTATTTGAACATTATTATCTTTTCCAAAAAAGTTTTCTCTCTAGCTGCCACCTCTCTCTCTGACCTACCTGCCGCCTCCACCTTCGTCTTCTACATAAACCCTGATCAGCCTCGCTGACGTCAAGAGGTGCGGGGAACCCAATCTATGGGCAGAGTTTTCAATAAAAAGAGTGTTTCCCAAAGATTAGGTTAGAGTTTTGGTAGCCATATTCTTTTTGTTCTACGTCAATGGAGATGTCATTGTTCATAATAAGTGATCTTCGATCATTCGTTCGGCGATGAGTTCTCCTTCCCGATGTCAATGGTGGTGATGTAAGATTAAAGTTCTATAGGTACGATTTTCCAAATATTGCTTCGCTAGATCGATTTTGGATTCTCACATGGTTGCCACAAGGACTTCCTATACCGTCCAACCGAGCTCTCCCTTCTCCCACCCCCAGTCTTATCCTTTCCCCTCCTCCTACCCCCTTCCGTTGAGCGGCGGCGGCGGCCTTCCGGGCCAAACCCGAGCTGTCTCCGGCGGCCTGGCCGGCCGGAGATGGCGGAGGGGTGGCGCCGGTGTAGATAGGGTTAGTTTTAGGGTTTCTTTCTCAGTAGCTAGGTCTTGGCTCGGCTCTAGGCCGTGGTCTCGGGCTTTCCTGGCGGTTGTGCGCTGCAGCCTGCTGGTGCTCTCCATCTCAGCCTCTCCGGAGCTCCCATGGCGGGAGGTGACGGCCGCGGCTGGGGCAGGGAGGAGCCCATCCCTAATAAATAGCGTCTTGGTGGGCGTCGGCGTGGTGCGTCCTGTCTTGCCCCTCCTGGCCGGCCGTGGCAGCGAGGGCGAGGGGCAGGACGGCGAGCGGTGCGGCGCTGTGTCTCTGTCTTCGGCCGGCCATGGCGGCGAGGGGCGGCGGAGGAACAGCTTGGCGCGCTCTGCAACTCCGGCGACTCAGGTCTTTGGTCGACCTCAAGATTTCGAGTTGGTTCTTCATTCCTGCTCCCTGGCTCGTCTCGGTGACGGGTTGGAAGGAGGGTGATCCTCACAATACTTTTTTCTGACTGCTACGTTCTTGACAATGATGATTCGTACTCTCGGCTCCCCGGCGACATCGACCATGCTGTTTTTTTTGAAATACTGGTGTTGGTACTCTTGCCGATATTGAATGATCACTTTAATGACTGTGTGCATATAGCTTGACATAGTGGCTTAAATCAAAAATATGGGAGAAGCTCCGTTGGTATTTACAGGCATATGGTTTGATATCTATGCCATTATTTTTTAGGTTCCTTGTGGAAAGTATAATATTATATCATCGAAGAAGAAGAGTTTAAAGATCTCGAAGATTAGCTTGTTTTTCAGACTTTATTATAATCGTTGGAGACTGCCTATCTATCTCTACCATGTATTGTTAGCTACTATAATACATCATGGTATTGATTGAAAAACATTATACTTTCTTGATATAAGGTGTATAGTTATCTGTGAAAAAATTCATAATATAAGGTGTATGACGGGATTGTTGGATCTTTTATGCTAGTTTAGGATTCAATTTAATTAGGAGATACAAGATTCCAAGATTTTCCTATTTTTCTCTAGTCTCACGCTAATTTCCTAGGGATATTAATATCTAAAAGATAAAAATTGCCCTTTTAGCCTATGTGTTAATATCCGTGCAAGAAAACTGCAAACCTTATATCAGAAATAGAGGGAGTATTTTCTTAGAAACATCTCACTAAAGAAGAGCAGGATTAGTAGGTTAATTTGGAGATCGGCAAAAAAAATGATCGTATCAATATCTTTTTTTTGAGATATTAATATCTTGTTATTGGCATATCAGAGCCAATGGCACGATGACAGCAACTGAGCTTTCACTTGGACGCCCACATCACGTATACTATTATACTATTAAGTATATTGACCCCAAGCTCGTATGATCGATCATGAACTTATCTGCAAAAGATATTCTAATTCTGATTGCACAAGGGGGATAGGGATCGAACCTTCCGCCAAAAAAAAATGGAAATTAACTGGCAGTCGCTGGATTCGCCAGATGGAGCTAGAGGGAAAAGGATCAAGGGCTTTATCGTGTCACCTAGCCTGTGGCTCACGGCTCTCTAGCTCTGACTTGCACGGCACAAATTTGCTTGCAAATCGTTCTCATGTACTCCGTATTCGGGTATAGTACATACGTACGTGGCTTGCTTAGACGACTCATTCTCGAGTACACACACGTTTTCATCATCAATAGATTTAGGTGAGAGAAAACAATACGGAGTATATTTACAGTTAGTAATTCTAACTATTTTTTGGAACAATTCGTCTAAATATAGTCAAAATGGTGAGTGATGATCACACTGTTGCTCTCAAGATAATGATCTCAATATCACAAATTAATAATACCAAGAACCGTTCAATAATTTTTTTATGAAAATGGTGTGGAAAAATAAAATAAAGAAACAGGGGATAACTGTTTCAGCAAATCCAGGATGTGTACATGCATGTCATGTTAATGGTTCTCCACTTCACTTTACCTTTTGTTTGGTGTGTGCAAGCTACTTACTTAAAGTTAAATATGGCGGGCGTGTTCATGTATGTGTATGGTCGGCTTGGACTTTGGAGTTGGAGTGAACCGTGCCACTAGTTGCGTTAGTGCGATGATGATGTGGGTGCAGTGCAGGCCGGCCTCACTTCACGGAAGAAAGAAAGCCACGCGACCGGCCGGAGGGAAAAGGAGCCGGCAGTTGACGTACGAGAGCTGCTGGATGGTACCCTAGTTTAAATTAACCCTGTGCTTTTTCATGTTGATTTGCTTTTGGGGCATCCGGTTGACATGTTAATACGCAGGTCAGTAGACATATGGAATCTCGGAGAAGATATCAACAGATAACCCGCGCACCATGTGCGATGTGAGGTGGTCAAACGGCGACGGCGTGAGCAAAGCACAAAGTGTGGAAGATTCTTCAGCTTCAACCCTCACGGCGGCTACATGAGTCAACAAAAGGAAAGAAAAATAAGCAACATATTGGAAATGCACATTTGATCCCGGTGCATATGCTCCTATTACCCGAAAAAAAAAATTAAAATGTCAAAATATTTATGAAATAATATTCACATGCATATCTCCACATTCTATATGTTTATGCACAGTTTTGTGAAAAACATACATATTTATAGGTTATGCAAAATATAAAAAAAGTGACATGAAAAGGCTTATTTTAGTATCAATTTTTTTTATTTTTACATAGGCCACATAAAAAATCATTTTTCTCAAAAACTCTTCGTGGACAGTATGACATGGAGATGTACATAAACAACATTATAGTTTATTTTTTGATATTTTCAAATATGTTGAAAATGTATTTCAAATAAAGGAAGCATATGCACCCAGGAACCAAAACGTTATGTCCACAACATATGTTTTTCCTCTGGTAGATCCCTAAAAGATGAGGACCAAGTTACCCATAATATACTTGATAAAAATGTATTACTACTTGCATTTCGATGAGTAAACTCCGATTTTTCTCCGTGTGTGTCTTAGAAGTAGAAGTCAAAATTTGTGCCTTAGAAGTTAGATGTGAAAATATATATTAGTGCAGTGGATTGTCGATTGCGACTTGCGAGGTACATGATAGGCTTATTTGGTAGTTTGCATGGGACCGAAAAGGGATATTAATGCAGTATGTGTGTGCTTGGTTGCACGCGCTAGGGGTTGGGCTAGGTCCGCACGCTGCTTAAATCACCCCTCAACCATGTCCTAGGGTCAACATGGCAGGGCCGTACGGATGTAAAGTGATAAACATGGTGCAGGAGATGGCAGATTTTTTGGCACGACTCAATCATGTCTACACTATGGCAAAAATCCCGATGTGCCCTTCAATGTTGCTTTTTCTCTACAACAATGGTGGTGTTCCCTCCCTCTTTGGCAGCGGTCGTGCTCTTCTCGAGGAACTATTCTCAAAATTCAAAGCACCATTCCGTTTTTGACATTCAAGTCTTAAGGTCATAGTTGAAAGGACATTTGGTGCATGGAAAAATATTAAGTTCTTGGTCTTGCATGTTGCATTATTCACATGTAGATATTGGGGTTTGGTATCGGAAGAAGAGGATGTGACGGTGGACACCACTTACGAAGGCCATGCTTTGGTACCAAATGACAATGTTGTTTGGCTACGCAAGGTGACTAGATGGGTCTGATCCAATGTGGGTAACAAAGGAAACACAAGGATCCGATGATGAAGATCTCCCAAATTGATGGATTAACCATGTAGGTTGAATAAATGATTTAATTTGATAGTATCACCACCGCACAAATTTGAATTGGTTTGCAGTTTGCTTTTCTGCAACATTTTTCGACGATATTGTTTGTTGGTAAGGCCACCATATGTGAGAAGAGATGGCGACAAACATAGGATCTATGCAACCAAACATGGTCAATTGCACCCCATGAGACAATTTTTCTTAGGATGCAAGCAACCAAACCTAGCAGTTACAATGCATGCCCCATTTATGGAGGCAGCCAAACAAGAGGTGTATGTCCCCACTACGACCATCGAACATGCTTTCCTGAAATTGGCCCCGTTGTCAGTGACAAGTTGTACAACATATGCAGGACCCACTTCATCAACAACCACCTCCCGAATGATCTTACATAGATATGTTGCTTTCTGCATTTCCCAGTTGAATTCACTGACTTGTGAAAAAGCATGCGACTATTGCAAAATATTATAAAGTTAATTATTCTCATATCCGTGGGGCCTGTGCATGCATCGCACATGATTGTGATGCCCTACGAAATATGGGCAATCAACTGTGCGACCAGGGATATCTCTTGCATGGAACCACTTGGACCAAGATAATGTGAGCATCTCCTTATTTATTTCCCTGAAAACATTGTATCAATTTTGGTTTGGACCGGTGCCTTGGCACGTGCTAGGTCGGAATCAAAACCTTTTGTCAAATGTTTACTATCACCCAATCCAGTGCCACTGCTCAACCCACCATGCTCATACCTTCCACCCCTCTTCTCATCTCTCACCCTATAGTTGTATTCCATTAGTGATTCTTCAATTATACGACACACATCCTCCTCCTCCTCATCAAACATGCCTTCATTTGCACAGCCATGCTTCATCCTCATGAGGACATCATGTTCCACCACTCTAGTCCTCCTTTGTTTCGCTCTTTGTTTCACAATGAGTGTTGAAACAGACTTAAGCATTGCTCGCCGAACTCTTGCAGGTACAACATCGCAAGGTCACATGTCTCCTTTGACCCCGGTGAAAGTGTAAACTTTGTATCCCTTGTGTTTTGTGTGTTAGATAACAACATTAGGAATTTTAAGTGTGTGTTAAGTGGTGCAGATTTTACAGCTCAAGAATTGACGAAGTCACTGGGTTTGTTCCAGGCCGGATATTCTGGCCAGGGGGCCGGATAATCTGCCTCCCCCCCGGTGAGAGCTCAAAAAACTGCTAAGGACTTGGTCGGCGTCATGCAGTAATGGGGCCGGATATTCCGGCCAGGGGGCCGGATAATCCGCCCCCCCTTCGACGACCTCAGAATTCGGCTAAGGACCTGGGTCGGCGTCACCCAGTAAAGGGGCCGGATATTCCGGCCAGGGGGGCGGATAATCCGGCCAGCCGGATAATTCGGCCATACTTTGGCCGGATAATCCGCCCCTCCAGCTCAGCAACGGCTACATTTTGGGAGGGGCTATAAATACCCCTCCCCTTCTTCCCCAAGAAGCTGCTCGTCCTGCACAAGAAGAAGACCTCATTTGGAGCCACCAAATCCACAAGATCTCCTCCCTCAACCCACCAAAGTTCTTGATCTTTGGAGAATCGAAGGAGAAGGCCTTGATCTACATCCTCACCGAAGCGATTTGATTTCCCCTCTCATTTGCTTGAGGGCCCCTTGGGTCTTGGGTTCCCTTGTGTCCCTTGACCTTGATTTGTGTGATTGATATCTTGATACTTGTTGATTGTTTGCTTTGTGGTGCTTGGGAGCCTCCAATTCAGTTGTGGAGTTGTGCCCCAAGTTTTGTAAAGGCCAATTCCGCCTTGAGGAATCCCTTAGTGGAAAGTGAGCTAGGCCTTTGTGGCGGAAGCTTGCACCGGAGAATAGGGTGAGCCTTTGTGGCGTTGGTTAGGCCTTTGTGGCAACCACACCCCTCCAACGTAGACGTACTTTCCCTAAAAAGGAAGAAACTACGGGAATTACATCCGTGTCTCCGTGTGCTCCACTCTCGGTTACCTCTATCCTTTATTGCCTTTACTACTTGTATCTTGCCTACCTTGCTAGTTGTCATATAGGTAAATTCACCTTAGTTGCATATCTAGAGAATTTACCTTTTGTGTCAAGCCTAAATTGAAAAAGAATTAAAATTTGAGTAGCACCTATTCACCCCCCCCCCTCTAGGTGCCCATACGATCCGTTCAATTGGTATCAGAGCCTCGGCTCTTTATTTGGGCTTAACCGCCTAAGAGTATGGACACCTCTCCGAGTGAGGGCTCGGGTCAAGTTTCCATGGGTGAGTTCAAATCTTTGGAATCATCCATGACTTCCATGAGATCTCAAATAAATGAGTTGCATGAAATGATAGCGCAACTCATGCAAGCTAAAACTGCTAATGCTTCTCCACCTCCGGAAAAACCCGCTACTCCACAAGTGGAGAATGTGGTGGTTGATGTGGAGGGTGTCGACAAAAATGGCGATGCTAAGTCTTCCACCAAGGGCGACGGGAAAGGTGAATTCTCTCATTGGTATTCACCCGACCCGCCGGTTCCTCATCCTCATATTAACAATAGAGGAGATCCACCTAAGCTTGATGCATTAAACTTTGGTCAATGGCACTATCAAATGATCTCTCATATGCGCAGTTCTTGCATCGAGCTTTGGAGGATCGTTGAGGAAGGATTCAAGGCCGTGGATCCCAACAACATGACAAGAAGAGAGACGGTCGATAGTCAACTCAATGCTACCGCTCTTCACATGATTCAAGTCGCCGTTGGGTCCAAGGACTTGCCTCACATCCAACACTTCTCCACTGCCAAAGAAGCTTGGCAAGGACTCTCCGACGTCTTTGTTGGCAATGAGAGCATGAAGAAAACAAGATACATAGCTTTCTCAAATCAAGCGGAGGGATTCTTCATGATGGATGGTGAGGATCATCAAGAGATGTATAGAAGACTCAAGGCAATTGCCACCACCTTCAAGAACCTCGGTGCTCACCATATTGATGATGAGTGGATCAAGATGAAGTACATTCTTGCTCTCACCCCATATGAGCCCGCGGATGTGAAGAGTGTTCAAGGAAAGCACAACTTCAATGAGATGACCTCCAATCAAGTGATGCAAGAGATTCAAGCCTACAAGGTTTCCGCACAAAATGCGGAAGATGCTCGTGCTCGTGCCATAGGAATGCAAAGAAGCTCTAATCTTGCATTAAAAGCAAGTGTGGTTGAGAAAGAGGTACCTCTTCAAGCAAGCATGGAAGCAAGGCTAGAGATGTGTCCCGAGGACATAAGACATTAGTACAATGAGCACATGGCCTTCTATGAAAAAACCTTTTGGGTTGATCCACACAAGGCTAAAGAAGA
The DNA here is from genome assembly GCA_007115705.1 of Dactylis glomerata. Classification (NCBI taxonomy): domain Eukaryota; kingdom Viridiplantae; phylum Streptophyta; class Magnoliopsida; order Poales; family Poaceae; genus Dactylis; species Dactylis glomerata. The sequence goes on from QXEO01000721.1 coordinate 3,302,720, forward strand.
CAATCAAAGAAGAAGCAAGTCAAGTGGCTATCAAAGGAATGACAACAATGGTCAAAGGGTGAGGACATGCTACAATTGCAATGATAGATTCCACTTTGTTGCCGAGTGCCCTTATGAGAAGAGAGAAGACCATGGTGGAAAGCTCATCCTCAAAAGCAAGACCAAGTCACCATCAAAGAAGCCATTTGTGAAGAAGGGTGGACCAAAGAAGAAACAACCAAAGTTTGTGTTCTTGACTCAAGAAGAGTACTCCGCAAGTGAGAGTGATGAAGAAGAAACCACAACTAGTGAGATGGACGCAATGGCAACCACCTCCACTTCCCCCACATCACTCTTTGAATCCCCCAATGAGGACTCTCTCGTCAAGAACGTCAAGTGCCTTATGGCCAAGTCTTCTGAGGACTATGCTTCCGGTGGATCAAAATGGGTGCTTGATAGTGGATGCACAAGTCATATGACCGGAAGCAAGGAGATTATGACGGAGATGAGGCCTAATGACAACAACATAACCGTCACTTATGGAGACATGTCACAATCCGAGGTATTGGGTCTTGGCAAGGTGGTGGTCGCACCGGATATTTCCCTTGTGGACGTCATGCTTGTTGAGACCCTAGGTTACAATTTACTTTCAGTTCGTGCACTTGGTAAGATGGGCTTTGCCGTCTTCATTGATAATGAAATTGTGGTACTTTTGTGGAGCAAGTTTCTAAAGGTCACTTTCATTGGGCACATTGAAAACAACTTGTATGTGGTGGACTTCTCGGGGAAAACCACTACAAGTGCAATGTGTTTATTTGGAAAGGCCGATGTGGGTTGGCTTTGGCATCGCCGACTAGCCCATGTCAATATGAGAACTTTGCAAAGCCTTCACAAGGGTGGCCACATACTCGGACTAAAAGAGAATGTTTCTTTTGCCAAAGATCGTGTTTGCAGGGCTTGCATTCTAGGAAAAATGCATGATTCTCCCCACCCAAGCAAGACTATCATTTCTTCCAAGAGGATCTTGGAGCTCCTTCATGTGGATCTTTTTGGTCCTCCCTCTCATGCAAGTCTTGGTGGGAAGAAATATTGTTTGGTGATTGTTGATGACTATTCAAGATATACTTGGGTCTACTTCTTTAAGCATAAGAGTGAGACTCAACAAACCGTCATCGACTTTGCCAAGGAAGTTGAACGTCAACATGGGCAAACTATTTTGGCAATTAGAAGTGACAATGGCTCGGAATTCAAGAACTACACCTTAAATGGGTTTCTCAGTGATGAGGGGATACATCATCAATATTCCGCTGCATACACCCCTCAACAAAATGGTGTAGCCGAAAGGAAGAACCAGACTCTTATGGATATGGCTAGGTCCATGTTGGCGGAGTTTAAGTCTCCATACAACTTTTGGGCCGAAGCTATCTCTACGGCTTGTCACTCTTCAAACCGGCTCTTACTCCGCAAAGGCCTAAACAAGACTCCATATGAAATACTCACCGGAAGCAAGCCCAACATCTCCTACTTCTGAGTTTTCGGGTGTAAGTGTTTCTTTCAAAGAAAAGGAGTTCGTTTAGGTAAATTTGATCCGAAAGCAATAGAAGGTATTTTTGTTGGTTATGGTGCCGAATCCCACACTTATAGAGTCTTCAACAAGTCCACCGGACGTGTTGAAGAATCTTGTAGTGTGGTATTCGAAGAGAATGATGGCTCCCAAGGGGGGCGAGATGTTGTTTCTTGTGATGTAGATGATGAAATACCTCGAGAAGCCATAGGAAGAATGGGCGTGGGATTTTTCAGCCCCATTGAGGGACACCTTGTGGCGGACCGAGAAGGACTATGCTCTACTCAAGTGGAGCCTTCATCTTCACAAGCTCAACAAGCCTCTCCCAAGGAAGCAACTAATGCACCAACCGAAGAACAAGACAAGGACCTTCATGAAGAAGAAGGGGCACCACCATCCTCTCCGGTTATCTCAGCCGCCCCCAATTCTTCACAAGACCAAGATCAACCTACTCATGAAGATAATGATGATCAAGGTCAAGTTGATGGTCAAGACGGGGACCAAAATGATCAAGATGATCAAGTGATTCCTGCAAGGTCAAATGAGGAGATCGAAGCCCGTCGCAAGAGAAGAGTTGAAAGAGACTTGGAACTTAAAGGTCATACCCTTGAGAGGGTTATTGGAGATTTAAGGAGCAAAGTGTCAACCCGGCGTCAATTGGCATAATTTAGCACTCATCATGCTTATATCTCCATGGTTGAACCCAAGAAAGTATTTGAAGCTCTTGAAGATCTGGATTGGTTGGATGCTATGTATGAAGAACTCAACAACTTCAAGCGCAATAATGTTTGGGTGTTAGTGGAGAAGCCAAAGGAGTGTCGGAATGTGATTGGCACAAAGTGGATATTCAAGAACAAGCAAGATGAGCATGGGATTGTTGTGAGGAACAAGGCAAGATTGGTGGCTCAAGGTTTCTCCCAAGTTGAAGGAATTGACTTTGGAGAGACTTATGCTCCCGTGGCTCGCCTTGAGTCCATTCGTATCCTTCTTGCATATGCCACTCATCATAATTTTAAGTTGCAACAAATGGATGTTAAAAGTGCTTTTCTAAATGGTCCATTGAAAGAGGAAGTGTATGTTAAGCAACCCCCGGGGTTTGAGGATCTCAACTTCCCGAACCATGTCTACAAACTCCATAAGGCACTCTATGGCCTTAAACAAGCCCCACGTGCGTGGTACGAGCACCTTAGGGAGTTGTTGTTAGACCGTGGGTTTGAAGTTGGGCAAATCGACCCCACTCTTTTTACTAAGAGGGTCAATGGGGAGCTTTTCGTATGCCAACTATATGTTGATGATATTATTTTTGGCTCTACTAACAAAGCTTTTAATGATGAATTCTCAAAGCTTATGACCGATAGGTTCGAGATGTCTATGATGGGCGAAATGAAGTTCTTTCTTGGTTTTGAAATCAAGCAATTGAAAGAAGGGACTTTCATTATTCAAGCCAAATATGTCCAAGACATGCTCAAGAGGTTCAAGATGAAGGAACTACATGGGGCCGCCACACCAATGGCCACTAAATGTCATCTTGATCTAGATCCCAATGGTAAAAACGTGGATCAAAAGGTATACCGTTCTATGATCGGTTCGTTGCTTTACCTTTGTGCATCTAGACCCGATATTGTGTTGAGTGTAGGTGTGTGTGCAAGGTATCAAGCCGCTCCTAAAGAAAGCCACCTTATGGCGGTTAAGAGGATCTTTCCATATTTGGTTCATACCCCAACTTATGGGCTTTGGTATCCCAAAGGCTCGGATTTCTCTCTTTGTGGCTTCACGGATTTGGATTGGGCCGGTGACAAGGATGATAGGAAATCAACCTCCAGAGCTTGCCAATTTCTTGGTAGGTCTTTGGTGTGTTGGTCTTCTAAGAAGCAAAATTGTATATCTCTCTCCACCGCCGAAGCCGAATACATTGCCGCTGCTAGTGGATGCACTCAATTGTTATGGATGAGGCAAACTTTAAAGGAATACGGTGTCAATTGTGACAAAGTGCCTCTTTTATGTGACAATGAGAGTGCTATCAAGATCGCCTATAATCCGGTGCAACATTCAAGAACCAAGCATATTGATATCCGGAATCATTTCATTAGAGATCATGTTGCCCGTGGTGATATTGAGCTTGCATATGTTAGCACCAAGGATCGACTTGCCGATATATTCACGAAGCCTCTTGATGAAGCAAGATTTGGATATTTGAGGAATGAGCTAAATATCATTGATTCAAGGAGTGTGGCTTGAGCATCTTGCAAATACACCTATATTTCAATGCTTGTTTGGTTTAGGTGTGGGCATGGAGATAGGGGGAGTGCGGTCCTAATTAATTGGGCTATCCCTCCCCCCATAATGCCAATAGTAATCATATCATTCTCTTAATATCATTTTGTGATATATGAGCTTCAATGACGAGTAGTGGTTATGGACCCAAGATACATCTTCGCGGTCCAATGCCATAACACTCAAACATGGTGGCTTCGGCCACCGACCTCTTCTTTTCGAAGAGTTGATTCCTTGCATATCTTATTTGAGGTCTTGGTGTTCTCTCTTGGTGATGTTTCTTAATTTGATATGGGAAGGCACTTGCATTGGTTTTTTTCGTTGATTTGCTCTTGCAATGTCAAGTGCCGAGAACCACTCCTTGCTTGCTCTCTCACCTAAGCCATCCTATCTCAAGACATCTAATCTTTGCACACAAGTTCAAATTTTTCGTCAAAACAACATCTGTTTTTGAAAATTTCAAAGCTGCTCAGTTTTCTGGCTCCAGGCCGGAATATCCGCCCCCTGGGCGGAATATCCCGGGGGGCGGATTATCCGCCCCCCGTGCCGGATAATCCGGCCGGAGTGTCGGCTAGGTATAAAAGGGGCGGGTCAGGCTGCCCTCTGGGCAGTTCCAACCCTAACCCCCTGGTCTTCCCTGCCACCGCCGCCGCCTCTCCGCCGCCGCCACCGGAGCTCCGGCCATCCCCTTGGCCGGATTTCGCCGGAGGTTGCTCTCCTCCACCTTGGGAGGGCTTTCACCAAGCCGATTTTGCAATGGATGTGGGTATTGCTCATCTCCCCTCTCTAGGGTCTTGTATGATTTTACCCATGATTTTTGCTTGGTGTTTAGTCCTCCACTTGTTGTTCTTGGCTATCTTGAATCATGTTGTATGGCTCTCTCTCCCCGATCTATCAAATTGTAGGCTGCAGCAACTGTTAGAAAATTTTTCGAGGGGGCCGGATTATCCGGCCCCTGGGCGGAATATCCGGGGGGCCGGATTATCCACCCCCCCTGGTCGGATAATCCGGCCTGGGATTTCACTGTCATAATTTTTCTCTATTGCTGCCCTCAATTTGATTTTTTTGGTGAAGTTTGTTTGTTCATACTACATGATTCTTTGATCCTTTCCGTAACTCGTGTGCATATGCTTATCCCCATGCTCTCCTTGCATCTCTCTTTCACAGGTGGTTCGGGTATGCCGAAGCGCAAGCGCCGGTTGATTCGGAATGAGGAAGGAGTTCTAGTTGATGAGGTTGCAATCCGTCAGCAACAGAGGGAGGCTGCTAGGAAAGCTGAGAAAGAAAAGGCTGCCAAGGCTCAAGCTCGTCGTCGCAAAGGCAAGGCTGCACAAGCACCACATATCAACTACAAGAGCATGCCAGAGGCCGAGTACATTCTTGTGCGGCGCAACAATTGGTATGCCACACCAAGAGATGAAGATATTGAGGACCGTGGTTTCTGGAATGAAGAGCAGTAGGGCATTTTCCGTGATGTCTATGAGCCTTTCAAGAATCCGTGTCGACCGATGCACCCTATTGACTTCGATCACCTTCGCAGCAAGACCTATTTCGATGAAGCAGTTTCTGTGGTGGAGAGATTGGGATTGTTGGGGTTGGATAGCATTCAGTGCAACTATAACCCTGGCCTCATCAAGCAGTTCTATGCTACTCTTGTGATCTTGCCCAATGCTCAGAAGTCTATGAAGTGGATGACTGGAGAGCATGAGTGTACATCAGACTTCTCTACGTTTGCCTCTCTCTTGGGGTATGCGTATAATGGAGACCCTCCAGTGGGTCGCCGTATTCACAATCCGGGGACCAAGCCTGACAAGGACAAGCTCTATGACCTCTATGACTCCACAGGTGTTGTGGGCTTCATCAATGGCCTACATCCTCTTTATGATCAGCTTGTTGATGCTCCTAGTTGATGTGGGAGTTTGGCAGTCCTTGTGCGTGGTGAATAACCAGCCCGTTGGGAACCCCAAGAGGAAGGTGTGATGAGTATAGCAGCTGGTTTTCCCTCAGTTAAGAAACCAAGGTATGTCGATCTTGGAGAGGAGAGACAAACGACTGAAGGTGATGCTTGCTAGCTTGCGACAGCTTCAGACAATTTATATATGGCACCTCGTCCAAGCTTTGCTTGCTAGCTGCAACGCAGAACCTGCACACAACACAACCAAGTACTTCGTTCCCAACTTGCGATGAGGTTGTCAATCTCACCGGTTTGCTTGAAACAAAGGTTATGAGCGTATCGAGTGGAAAACAATAGAGTATGCGAGTAAAGTAAACAGTGCGAGTAAAGTAAACAGGTGATAGCAATATGATGGAAATAGGACCGGGATCCACAGTTCACTAGTGGTGTCTCTCCATAAGATAAATAACACATGTTGGGTAAATAAATTACAGTTGGGCAATTGATAGAATAAAGATAAACGTGATATGTCAAGAAGATCACTATGAGATTTACTCTGGGCATTACAACAAAATACATAGACCGCCATCCAACTGCATCTATGACTAATAATCCACTTGTGGCGAATCAATCCGAGAACTCCACAAGTATTATGTTGCGAACAACAAATAATTGCATTAAGCAAAGTGTGTAATGTAAACAAAGCATATACCCTTGAGCATATGAATGTTGTTTTCTCCCTAGTAGCAACAACACATCTACAACCTTAGAGATTTCTGTCACTCCCCCAGGTTAAATAGAGGCATGAACCCACTATCGAGCATAAATACCCCCTCTTGGAGTCACTAGCAACTACTCGGCCAAGATAGCTACTAACAACGGAGAGCATGCAAGATCATAAACAACATAGAGATAACAAAAGATAATATTCAGTATAGCAACTCAATCATAAACACCAATATTCATCGGATCGCAACAAACCAAACATGTAGAATTACATAACGGTGATCTCAATCATGTAAGGCAGCTCATGAGATCTAAACATGAAGCACATGGTGGAGAAGACAACCATCTAGCTACTGCTATGGACCCATAGTCCAAAGGTAGACTACTCACTCATCGCTCCGGAGGCAAGCATGGCGATGAAGAAGACCTCCGGTGGCGATTCCCCTCTTCGGCAGGGTGCCGGGAAGAGCTTCTGGACCCTCCCGATCTTCGGGTCGACGGCGGCGGCGGATCGCGATGTGTTCTGGAAAATTGATCGGGCCCTTAGGTTTTTCCCGTCGGGGGGTCTTTATATGCGAAGGGGCGATGTCAGAGGAGGGGCCAGGTGGCCTCACACCATGGTGGCGCGGGCCAGGGGCTGGCCGCGCCACCCCTGTGTGTGGGCCCCTGGTGGCCCCTCTCCTTCTCTCCTTCGGATCTCTGGAAGCTTCCGGGTAAAATAAGACTTCAGGAACTTGTTTCGTCCAATTCCGAGAATATTTCCTGTGTATCACTTCTGAAACACAAAAACAGCAGAAAACAGGGAACTGGCACTGTGGAACTTGTTAATAGGTTAGTTCCGGAAAATGCATAAAAGTGCCACGAAGTGTAACGAAACATTAGGCAAATGGTGTAAAAACAAGCATGGAGCACCAAAAATTATAGATACGTTGGAGACGTATCAAGCATCCCCAAGCTTAACTCCTGCTCGTCCTCGAGTAGGTAAGTGATAACAAAAGAATAATTTTTGAGGTGACATGCACCTACACAATCTTGATCATATATGTAAGCATTTGTGAGCTGGGATCATAAGAACTTAAAACATGGGCATGAAAGATATAATCTTGACAATAAGAACTTAGCAACCATGTTGTAAACATGCAAATGAACACAAACAAAAGATCATGAAAATGAAACAATGAAAGTCAAACGTGTGTTCAAATCATAAGGAAAAACATACAAATGGTTTTCAGCTTGTCCTTCAAAGAGAGCAAAACATAAGTGCATAGGACACCTTCAAGTTTAAGAGGGCGACTAGATACAAATAATTTAAGAACAAGTGAAACCAACAATATGAATCAATCAATGAACTTTGGGACAATGCATATTACACTAAGAATGACAACTATGCTCTCTTAATGGTGCATAAAGATAGAAGGTGGTGACTCAACATAAAACTAGAAGAAATACCCTTCGCAGAGGGAAGCAGTGATTGCAAGTTTTATAACCTTCAAAAATTATGGTACTTACCGGCTTTGAGCTCTCATTGCCCCCATCATAAGCATCTTGAATGGTTAAAGTTAATGCGAGAACAATTATGATGCATATGCTTGACAAATCATAAGTTGAAAACCTCGTGCCCCGTGAATACGAGTACCCAAACCTCATACTACTTTACTTAGAGTCCCAAGCAAGGCTCTTGTCATTGTAAGTATATGCATATCATTGAGAACCGCCAATTGGGTACCTCCGTGCCCGATGACATGGAACAAGCCCACACCAAAATGACAGGACAAGCAGACAATGAACACCTCGACATCTCTTTTATTTGCCTTTTGTTTAGATTTTTATTGTGAGATGCGTCGTCGAATGTTCACCATGGGTATGCTACAAATTTCCACCATGAATTATGCATGGCTTAGATTAGCGGCCTGGCGTTTCCCTAACACATATACAAACTCCATGATCCCCACAAGATTCCCAATTCATTTCACACCGTGGGCATCCATAAACAAAAGATCACGATATCAACTCAAATAAGAAGTGCAATGTTGAAAGCTTGCCCATGACTGCATGGCTGGGCTAGTCTCCAACTTACAACTTGCAAGCATAACAACTCAACATAAGAGACCACAATGTCAAATTTTTAAGAACAGGAAAAAGTAAAGTGTGCCTTCCGGTTCGTGAGAGCTTTACTGACCGAATTTCGCATAACACCGGTAAGAGTTTAATTTGAAGAGAAAATAAAAGCAAGTCAAATTTACTTGGAATAGCAAATTGCTAGTAGGTATGTGTGGTGGACACTTTGGAAAACTTTGGCTTTTAGGAGTTGGATGCACGAGTAGAGCTCATACTCAGTACAAGGCGAGGGCTAGCAAAAGACTGGGAGCGACCAACTAAGAGAGCAATAATGGCCATAATCATGCAAAGCGACAAAGCGACATTAAAAAAAACATAAGATGGCATCAAAAGTCAAAAACTAAATGATCATAGAGGCTATTGGTGACTTTTTAAGAGTCTAACATATGTGAGCATGCGCCAAGTCAACCCAAATAAAGCATCAAGGAGAAAACCAAAATAATGCTTCCATACAATAAAAACAACGCATGATTTTTTCAAAGGCTCATTAAGCAATCTCAGTTATTTGAGACAAGTCATGCTACAGCAAAACCACTAAGCATACTATCAAAAAGACATTAAGCATGACATGAAAAAGCCTAAGCCGCAGTCTACACAAGCTCCTTCTTGTACCACTATTTTGCACAAAGCTTTTTCTCTTTTCCAACACCATTTGAAATTTTTAAAGACACTTCTTTTGATGAAAACCAATAAAGATCAGAGGCAAAAATACACCTTGATGAAAATATATGACAAGGTCTGAACGCAAATCAAGGCGAAAACTGAAAACCAAAAGCAGTAGCAAAAAAAGAAGAACACCCGGTGAAATTGTAAGAATGAAAAACGGAGTGTTCTTGGCAAATGAAAAGCAAGGCAACTTCTCCAAAAAGAAATTTGTTGGGGTCCAACCATTTATTGCAGCAAACAAACAAACTAAACTAACTAAGAAAACTAAAACAACTGACGCTCCAAGAAAAACACATAGTGCATGAAGCAATAAAAATATAGTGTGTTGAAAGGTGACCTGATTTTTGCCGATGAAGAAGGGGTGCCTCGGGGGCATCCCCAAGCTTTGATGCTTGTACTTCTTGGATATTTCTTGGGGTGCTGGGCATCCCCAAGCTTGAGCTTTTGTCCATTCTTCAACTCATCTCATCATTCTCCAATCCCTACACTTGAAAACTTCCTTCATACAAAACTAAACACAATTCTATTAGCAACATTAGTGCAAGCATAACATATAATCAACCTCTTTTTGCTTTAGGTTTCAACTCAAAACCACCACATATATAGTAAATACTACTGTAGCAACTTCTCTAAAAGTTCCGTGATCAAAAGAACTCAAAAGAAAGCGATAAAGTGGCAAACACAAATATTGGCAGAAATCTGTCAAAACTGAACAGCTGACAAAGGTCGAATTTTCGAGGGGTTTTCTGTTGCTCAAATCAAAAAGTGTTCAACTAACGAAAGTTTGGATATAACCTGGGGCATATGCACAAGAAATCTCAGGTCCAAAAGATATACAGAGAATTTATACGAATTTTTACGGTGCAGCACCGAAAATAGTTTCAGGACAGCAACATCCCCAAATCTTTACCTCACTCGAATTAGAGGCTTCTCTTGGCACAAAAACGAAATAAACAAGATAAGGAGCGGTCATTATAGTAGTAATGACTTCCAAGACTTAAATAAAAGAAAAAGTACTGAAAGTAAAAACATTGGGTTATCTCCCAAGAGTGCTTTTCTTTAACGCCTTTGAGCTAGGCGCAGAAAATTGCGAATCAAGTAACATCAAGTGATGAAGCATCAAACTCATAATTTGCTCTAAGAATAGAGTCAAAAAGTAATTTCTTTCTTTTCCTAGGGAAGTGTTCCATAACTTTCTTTAGTGGGAATTGATATTTGATAGTGCCTCCCTCATATCAATCATAGCACCTACAGTTCGAAGAAAGGGTCTTCCCAAAATAATAGGACATGAAGCATGGCATTCAACGTCCATAACAAGAAAATCAACGGGAACAAGGTTATTGTTAACCACAATAAGAACATCGTTAATTCTTCCCAAAGGTTTCTTCTTAGCAACATCAGCAATAGGAACATCAAAATAATATTTTTCAAGCGGTGGTAAATCAAGCATGTCATAAATCTTTCTAGGCATGATAGAAATACTAGCACCTAGATCACATAAAGCATGGCAATCAAAACCATTAACATGCATATCAATGATGGGTTCCCAACCATCTTCTAACTTCTTGGGAACAGAAGCTTTTTGCTTCAACTTTTCATCCCTAATTTTTATGAGAGCATTGGTAATATGCTTAGTAAAAGCAATATTTAGAGAACTAGCATTGGGAGTCAAAGCAAGCTTTTGCAAGAATAAAATTACTTCAGATATATTGCAGCCATCAACATCAAAATCATTAAAAGAAGTAGAGCTATCATCTCCCACACTCCGAAAATTTTTAGCACTTTTTTGAGAAAAAGTTTTGGCAGTTTTAGGCTTTTTAACACAAGGAGTGGGAGTTTTCTTTACCCCAATCAAAGTAAGAGGATTGCTAGCATTAGGAGCAACATCATTAGAGGTAGTAATGGTACATACCTTCATTTCTCTAGCCATCTCATCTTCTCTTTCCCACCTGGCATGCAATTCCGCTAACAATCTAATATTTTCATCAATTCCAACTTGAATAGCATTAGCGGTAGCAAAAACATTGTTCTCTTTCGCATCATTAGGTAACACTTTTAATTTCAGAAGTTCAACATCATGAGCAAGGCTATCAACTTTAGAAGCAAGAATATCAATTTTGCCTAACTTTTCCTCAACAGACTTGTTAAAAGCAGTTTGCTTACCGATGAAGTCCTTGAGCATTACCTCAAGCTCGGAGGGCGCGGCCCTAGCGTTGTTGTCGGAATTACCATAAGAGTTACCATAACCATTACTAGAAGGATACGGCCTATAATTGTTACTAGCAAAATTGTTCCTATAAGCATTGTTGTTAAAATTATTGTTTCTAATGAAATTCACATCAACATGCTTTTCTTGAGCAACCAGAGAGGCCAAAGGAACATTATTAGGATCAACATGAGTCCTATCATTAGCAAGCATAGCCATAATGGTATCAATCTTATCATTCAAGGAAGAGGTTTCCTCAACAGAATTTACCTTCTTACCTTGTGGAGCTCTCTCGGTGTGCCATTCAGAATAATTTACCATCATGATGTCGAGTAGCTTTGTTGCGGCGCCCAAGGTAAGGGACATAAAAGTGCCTCCAGCAGCTGAATCAAGTAGGTTCCTTGAAGAAAAATTTAGTCCTGCATAAAAAGTTTGGATAATCATCCAAGTAGTCAGTCCATGAGTGGGGCAATTCTTTATCATAGATTTCATTCTTTCCCAAGCTTGAGCAACATGTTCATTGTCAAACTGAGTAAACTTCATAATTTTGCTACGCAAAGATATAAACTTAGCAGGAGGATAGTATCTACCAATAAAAGCATCCTTACACTTAGCCCATGAATCAATACTATTCTTAGTCAAAGACAGCAACCAATCTTTAGCTTTTCCTCTCAAAGAAAAAGGAAACAACTTGAGCTTAATAATATCACTATCAACATCCTTATATTTCTGCATCTCACATAGCTCAACAAAATTGTTGAGATGAGCTGCAGCATATTCAGTACTAGCACCAGAAAATTGCTCTTTCATAACAAGGTTCAACAAAGCAGGCTTAATCTCATAAAAGTTTGCAGCAGGAGCAGGTGGTGCAATAGGAGTGCAGATAAAATCACTATTATTTGTGCTAGTAAAGTCACACAACTTGGTGTTTTCAGGATTAGCCATTTCAGCAAAATGAATGTAAACAAGTAAAAACAACTACTAAGGGTTCTAATTTTTTTGGGTTTTTGATATAAAACGATGCAGGTAAAATAAATAAAGTAAAGCAAAACAATAACAAAGTAAAGGATGTGCGTGCGAAAACTCCCCTCGCAGAAGTCTTCTACTTCCTCTCCGGCAACGGCGCCAGAAAAACAGCTGATGCTCCTAGTTGATGTGGGAGCTTGGTAGTCCTTGTGCGTGGTAAATAACCAGCCCGTTGGGAACCCCAAGAGGAAGGTGTGATGAGTATAGCAGCTGGTTTTCCCTCAGTTAAGAAACCAAGGTATGTCGATCTTGGAGAGGAGAGACAAACGACTGAAGGTGATGCTTGCTAGCTTGCGACAGCTTCGGACAATTTATATATGGCGCCTCGTCCAAGCTTTGCTTGCTAGCTGCAACGCGGAACCTGCACACAACACAACCAAGTACTTCGTTCCCAACTTGCGATGAGGTTGTCAATCTCACCGGTTTGCTTGAAACAAAGGTTATGAGCGTATCGAGTGGAAAACAATAGAGTATGCGAGTAAAGTAAACAGTGCGAGTAAAGTAAACAGGTGATAGCAATATGATGGAAATAGGACCGGGATCCACAGTTCACTAGTGGTGTCTCTCCATAAGATAAATAACACATGCTGGGTAAACAAATTACAGTTGGGCAATTGATAGAATAAAGATAAACGTGATATGTCAAGAAGATCACTATGAGATTTACTCTGGGCATTACAACAAAATACATAGACCGCCATCCAACTGCATCTATGACTAATAATCCACTTGTGGCGAATCAATCCGAGAACTCCACAAGTATTATGTTGCGAACAACAAATAATTGCATTAAGCAAAGTGTGTAATGTAAATAAAGCATATGCCCTTGAGCATATGAATGTTGTTTTCTCCCTAGTAGCAACAACACATCTACAACCTTAGAGGTTTCTGTCACTCCCCCAGGTTAAATAGAGGCATGAACCCACTATCGAGCATAAATACCCCCTCTTGGAGTCACTAGCAACTACTCGGCCAAGATAGCTACTAACAACGGAGAGCATGCAAGATCATAAACAACATAGAGATAACAAAAGATAATATTCAGTACAGCAACTCAATCATAAACACCAATATTCATCGGATCCCAACAAACCAAACATGTAGAATTACATAACGGTGATCTCAATCATGTAAGGCAGCTCATGAGATCTAAACATGAAGCACATGGTGGAGAAGACAACCATCTAGCTACTGCTATGGACCCATAGTCCAAGGTAGACTACTCACTCATCGCTCCGGAGGCAAGCATGGCGATGAAGAAGACCTCCGGTGGCGATCCCCCTCTCCGGCAGGGTGCCGGGAAGAGCTTCTGGACCCTCCCGATCTTCAGGTCAACGGCGGCGGCGGATGGCGATGTGTTCTAGAAAATTGATCAGGCCCTTAGGTTTTTCCCGTTGGGGGGTCTTTATAGGCGAAGGGGCGATGTCAGAGGAGGGGCCAGGTGGCCTCACACCATGGTGGCGCGGGCCAGGGGCTGGCCGCGCCACCCCTGTGTGTGGGCCCCTGGTGGCCCCTCTCATACTCTCCTTCGGATCTCTGGAAGCTTCCGGGTAAAATAAGACTTCAGGAACTTGTTTCGTCCAATTCCGAGAATATTTCCTGTGTATCACTTCTGAAACACAAAAACAGCAGAAAACAGGGAACTGGCACTGTGGCAACTTGTTAATAGGTTAGTTTCGGAAAATGCATAAAAGTGCTACGAAGTGTAACGAAACATTAGGCAAATGGTGTAAAAACAAGCATGGAGCATCAAAAATTATAGATACGTTGGAGACGTATCACTTGTCCGCATTTTCAGAGAGAACATTGCTCCTAGTGGTGGTAACAATGATGTCATTCGGACCTCGCTTGTTGACCTTCTCTCTCTTGCTCATGAGTGTGCCACTTCGACTGACCCGGATGAGGATTTTACTCTTGATGTGATGGATTTCATCTTCTATGAGATCAAGGATGCTATCGTTCAGAGGAACACCGTGCCATATGCTCCCTACATCATGCTCCTCATCAAGCATGTACTTGGAGATTATGATATCCATGATGATAGTGTGGAGCACTTAGTCAAGAAGATGTATGTCAAGAGGAAGAAGACTACTGCTCCAGCAGCTGCATATCCTAGCACCTTCATGGCTGATGCGAGGTCGAGTGCTTCTACTCGTGATCAGAGGGCTGCTGCATCTGCTATGTCCAGGGAAGTGAGGAAGCTCAGCTGGTTTGAGAGGAACGTTCTCTGCATGAAGGTTGAGATCCACCGTGAGAACTACCAGGCCTATGTTGAGAGGAAGAACATTCAGAACACTCAGCAGCTGATCCTTCACCGTCTCAGTGGTGCTCAGACCGCCGATCCCACTCCTACTGCTCCTACGCCCTATGAAGCTTGGAACACCGATCGCTACAACTGGGTTTATATGCAGAAGCATCTCTTTGATGCTCCAGATGCTCCCACAGGAGATACTCATCTAGAGGCCGAGGAGGACTTTGAGGATGAAGATGCTGGAGGTGATGAAGATGCTGAAAAAGATGATGGTGATGGCGGAGATGATTATGCTGAGGACTCCAACGACATCGGTGATTGGGAGGATTGATTCCTCGGGGCGTGTAGCATCACTCTTCTCCCTTTTTGGTGTCTTCATGCCAAAGGGGGAGAAGTAGTTCTATTAGGAGTCTTACGGGATTTGCATGGGTGGAAACACAAGCTTGCGCGTTTATCATTCCTTTGGCGCTTGTGTTTCTTCTTATTTTACTTGTCTTAAGTTTGGAACTTCCTGTGGTTGAACTTCGTGTGGTTTATTTGCTACCATGGTGTGTATGAGACTATGTTATATGTTCTATATGTGCCATGTGGATCATTATGTTTGTTCACTTATGTTTTTGTGAGCTCATGGTTTATGGGTGAGATGGCTATGGAATTATTGTCCGGTTTCTCGTCATTATCATATTCGGAATTCCATATTGATTGAGTTATCCATGAAAAGGTATGCCTCCTACAAACTCATTTGTGTAGATGCACACATTTAGAGGGAGCTTTATTTCTTGCTCAAATATTTGTTGTTTGAAATATTCGATCTCTATTGCAAATCCTAGTGTTGTCATCTAACACCAAAAAGGGGGAGATTGAAAGTGCAAACTTTGTATCCCTCGTGTTTTGTGTGTTAGATAACAACATTAGGAATTTTAAGTGTGTGTTAAGTGGTGCAGATTTTACAGCTCAAGAATTGACGAAGTCACTGGGTTTGTTCCAGGCCGGATATTCCGGCCAGGGGGTCGGATAATCCGCCCCCCGGTGAGAGCTCAAAAAACTGCTAAGGACTTGGTCGGCGTCATGCAGTAATGGGGCCGGATATTCCGGCCAGGGGGCCGGATAATCCGCCCCCCCTTCGACGACCTCATAATTCGGCTAAGGACCTGGGTCGGCGTCACCCAGTAAAGGGGCCGGATATTCCGGCCAGGGGGGCGGATAATCCAGCCAGCCGGATAATCCGGCCATACTTTGGCCGGATAATCCGCCCCTCCAGCTCAGCAACGGCTACATTTTGGGAGGGGCTATAAATACCCCTCCCCTTCTTCCCCAAGAAGCTGCTCGTCCTGCACAAGAAGAAGACCTCATTTGGAGCCACCAAATCCACAAGATCTCCTCCCTCAACCCACCAAAGTTCTTGATCTTTGGAGAATCGAAGGAGAAGGCCTTGATCTACATCCTCACCGAAGCGATTTGATTTCTCCTCTCATTTGCTTGAGGGCCCCTTGGGTCTTGGGTTCCCTTGTGTCCCTTGACCTTGATTTGTGTGATTGATATCTTGATACTTGTTGATTGTTTGCTTTGTGGTGCTTGGGAGCCTCCAATTCAGTTGTGGAGTTGTGCCCCAAGTTTTGTAAAGGCCGATTCCGCCTTGAGGAATCCCTTAGTGGAAAGTGAGCTAGGCCTTTGTGGCGGAAGCTTGCACCGGAGAATAGGGTGAGCCTTTGTGGCGTTGGTTAGGCCTTTGTGGCAACCACACCCCTCCAACGTAGACGTACTTCCCCTAAAAAGGAAGGAACTACGGGAATTACATCCGTGTCTCCGTGTGCTCCACTCTCAGTTATCTCTATCCTTTATTGCCTTTACTACTTGTATCTTGCCTACGTTGCTAGTTGTCATATAGGTAAATTCACCTTAGTTGCATATCTAGAGAATTTACCTTTTGTGTCAAGACTAAATTGAAAAAGAATTAAAATTTGAGTAGCACCTATTCACCCCCCCTCTAGGTGCCCATACGATCCGTTCACCCGGCTAAATATATCTTAAGCCTTGTGACACCTCCACTTTTCACCGTGAGGCCGCAATAATTGCACTTGAAACCTCCATGAAATTACCTTATGTGCTCCATGCGTATGATAAACCATCGTCAGCTGACCATGCGTAAATACAAGCCAGTGTTAAATTAGATTATGTATGTATGTATGTGAAATGATAAACAATTATCTGCATGAACATGTAAAATACATAGTATTCTTAGCAGTACAAAATACACAATGATTTACTTCCAATTTATTATGAGAGCACCATTAAATACAATCTATTGCTACTAATCTACATGTTCAGCGCTACTACAATATGATTATAAAATAAACTACTCCCTCCATTCCATATTTTTTTACTCAAATTTTTGCCTAAATTCGCATGTATCTAGACTAAAAGAGACTTCTTAGTCTCAAGAAACAAAGAAGTTTTATGTTGAACACTTCTCCATATGAGGTTATCTTCATGACTCTCTGACACAATCTTCAGTTGAATGATCCCGTGTGGCTACGTGCCATAGAAGATCGTGCTAGTGAATGGATTGAGAATTTGGCGTACTTGTGTGGCTAGGTTCTTGCATGATTCTTAGACCCAATTACTAGTGGCGCATGCATGTATATAGCACGCCACTAGTAACTTGTGTTCCATTGTTCCCAAATCCCAATTCCAAAAGTTAGAAACGACTACGACCCTGTTTCTTTTTATTTCATTCACCCATCTCTCCTAAGATAATTCCTTCCACTCCTTTCTCCCTCTTCTTCACCACTATCGAAGACGGCCACCATTGTGGCGTAGAAGAAGATCAACCTCCATGCTCGCGTACTCCTCGCTAATGGAATTATACAGAGATGCCGCTAATTTTCCTATTACACCTTCCTTCTCCATGGGCTCTCCACAGCCTCTTCACTGACCATCATAGTCATTGTCTCGTCTCTATCCTCGAACTCCAGGACCGTGCGCAGACACGATGGTTTCATCCAGGACCTGCTCTGTGATTCCGTGGCATTTCTGTTACAAGCCATTAGTATCTATGTTACTAGTGTCATGTCTATGTTACTAGTGGCGTGTCATAGACATGCCACTATTATGTCAATTAACAGTGACGTGTCTGAGACATGCCACGCCGGTATCAAATACGAGTAGCGTAACACCAATGGTGTGCTGCAAATACGTCGCTAATGGCTATTTGGTAGCACCACTAGTAGTCTATTTCCTACTAGTGTGTGACACATCTACAATTACTTCCTATAAAGCAAAACACTACTAAGTGCAATTAATGTTACTCTATACTTCATACAAGTTATCCACATCACCTATTTCTTCAATCAATTTTCCATGTCAACTCAACTAACAATCAATAATGATAGCTTATCTTAACATGCAACCTATCCACCTCATCTATATTTTTTCATCCAATTCTCCACATCACCAATTTTTAAACATCAAATATGAACATTTTTATGTCACACAAATTTAGCACTATTTTTTCATTATGGAATCTTGCATATGTCTACAAACAACTCTATGTTTTATGTATTTTATACAATTTCATTTATACAATAGAGTTCCTTAAAAGACTCTTGATGTAACTCGCACAGTATCGTTCTAGTAATAGTAAGAAGAGACAACCATGCATGATCGACAACGTGGCGATCAGCCTTGTGTGCGGGTTGGATTTTTTCGAAATGGGGAAGCCCCTGCATCAAAATGATGCATATTCCTTTGAGTGCGGGTTGGATGGATATGAACTCACACAAGTATCCAACAGAATGGTGATTGGTTATCTTAGGGTTGTTGATTTTGTGTTGTAAGCAGGTCATGTTGTTGTGTGGCCATGATACTAAATTTGATGGCGAAAACAATCATATGTCGACCACAGTTAGGCGGAACACTGAATTGGTTTGACTACTAACTAACTGGATAGTTTATATGATAATAACGACATATATATATGTGGACATGGAGTGCTGAAATATTCCATGATTTACACCAGCAGTTTTTGTAAGAAATCGCAGTAGTTGGAGTTTGAAAATTTCCATCAATAGCAATACATGATCGTCGTCACTTGTCGTCTCCATTTGTCAAGTTCAGCAACAGTCGTTGATATGGGAATAACACCTGATCCAAAGCTACAATATATTAAAACGTTCACCTGACTTGAGTCTGCTTAGAGTTTTCTATGTTCTTTGTAGTTTATTGTCTGTTTCATAGTGCCGGCTATCTTTTCATTGCCAACATGCCGAAGATCGACGATTTTGGAAATTCCACTCACACTCCTGCACACATGAATCATAGCAGCCATGGGATCTGAAGGCCTCACCTTTTCATATCCTTTGTGTGTGTCAGCATGATTACACAAGGAATCGAGCAAGCAAGCTACACAATTATAATACTAGGAGCCAGCCTCCCCTTTTTCCAATGTGTACTTTGTGTTAGACAAAGTCGCACACATTGGGATACCTTTGTCTTAGCTTTACTTTGCATCCTCATGGCTCTGACCGTCCTGTACTTATTATATTCTCCTCGTGCCGTATCAACGTCATGCTATCATAATTTCTATTCAATTCTTGCTATCATAATTTCTATTCAATTCTTGCTATCATTCACCACATATACACATGCCGTCCAAAGTTTTCCGTTTTTTGTTTTTTCATTCAGAGGTCGACGGATGGATGGATGGCAAATGGCAATTCCCAGCACTGTGGCCTACTAAGATTCATATAAATCTCTGTAACATCACATGATGCAGCAATCAAGAGAGATCGATTTTTCCTTGGTTTGTTCGTTGGTATTTCTTTGAATTGGAAGTACCTTTCAGCGTGGTGTTGGTGTAATAATTTGACACGGCACGGCACTACATGATGTGGATTACGGCCATCTTCTAGGCCCATTTTTTAGGTTCTCCCTAAGCTTAGCTTCCTCAGAATAATCATTATTCAGAGTGCTTGATAGGACGTGCTTTCAGTCGCCCCCTCGGTCTTCCTATCAATCGCTTTCTTCCTCAGAAAACGAAAGGATCAGTGCAGGCAATGGTGTTTAGAATTGGTTTTCTTACAGAGTTTCCCTGTTTAAGCAGTGATGATCCCAAACTGTACTGTTTTTCTTGACTTCTTATTGCTTATATGTATGTGTTTCTTCAGGCAATTTTTCCTTGATAAGGATATAGACTTACACTGATTTGAGGTTTCAGTTTTACCAAATTTGGAATCACCTTGCCTGAACTGAATCATCTTCTCAACCAATTAAAATAACTCCCGCCAAACCTTTAAGCCAACCCATGTTTAGTCCGGCTGAACAGAAAACAGATGGTAGTGCCAAACCATAATCTGGAACGTGATGCTGGATGTTCATGTCAAATTGGCACTATTAAAACGACATGTCGATGGATAGTGCTATGGTCGCCTCTTGCCAAGGGAATTAACGGCCCATAACGTGTCGCTTCTCTTGGGTTTGCTCGGTTTTCTGTTAAGTGTCAACTTCCGGCATGAAAGAAACCCTGCAAGTTGCTACCTGTCCTGTCATGATCCACTAAACCGACCTTACAAAATACAGAACCCTTGAACATGATTTTTGTTGCTAATTGGTCTCCTTTATTCTGCCATAGCTAGCACACAAGTATATATACCACATAGCGCCAAGAAATCAAGTAATCTGTCGATTAAACAATATTTTTCAATATGAAGGACACATGAATGACAGAAAACTGGACATGATACGATTGAAAAGTAAACCCCTCTTGCTCCCTCATTTATCCGACGAAAATTCAGCGCAATCGCCATGTAACATGTACAAGAACGTTCAGACTTTCAGAGGCTTATGACGCACTCTGTAACCTGACGCTGCTGAAGTTCTCGATCTTTTCCCGGACAGACGACGGGCAGGGGGATGCATGACTGATAACTGGTATTAGGCGTTAAGTGCCAATACTAGTCAACTACCATCATCAATACTTGATGATCGATTACTTACTAAATTTTCCTTCTTATCTTGTTATTACCCTGTGCCACCAACGAGCCGAGGTGCTCCGTTTCAAGTCCGCTTCACATGGTCTCTATTGTGCGGCCGCGATCGATGACGACCGGCCGGACCACGCCGACGGAGGCCTCCAGCAGGTCGCCGGCTGTTTGCGCCTCTTGGGATCCTCCAACTCGGACGTCAGCATCTCGAACATCACCTGCACGTCCTTGTATCCACAGGTCTGCACATCTCCGTGAAGCTTCAGTATGCTGCCTCCACTGCCTGCACGCACGCACGCACCAAAGGAATGGTTTCAGATAAGGGTTTTGTCACTGTCGTGGATTCTCCCCCACACTTTGTTAGTGGGAGAGAAAGCAGGAACTATGCTGGCTTCTTCTACACCTTACAGTTTGGTGGAGGGATGAATGATATGTGATATTTGTTGGCACTCATGCAAATGGAAAGACACTTCGGCTCGCTGTGTAGTACTTCTCTTTTTTCTTGCTATTTTTAAGAATTCATTCCTTTCTTGATTTTTTGTCGCAACAAACTGAATTTATCTATTAAATTAAGACATTACAGTGGAATGAAAAACTTTAAACCAACATAGGCTCTTGATAAGACTAAAGTTGTTTTAAATTCTTTCGAAGTCATAGGTAATAGTATCTGACCATTAAAAAAAGTATGTCATCTTTTAGTTCAGTCATCAACCGTCACATAAACAACAAACAAGCAACTCACTTGGTCGGGCTCTTTACTTCCTCTAATCGAAAATAAGTATCGATACTAAGTTAGTATAAAATCACTGCCACATATTTCCAATCGGAGGGAGTAGTCTGAAATACAAGTTGGCAATTGGGATCATGGGCCTGGCACAAATGGCAAAGACACAAAGGCCTATGTGCTACAGTTCTATCTATTGTTAGACATTGGGGGCGCATATACAATAATGGGCTTTCCCAGGAGATCCAAGTCTAACTGCTGAGTCAAGTGTCTTTTCATTCTTTGGATAAAAAAGGCCGTGTCCTTCATTGCCCAAGAGCACAATAGCATAACAATATTGGTAAGCTACAGAAACCCCTGAAGCTAAGCCACCTGGACAGGGGCGAAACTCCCCTTAGGGCAAGGTAGGGCAGCCGCCCTACCTTAAGTTTTTATGAAAATATTTAGATTCACATGTTTTTTCTGAACATTTTGAGTGATCATACATTAAAAATACATTCCGTATAAGAAAGTTATTCCAATTTTAGTGAATACTGTGTAAAATCGATTTTGAACCAAAAATAGTCTAGTCACCAAACCAAAATTTTCATTACAATATATATCTGTATTTAACAAAAAATGACTCTCACAATTCCTAGATGGGGTATTTAAGTAGGATTTGAGGGTATTTTTGGACACTTCCTACAAACTCTCTTACCATAGATTTTGACCATCGATTTAATGAGTCATCTTGACAATTGCTTAAGAATTTCCATTGTCTTGACTCGCGAGGATCATTTTCTAGGTTTAACATGAATAAGATTCCGTACATTACATAGGTTTATAACGGATAATTATGAATATGAGCATATATATAGGATAATCTTAGCTATTCGTTATACATTCTCAAAGAATCAAACACTTAAGAGATTTTCTTGACATCTGAAAGGCATGTCAAGTTTTCTAAGTTTATCGCCTTATTAAGATAGCATTGCTTTTACCAGTGGCGATGACAAATTTTATAGGGCTTTCTTGATGATAAAGATCATTAAGATCGAGTTGCGCTCCTCGATGGATTCTTGATGACTTGATGATGAGTTACATTGAATTAGGGATATTCAGAAGTCTTTAATCGATAGAATTATTAATATTTGAAAGGTTTTACTCATATTAAAATATGTTTCCATTTCTATTGTACTAAGTGGTTGTATTACAATGATATATGTCATTAATATCTTAGACTATTTATCTTCACATCATCTTTTTTATAATTTGCCCTACCTCAAATTATTTTCGTCCTTCGCCACTGCACCTGGACAAAGAAACAATTCCCAGAAAGAGGAGTACAGATGAACTAGCATCTCATTCTCACCCCAGCGAAAAGGTGAAACAAATGGGTGAAGAGGGACACTGCACTTTCCCAGGAAATTCGATATTCTACTGTGAGATAGCTACCTGCACTCCACTCCGTCATCCTTATCTAGAAACAAAACAATACCCCGGGTTCTCACCATGAAGCTTCTTCACCTCCTTTAGTTTGCACTATGTACAAAAGTTTACCTCGAAGGCACATCAGGACATATGGCTTTTATTCCAAACCTTAAACCAGAAGGATCGAGCACCGCAAGTCTACTCACATGGTGACCTGACTTTATGTCGTTGCAACGGACGGCTGGGGACAAAAAGGAAAGGAGATAGCCCCACAAAGATACAAAAATTTGAAAAGATTGTCATCATCTAGGACCCATCGCAGTGCTAGCTCCAACAGAAAAGACACTAGGAGATAGCCATGGGCAATCCAGTGGTTTGCAACGTTCAGCTGCGAAAGTTTGTTTAAATAAACGTCCTGCCAAGAAATTGAATTACCAAAGATGTCCATCAGATAAGAAGTTTATCTGTTTGTGCATGGGCCAGGCCAGATTTGATTTCTGTAGTACTCCCTTCGTTCCATAATTCTTGACGTGATTGTAGTTCAGATTTAAACTACTGTCATGTCAAAAATTATGGAAACGGAGAGAGTATACTCATAGCTAGAGTCTACCGGTGCTTGGAGCAGTAAGCTCGTAACGTCAATAATTATGGAACTGGGGGAGTATACTCATAGCTAGAGTCTGCCAGTGCTTGGAGCCGTAAGATCGGGTCCTTGACCTAACTTGTAGACAAGTCGGTGGTTAATTTTTTATGGTCGTATCCGTGGACGACACTATCTCCTAATGATTGTGTTGTCGAATGCCACATTTCCACAGAATGATTGGCGGTAACAGACCACTCGTCTTGCACCGTCAGAACCGCAAAAGGCTCGGTTCAGACGGCAAGAGCTGAATTATTGGAACACTTGCTACGATAAGATCTGAAGATCAGACAGGAGAAGCTGCACGGAAATAGTGCACGACGAGCAGAAGAATCCACTTGACACACCGTACTGCCCTTTTCACTAGAGATCTGCTGATTAAAGGTTATTGACTCATTGTACGGCAAAATTAGATGGCACTAATTGCCAGCAGCAGTACTGGTTTGGGACCCCAAATATACATCTTACATCTGATGATCTCTAGTGCACCATCGGCAACCTACCAAGGAATAAGGATGGTACTGGCTGGCAGCATAGTGCTGCTATACTAGTGGCTTCTGTGCTAAGGTACTGGTACTTGCAATGGCAAGATCTCACACTGTTGCTGTGCTGCTAATTCCTCGCAAGTTGCTGTCGAGCCTATACAGTTTCGTACCGACAGGGAGGTTGACTTCCTCGGATGAGCATTCAGTTTGGTGCTCGTGCAAATTGGATTTTCCCCCCTTCCTTCATATTATTGCCTGTGGGGTAACACCTAACTAAAACCTCTGAAATCTCATGGAAATTTTGGGCATGGGTGGCCAGCAACCAAAGAGAACGAGACCAGAAAAGGCTTTTCACATTGGCCCCACATGTTAACGTTAGAATATATCGTGTGAGCAAGATTTTTGGAGGATGCTAGTGCGAGCTGACGAGGTTCAGAGGAGTTGTTTCTAGACTGATTGGACCTTGCAAAGTCCAATCCAATCTACCTAGCAGCAGCATTTTTAGTGGACCAGAATCACATTCCACAATGGATATGAGTCTTGGCTCACGCTGACGAAATTGACAAGTGGTCAATGCCGTAAGGGCGAAGACTGCTGACGGATCTAACTCGGATTAAAGTTAGTTACAGTGCAGTTATTAAGCTGCACAAAACGGCGTCGAACGAAATTCAGTGGTTTTACAGGCTGTAAATAAGTTGGGCAGGTTGAATTATCTATCGCCTAGCAGCTTCAAGAGCATAGAACTCTGATAAGTTGTTCGAATGATAATAACCATGGCTAGGTTATGACTGTTCTGTTCATCTAGGCAATTGCAGTTTAACCTGAATAATCTTCAGCCACACGCATGTTAACTATCTAAATACTGAGTAAGCGAACTCTAGTAATGATCAATGAAACGCAACTGACGCAGCCTCTGAGCAGAGCAACTGATGAGGAGACAGAACTGCATGCGGCGATCGCGACCAAATTAGTCGGGCAACTAAAACTGATCACCTGCTATGTAATTGGCTAAATAGAGTACGCATCTGTTTGCACGCCATACCCACGGATCAATGGGCGGTGATGCTATACTCGATCATGCGTGCAGAGTAAAAGGAGTCGAGGGCGGCGGCGTACCTGTGTTGCGGGCACGGACGCGGGTGGAGACGGCGGCCAGCACGCGGCGCGCCGGGAGGACGACCTTCTTCCGCCACCAGGCCATCACCGCGCGCACCGGCGCCGGAATCCTCGCCGCGGCGGCCAGCCTCGACGCCCACGCGGAGGCCCCCTCGCTCACTGCTGATCCGGGCTTTGATCTCGACTCGATCGCCTCCTCCTGCTGCCACACCGCACGGCTGATGATGCTGTTTATAAGGCAGCGTTGGTGGGTTTGTTTGCACTAGTACTTGGCCGCCGTCGGCGCTCTTCTGAAATTTCCTTCGGCTTGGATTTGTGTGCTCTCCCTTTTTATCTCGTGCCTTTTGTTGGCTCCGGCTTCCTGCTACTCGCACCCTCCCGGGCCCTTTCAAACCTGACCTAATTAAAAAGTTTGTTTCCAAACGAAGAGTTTGAAAGAGGGTCAATAGATATTTTTTTCTTCTAAAAAAGGAAGAGATGCACACTAAATTCAGTGAGTATATACTTCATCCATTAATTATTATAAGACTTTTTAGATATTTTAATATCGACTAGGTACAGATATAAATGAGTGCCCGTTGAAACGCATATAGATATTACATGCATGTTTGAAAAAATCTAAAAGTCTTATAATAATAGTGAAAGGAGCTGAAAACCTTTTAAATAATCCAAAGTGGACTAGATATGGATTAAAATTAGTTACTCCCTCCGATCGGAAATAACTGTCGACAATTTTGTACTAGGATCTCTACTAATCTCTACAAATAATACGGAAAAGCGACCGTTCGTTGGTTGGTACGTACGTCGAGTTTGTTTTGCACTTTGCCCCCTCGAAAACGTGTATATACGCCAGCAGTCCTTACCTCTTATCCTCTCTTCCTCGACGCGAACGGCAAACCGCATCGATGCGCCTACCTCTCTTCTCCCGACGCGAACGTGCTTGGGGCGTGCGGCCCCCTCCATCCTCCTCCCTTTCCTTTGGCGCCCCCCTCCCCGGACTTTGAGGCGTCGCTTGCTTTCCATCCTAGATCTGAAACACCAGGCTGTCCAACCAACGAGCACATCGACCGGCCTCCATTCGTAAGTGATTTCAGATCCACATGAGGTTCAATTAGACGCTGGACGAGATGGTCTGATGGTCTCCCGACGGTCCGCATCCTCTTCCTCATCACCGTTTTTGGCGCCTCTGCTCTACCGTTCTTGGCCTGCCGCTGGAACTGTTTGCGGGAAGTTGGTACAAGAAAAAGGATGCACAAGTGCACGAGGCAGCTGAGGAAAAATCGACTTGGTGGGAGATATAATTGGATCCAAAAAGCAGCGGGGATCAAGCAAGGACGATCAATTTGAAGAAAATATTGAAAGATTTGTTTTTCAACCTTCTAAGATTATAGACTAACACAGGATGAGAATCTCAGCAAGTTTGACAAAAAGAAGAGAGTAGCGAGCATCAGAATAGAGTTGGGACGTCCTCCCATGGTTCCTAGCTTGCGGCTGACCAGCTCGATCAAAACAGCTGCTTGCACCCACCGCGGATAGCACAGGTCGCAGGCTCGCTGCAGCAAGGGTCCGGTTCGTTAATAGACACAGTGGTAGCTCACGAGTCTGATAGCTGCTATTCTTCTCGTGAAAAATCAGAATTGGAGGGAATTCTAAATAGAAATTGAAGATCTTGGTAAAGGATTACTTTCGTTCCTAGAGAGGGAAATATCTGTGCACATCTTTGTGCAAAGCTACCTCTGTTAATTGACTGGAGGGTGTGGCCTTTGATTGCTCAGGTTCATCTACCTACCTGTATTCAAGCTGATGGTTATCCTTACTCTGAGCAACCAGAAGAACAACGTGGGAGCTGTTCCAAGCGGCGCTTCGGATGGCGGGCAGTGCATGTCAGGCCTCGACAATTTTGACGAGCGGAGGTCTCAGTTTGACCGGGCGTTGCAGGGAGGGCCATGGAGACAATGGAGGCGGGCGATGCTCGCCTGCAGGAGACTGATCACGTATGCGATATGCCAGGACCTCAACCTGAATACTCTCTGCTCTGAACTATGCACGCGAAGTGTTGAAGCAAATGACCGAAGGAAAATAGTGCAGTATACACATGTTTCGTTTTTCCAGGCGACAAACTTCCATTTTTTCTACTTTATTAAGGGGAATAGTTCAGGCATTGGATATACAACAATATAGACAGTACATAGATATCATTTTTCTTATTTCACATTTGTTATTAAGACACTGCAACAATTTCCTGTCATTCAAAGAATCAAGAGATGGGTGATAGAGCAAGTACACGCTGAAATAAATTCTTCTCTGTTATCACTTATGAAGAATCATTATTTTCTGAAATGAATTTATAGTGTCTAACCATGGTGAACGGAAGCTACCAAATATATTTGAATTTATATATGTAAGAATGCCATGTTTTTGCTGATCATTCATTTGAAAAGAATTAATTATTTTGCTAAAAAGATTTGTCGAACACTTGTATGTCCGTAGCAACGCACGGGTATTGTGCTAGTCTACTAATAATACGGCTTAAGGTCGTGATGGTCATAAAACCATGGTACGTGAAAAAACCGGATTCATACGTTTTGTACGTCAAAGAGTTTGCTTGGTACGTCAAGAAAACCACGCGCTCGCCCTCTCCTCGACCCCCGCTGAGAAAAAACCCGGAGAAACCACGCGGTCGCCCTCTCCCCCGATCCCCACTTCAATCTCTCCCTATCATCTACATTCGTCGAGAACGATCGAGGAAATCCCAGATCGAACCGAGCCCCTTCCCCTCAACTACCCTCTTCCAAGTCTCCCGAGGCCGAGCTCCGAGACTGTGCGTGCCGAGCCGTCGGGGACGGAGGCCTGATGGAACGCTGCTCGCGGTTGAGGCGTCAGCGAGTTCCCAGCTCTGCCTCTAGCTGCCGGCCACCCTCCTCCACCAGCCGGAGAGCCTCCTCTCTAGGAAGGGCCCCTCCTCCTCGCCGTGGGTGTTCTCCCAGCCAGACGAAGTCATTCAGGCCGAGATCCGGTGTTGGGTGTGAGGCCGCGAGCTGCAGCTTGAACGAGGCGGAGGAGGAGAAGCAGGGGAGGGCCACCTTGCCGAGGATCGAGTGAGTACGACGGGTGAGGAGGATGGCGTCGTCCAGGTTCCATTCTACGGTGGAGAGGAGGGGTTGGAGCTGGACGGCCGCGTTGCTGTGGAGTAGTTCGTGGAGGAGGTCACGAGGATGGCTGATGGTAAATTCTCAAGGTAAGACCGTTGTTAATATCAGCTTCCTTTTACCAAGTTGTTGATGGTAGCAGCTCCATTTGGAGTTCACCTTGGTTCTCGGAATGGCAAACCATTTATGACAATCTGATTATTCGACAACATCCTTATACTTACCTGGCTATGGTTAAGGATCTTTGGGTTCCAAATCAAAAAACTTGGAATATACAACTTGTCACCTCTTTGTTTACTCCGGACACTGCCAATGCTATTTTGCAAACTCCCATTGTTAACACTACTGGACAAGATGTTTTGGTATGGAAACTAACCCCTGCAGGTAAATTCAATTCGAAGAGTGCCTACAAACATTGCTTCAATAATCTGGCACTGCCACCAAATCAGAGACCAAAATCTGCTCCACCGCAGGTTGTTGACCTTCTCAATAAGGTATGGAGGGAGAAACTCATGGCGCCAAGAGTACAAACTTTTGCATGGAGGCTTCTGCGCCGAGCACTTCCGACGGGTAAGCGTGCAAGTAAGTTTTCTAAACATATTACTAAAAATTGTGCTAGATGTGGCAACCCTGAGGATGAAATGCACATGCTTTTTCTATGCCCTTTCTCCAAAGCTGCTTGGTTTTCCTCTCCTTGGGTATATCAGAACAGAGGTTATTGCTGAAAATAATCATTCAATTCCACAAATGCTTAATATTCTGCTGAATTCTGCTCATCCTGAAATAAATATAAACAGCTTATATACTTTCTTATGGTGCCTTTGGAAGGCAAGGAATGATACCTTGTTTGGTAGACAATTCTGCAAACCATCGCAGGTGTATCCCGCGGCTAATGCGATCATGCAGGGTTCAAGGCTGGAGGATGTGATGGCAGTCCAAGATCAACACTCTGTGACTGCTGTTGTTCAGTAGAAGAAAACCCAACAAGAACCATTTTTGGATGCAGCTCAATGAGCTTTCTATGATGCAGCTGGGAAAAATGAAGAAAATATGAACTCATCTCTTGTAGGCATTGGTGTCAGTATCCCGCTTGAAGACAGTGGACATTATCATCAGCAGGTGAACCTCACTCCAGGATCTTCAGTCAAGGACCTAAAGGCGATAACAGGTTCAGTCATCTACTGTGATGCAGCATGGGTAGGAGGCACTGATTCCCTACCAATGCAAGCTGGGATTGGTGTTTTCTTACAGATTGAAGGAAGCAGGTCATGCAGGCAACTCTACATCTCAGCCATTTCTCCGCCTGCGTCCTCCGCTATTCAAGCCGAAGCTTTTGGTATGCTGTTTGCTGCCAGGCTTGCTGAAACACTTCAGATTCAGGGTGCATCCATCCTCACGGACAACGCAACACTGGCGGCTGCTGCTGCCTCTCAAGACATATTAGATGCCCCAGGTCATTGGATGATAAGACCTCAACTTGCTGCCATCATATCGAGGAACTGGTTCCATGCAAGAAAGGTGTTTCACGTCTCTAGAAGTCTCAACTTCAAGGCTCATCATCAGGCCAAACTAGCTCTCAAACTACTGAATAGGCCTTTATTTTTTAGATGTGTAGAAGAGGGCAATGCATCATGTTGGAACAGAAAAGTATCTGTAGCTTCGAGCGTGTCACAATTCACGCTGGTTTCTGTAAAATGCTGTTAGATCAATAAAATTCCATGTTTGTTCAAAAAAAAAGAGGATGGCTGATGGTGGGGACATTGGGGATCTGAGTACCAAGGGATAAGTGTTGCTGCTTTTTTGCCACAGTATAGTCGAATTCAATTCCTAGGATATGATAAAAATAGGAGAGACTAAGTTCACATGAGGTAGAATTTGTACTGCTCAATTTTATTTCAGGCCCCAGCTGGATTTTGCTACTACTACCTGAATTTTTCTACAGGCTGATCCTGAACCAACGAAACGCCATAGTTTTTGATTGGTTTACTATTACTAACTGAATTTTAGTACAACCTGATCGCTGAATTTTATGACTTCCTATTGGCAGAATTCAACTACAGACTGACTGTTGAATTTTACTACTGTCTGGTGGCTGAACTTTACACATGTGAAGCTCCTTGCTGAGATCGGTTTTTACTGTAGTTCTTGCACGGATATATGTCACTGCTAAAGCTCATATCTCAAAAAGAATCCGGGTTTTGCACAAGTAAATCAAGCCGTTGTAGATGTTGTAAATGGTATTTACAAAGATAGTTATAGGATATTATCAAAATACATGAGATTGAATATGGAGGTTGAAATTGAGACCTGCAGAGATAAATTTAGTTCATAGTCTATCTGAGAATATATGCTCGTGATGTCCTCATCGTCCACAATGGGGATAATTATCAGGCGAATAAGGGCATGTACAATGAGAGCCGCTTAGCTAGGTGCTTAAGGGATTAAAAGTAAAGATCGGGAAATTTGGTTATTAGTCAAACGCCATAGTTAGTCTCGAGGACAGATTGTTCATTCAACTAGAAAGAAACAAAAAAGTGAGTTAATTCTACATTGGTATGGTCAAGATGCTTCCACCGTCCTGCGGTCCTGCTCATGAAATTGGTAGGGACTAGCGCCCACCCAAAGTATCCGACGTCTCTTGAATTCGCGCGTGAGAGAGAAAACGATTAAGCGTCCGGCGACAAAAGTTGTGGCGATGCAAACGAGGAACTCGGGATTGACAAGGATGTAGACATTACCGCAAGGAATGAAATCATAACGCCCCCGCTAAGCGCCGGTGTTGTAGATGCCCTAAGCAATCAACGAACATCACGATCTCATTTATCGACGAGAAAAGAAGAGTTAATAAGCTAACTAGACTAACCCGGAACCTGACTCCAATGGTGAGGCCGTTGGCGACGGGAAAATAGAGACTAGAGTGGTGGGGTAAGAGAGTGTCAAGTATAAGTTGCCACAGGCCAGCCGACACGTAACCATTGAAGTATTTATCTCTGGTGTGCACACGATCGTCGTTGACGATGTTCTCTCCGTAGCAACGCATGGATATTAATGCTATCTAAACTAATCTATCTAAACAATCGCATTGCCCAAGTCAAAACCCAAACAAAGGGTAAATTTCCTCTCGCAGCGAGTCAACACATGTGCACAAGCTACACCTACGTCAACAAAAATTCCAATACCCCCAAGCTAAGCTGACCCACAAGTGACCAGACACACCTAGAAAATTCAAACACCTTGTCTAGATGAAAATTCAAACACCTAAATGAGTAGTGGATAACTGGAAGCTGAATTAGTTGGTCAAAGCCATGAAAAGCTGCCAAACCGCTCAACATCCTACCTTGAGTCTAGCGAGAGCATCAAAATGCCCCTGAGAATTTCGAATTTCCGCATCAGAAGTAATGAAAACTACGGTAAAAGCAGATTTAGCATGAGTACTACTTGATTCACTTGTTACAACACATAGGAGTAGTTCAGAACTTGTTACAACACATAGGAGTAGTTCAGAACGGAAGAACCAGGCATGAATCCAAACGATTGATAGCTACGGGCGAGAAATCCACTCCGCCGATCAAGACATCTTGTATTGTCATTGTTAGAGAGTATAACTATTACATCTAGAGAGGTCGCGGCAACGCATGAAAATTTTATTAATACATAACCAAAATCGTAGATCATAAACTTATTCTCAATTAAAAGATTTTGTATACTTTAAAAATGTTCTGAATTATTATTATATAAATGTGGATAATTATGTTGTATCATTTTAGTAAGGGAAACACAATTTAATTGATTTTTTAAAAATAGCATGTTTAAAAAATCAAATGAGGTGTGCATACAGTATTATCGTTATTCTTCTATGCATGTTTGAAAAATAACATATAATTTAAAATTTAACATATAATTTAATTTAAAATAGATATTTTCAATCCTTTAAAAGAAAGAACGACATACACACAAACAAATTAGTGAGAAAAATATTAAGGGCATATGACCATCAATGTAGCGAGAAAAATTTAACAGCCCGTAGCAAGGCACGGGCATTCAACTAGTATTTATAAGGATGGGTTGGTCCAAATTTTGTGGATGGTCTGCATGAGTGGGCTGATCCTATTCTCTGTTTAGTTTGAATGATTCGGGGTTGTTGTTATGACGACAATAGTGCATTCAAAACTGCTTCGCCTACAACATCCTGCGTCCGAAACCTGCAAGACATGAGGATCGAACGGCGCAGGACAACACGAGCGGCCGCACAAAAGGATGAGTGGGTGCATCATACGTGTTTCGTACATGAAACATCATGCAGTGTTGTAGTGCATTTTGGGTTTGGTCTCTGATATTCATACTTCGGCACACATCTGTCGCCGCCACGCTTATGACCATACGTGTGACTATAGCGTTTTGAGCATACCGTTTGCAGGCCCACACATCCCTCCGCCTCCCAAGATGACACTTGGGGGACTCCTACTCGGTGAAGTCAACCAATACGTACTCGTAACTCATGTGAGCACGTTTTTTCGATCTGACTTGAATGTTCTTGTTTGAAGTTCTTGAAAGCTAGCTCTGAGTGTTGATGTTTCTCCCCGCCAGTACTGTCTTCAAACTTCTCTAAAAGAAATGAACCTGTAACAGTCTACTAGGAGTATCGGTACGGAGAATTTTTGACAAAAAGACCACCTTCGTCAACGGATTGTCAAAAAAGACTACCTGCGAAATCTTTTATAAAAAAACCCTCTCTTAATGGCGACATGTCTAGCAAATTGACACGTGGCATATGCCACCATTACCAGAGCCGGCATGTACTTGCCGCCCGGGACAGAGCCGGCACGTTGCCTAACGTGGGCCATGCCGCCTGAGTCAGATCCGATATGCTGAGGTGGCAGGTGGACAAGCATGGCGTGAAGGTGTCACGTGTCAGATCCAGGCAACATGCCGGCTCCGTTTCAGACGGCAAGTACATACCACCTCTGCCAATGGCGGTACATGCCATGTGTCAGTTGGTCAGACTTGCCGCCATCGAGAGGGGTCTTTTTTGACAAAAAATGTCGTAGATGGTCTTTTTTGACAATCCGTTGGTAGAGGTGGTCTTTTTCATCAAAAATTCTCGATACTGAACACAGCTTTGGCTGGCGCAATCCACGTGGACACCAAGCAAAACCAAAGGCAGAGACATAAATCTGAGGATGGAGATGTGCCGACGTAGGCATGCAAAAAGCATGAAGACAGCCAACCGGTCACGCCTCTACAACCTCTCTTGGTCTAGAACGGATGCGTCGGCGGATCGTGGACACGTGAAAGGAACGGTTGCGAGTAGGGATGAAAACGGAGCGGAAACGGACAGAACTAAGTGGTGTCACATTTATTTTCATATTTTTATGCGGAAGCATAAACGAATACAGAAACATCGGAAACAAATATGAAAACGAATACTTTCGGAAACAGATATGGAACGAATACGGCGCGAACACGGACGAAAAGCGGATGATTATCGGAACCAAAAGACCACCTGAATCATGCAGCAAAACTCAAGCAAGTCGAGTAAATCGAAAAACTTGTTCCCCAAACCTAACAAGATTACTCAGTGTAATGGGGGAGTAGGGGTGGGTTGCTTTCATAGTTCAGTATGACAAGGTCACATATCAGGCCTGCTAGATTGGCTATGCAAAACAACCATAATACGGAAATTCCGTATTAGTTGGAAACGAAAACTTCCGTTTCCGCATCTGTTCCGCCGGAAATCGCTGTTCCATTTCCGTTTCCACTTCCGCCACAAAAATTCCGTTTCCGTTTCCGTTCCGTAGATTTCCGTTTTTGTTTCCATATTTTCACTCCGTTTCCATTTTTTCACGGAGAAGTCGGAAAGTTTCCACTCCACTTTCATCCTTAGTTGCGAGCCGCGGAGACGGCGCGTGCGTGCGGTCTCTCCTTGGGCCGGGACAAGGAATGAATTGAGAGCCGACCTGTGTCCAGGGCTGAGTCGGCAAAATTTGGGGTCCTGTACGGAATTCTAAAATATGCCCTACAATATTATAAAATTTGAGCTATTTAATAATTATAATGTATACTACTATGTCATATTATCTTACATGGCAGAATCATTACTATTCAACTCTCAGATGAATTATTTTTATTTAAACAACATAATTTTCCAGTGTTCTTCGAAATGAAATCTTCAATAATATTTGCAATATATAGGTGAAGTAAAGTTAATATTAATATGATCTTACTCTATCTCACCGTTAGTTTGTGTCTCAATCTTACTTGAGACCGTTTCTAGGATTATTGTAAAAAATACGTGTAGAACGATCACTTGTGTATTTTTGCAATAAATCTAGCCATTATGCCCAGATTGAATTAACTTCTCTTCCTTTTCTTTTTTATTACGCTTTTAGGAACTAGATGGATGCTTTCTTGTGATGACTCCAATTTTGATCTTCAAACAGTAGTTACAAAAAGGATGAATAAAACACAATTAACATATGTGGGATTATAATTGAAATTTCTATTGAGGAAGCGATGATGATCCAAATTGATCGGGATTGAAATGCACCTAGATGACGCTAGGGACGAGAGAAAATATATAGGAATGAGAGATGCACGCACCTAGCACAGATTTAGTTCTGTTGATCAGCTGATACCGTGATTAACTAGAAAAAGAACATGGCGTCTCGCATCGATCAGACCCTACTATTTTTTGCAAGTCCTAATCACTTGAAACGATCGATCTACTCTGACCTAACTAATCTCTGTGATCGGATCCAGGTAAGGTAAGGCAAGTATGGCCGGCAAGGCCCAGTTAAGGCCCCGTCATTTCTCATGTCAGAATGCCACGGGCCAGACCACAACGCAAGCTCTGAATTTTTTACTTGGATAAAAAAAAGGGGGGTCCTATACACGCGGAATCCTATACACCGCCTTCAGCGGCCCCTACGCCCGCGCCGCGTACCTGTGCTAGCGATGCGTGCGGCGATGGGCCAGGGCCCGTTAGTGACGGCGGTCGGTGAAGTTGAAGAAGAGCACCGGAGATGAGGAAGAAGGGGGCCGCCGGAGGTGAGAAAGATGGGGGCGGAGCCGACGATGCTGCTGCGCCACGAAGCCGCCGACGCCGCGGCTGGCCGCGGTGGAGGCGGCGGAGCAAGCTCAAAATCTTAGGGTTGTGGGTGGGGGGCTCGCCGGCGCCGGAGAAGGAGGCTGCCGGAGAGGGGGAGAATCGAGGGATCGTCGAGGACAAGACGGTCGGCGGTGGCGGCGGCAGCTCACGGTGGCAGAGGCGGCGGCAGCTCAGGGTGACAGAGGCGGGGATGAGGAAGAAGAAGATTAGGTGGGAGGTGGGCCACGGCCCACGTGGGCTTGTGTGCATGCGGCGTCTGGCTCACACGCCGCAACAGGCGGTGTCTAGGAGCCCCCCTATACACTGCCCGTTGGCGGCGTGGACGTCAGGGGCCGCGTACCCTGCCCGCGGGGGTGTCTAATTGGGCCGCAACCCATGAATTTCACTGTTTTTTCTTTTTTTCTTTTTTTCTTTTTTTTAAAAATTTGAACAAAAATCGAAATATGAACAATTTTCAAGTTTGAACAGAAAATCGAAATATGACCAATTTTCAAATTAAAAACAAAAATCGAAATATGAAAAAAATTTGAAATTTGAAATATAAACAATTTTCAAAGATGACATATTTCATATATGAACATTTTTTGTATATGAACAAATTTGGAATATGAACAATTTTCAAATTTGAACAAAATTCATATATGACTGTTTTTTATATATAAACAAATTTTATATATGAACATTTTTCATATATGAACAAATTCGAAATATGAACAATTTTCAAGTTTGAAAAAAAATTGAAAATATGAACAATTTCCAAAATATGAATAAAATTCAAAAATATGAACAATTTTCGAATTTGAACAAAAATACAAAAATCTGAACAAAAAAACCTAAAAAAGAAAAAGAAAATATAAAAAGAGAAAAAAAAGAGAAAAGAGAAGAAAGACAGAAAAAAGAAAAAAGAAAAAAGAAAATTCGCTGGCCAACATGGGCCAGACCCAGATTCGCCTAAGTGCGTGGGGGTGCGCGGCGCGCCCGATCTGCGCTGCCCGCGGGCGGCAAAGAATTCCGAAAAAAAAAAAGCTCTGAATTTTTTCGCTGCAGACTTGTAAACCAATACAGGCCTGCACAAAAATTTGGGCCCCCCGAAATTATGGGCCCTGTGCGGCCGCATGGGCCGCACTCCCATGGGCTCGGCCCTGCTGCGTCATATCATTGTATATCCGCACGAGCTGAATTAGGGGGCTGCTATGCCCCGCTCGTTGCGGGAGCGATCCGCTCCCGCCTGAGAGCAGCCTGCGGATGGGCTGAGCCAATTCGGCCCAATAGATAGTCTTTTTCTTTTTTCTGTTCAAATAAATTTTGAATGTGCATAAATATATTTTAAATGAGAAATTTGAATAAATTTCAAATTAGAACAAAATTCGAATTTGGAACAAATTTCAAATTTAGAACAAATCTCGAATTTGGAACAAATTTCGAATTTGGCACAAATTTCGAATTTGGAATAAATTTCAAGTTTGGAACAAATTTCAAGTTTGGAGCAAATTTCAAATTTGAAAAAAATTTCATGTTTGGAACAAAATTCAAATTTGCACAAAATTTGAATCTGAACAAAATTCAAAAGCATAACACAAAATTTAAGGCTGTTTAGATTTAAAAAAACAATAAAACAAAATAATAAAGAAAACAAAAAAGGGGAAAAAAAGGAAAAACGCTTACCTGGGCCGGCCCAGCGGGTGAAGCCTTGTGGGCGGAGCAGATTTCGCTCCCGCAACGAGCGGGAGTTAGGAATTCCGGCTGAATTACTTGGAGAAAGTTCACGGTCACTAACGGCTTATTTATTTGGTACTACCTCCGGTCCAAAATATAACGTGTATTTTATTTCTGTTAATCAAAGCTTTGGTTGATAAATGTAGTCTGTTTATACGTATATTATATGAAAAATGATATAATTATATTCCTATTCAAAAATACTTTACTCGTCATTATAATTTTTATCACATAAACACATGATAAACGACTAATTCTTGGTCCAAGCATTGTTTAAAGAAGATGAAATACGCCTTACATTATGGAATGGAAGTATGTTTGGTTTCTAGAGCTATGTTTTGTGTCCACATCTCTCTCTCTCTCTCTCTCTCTCTATAAAAGGTTGTTCTTTTGTACTACTAGATTAGCTTAAATTATATTAGTATAAAAGATAAAAAGAAACCATGCATAGTGCAATCCTGACATCTGATTCCGCAAAGACTTTATGAAATAATGGCACTACAAACTATTGGAATCATGAATAATTATGAATATTTAATTTTATTGAACTCATGTTCTAATTTGGTCGGAGCTATAACTTTCAAGTAATATCTACCGCTCTGAATCATCCTCACAACTATAGGATCTGGTTCTTGAATAAACATGATGGATGATTGGACATTCCAATTCGTATATCGTGAACGAGCTCAACATTTAGAAAAGTGATAGGCTCCTAGAAAAACTAAAATTAAAATTAAAAAATTGCCACTAATTTATACTAAACATTTTTACTTATTTATATCTCATTCTGTCGATACAGGGAACAAACATATGTTTATTACACTCAACATAGTTATCCACATAATAGTGTTCTTTAGTATTAAGATACAACAATATTTTTTTATCATACACTTCCACCACCTATATATCATGGTGAAGACATTTTCACGTAATTTGAACCATGTTAAGTTAGTTGATTCATTTTTTGAACATTGTTCTTTTAATACCGTTGGTTAAACAGAATTCTTCCGGATTAAAGAAGAATAAAAATAACAACAAAGTAGCATGACTCTGAGAATTAGTTCTTGCAACTTAGATGAATTATAGTTATATTCTTATGTTTGTGGATATTTTAATATCTAGGAAGAGTACTTCTAAAGTTTACTCTAGCAAATACGTATATAGAAGTTTTGATAGTGTATGATTGTATATTTGTGTAAGTAAATAGAAAATTCTAGATCATAAGTTTCTAGAAGGGTTTTATCCTCAAATCTTGGTATTTTCTGTTCTTGGTTCATTCAGAGTAATACATATTTCATGTTCGTGGGTTCACCAATGAGCATCATTGCTTGCATACTTTGTACTTGGTCTTGAAATATCCCGAGTCACTCAATGCACCTCTCCCTTGGTGAGACCGATGTCGAGCAGAGAATCCTTGGATGTGGTAACCAAACATTCATATAGGTAGATCTATACACCACACATCATCTTCTGCCCCATTGTCACCGTCAATGACTACGTCTTCCCGTATTGCCTTCTCTACCTTTGGACCCGGATAATTTTATGAAAATCTGAGAAAAGAAGATCTATGAAAAACATAACATTCACCTCCATGTCGTAGCACAAATGGCATCTAAGGTTCTATTGCACATACCTTTTACTGACTTCGGTATTGTATTTTCAAGGGACTCTCCAAAATAACTTGTGAGATCACTCATAACCGGTGAGTCAATTTCTGACTCATCTGGTCCGCACGACATGTTGACGGAAATTTTTTTTTAACAAAATTTCATCTGAGTTATTTACCAGTCTTGTCAAAATTTGGAACTTCAACATACTCCCTCCATCCCAGTGTATAGGTCCTTCCCGTATCTCTTGGTTGTCATTTTGACCAATGTAATATA
The DNA here is from genome assembly GCA_007115705.1 of Dactylis glomerata. Lineage (NCBI taxonomy): Eukaryota > Viridiplantae > Streptophyta > Magnoliopsida > Poales > Poaceae > Dactylis > Dactylis glomerata. The sequence continues at coordinate 3,341,636 of QXEO01000721.1, forward strand.
AGACATATACTACAAAATATATATCACTAGGAACTTCAGATTATGTACTTTCTAATGGTATAATTTTGGTGCTGTGAAATTTATATTACATTTTCCAAAATGACGATATAGGGGTACGCGCAGGACCTATACACCGGGTCAGAGGTAGTACAATTTTGTACTTTGTTGCTGACCGTAGTCGCCATAGAAGTTCGGAATTGCCACTTATCTCCCTCCCACCCGACCCCTCAGAGACTCGTGCTTTTATTACAACGAGAGGGGGAAAGAGGGCAACTACATAAATTTAATGGGTTTGATCCTACAATTATCGATGCATATTGTCAACTCCTCGGCCTCCACCATATTGGAGTCGTCTTTCTTGATTATGTTTGAGCCTCTTTCGCTCATTCCTAGTTTGAGTCACCTCAAAACTTTTGTCATCCACTGTGTGCCCTAGTCAAAATGACACATACATGTCCACGCTATAATTTAGCACCCGTATCGGAGGATCGACATGACTAAGAAATACAGGTTTCTCAAGCGACATGTTTGGCCATTCGTATATTTTTGTTTCACTATACAATATCAACCACATAATATCACAAAATATATATTAAGAGTGCACCCTTGTACGTACAAATTTGTGCCAGTTAGCTTAGTTATATATGTGTTGTCTATTTTACCATCATTAAGATTCACCTAATGTGCAATATAAGTAAAGAATGAACTGTTTTTTCCATCATTAGATTGTTTTTGGATGGATAACTCATATTTTTTCCAACCATGATAAACTTGTAAAAAAAGAATAACGATAATTGTTATTCACACAACCAGGTAGCAGTCTCTTGCATGAGAGTGGACTTCTAGCTCGGCCTACATGTAGGCCATTTCTTAAACCTTTATAAATTCTAATTTACATATTAAATAATTTTAGGATGTATAAATATTGTGATCTAAAAATGTGTAAATTTTTAGAATAAAATATGTTATATTTTGGGCTCAACAAAAAAATAACAAATCTTAATTTTCTCCTCGATGATTAGTGCACTACAATCTAGATTTTGCCATTTTTTGAGATTTTATTATTTTTAGTGAGGGAAAAATACAATAAGTTTCAATCTAAAATTTTTACACACTGGTAGAATACAACATTGTCTACGTCTATGTATTTTTTTCAACATATTATGAAACTTCAAAACTAAAAGTTTTTAAGTTTGAAAAAGAAAACAAAACCGGGCTACATGTAAGCCGAGCTACATGTGATGTTTTCCTCTCTTGCATTTATTAGTATAAGGTATTTGATATTGTAGGAAAATAAGCAACTATGATGCGTTTGAAAAAGTCGACATGGAAAGGGAGGATCTAATAAAATCATCAATGAGGATGCGTTTTTGTCAACAACTCGTGGTATTTCAAGGCCTATTTGGTTATGAGAAATACTGAAGTAGAACATTGAATACTTAAAGGAAGACATTTAGACATAATTATTTTGTTTGTGGCACTATTGATATGTTTGGTTCAATGTTACAAAATATATTTTGCTTTGATCTCAGTTTCTCATGAAAGACACATTTATTATCCACCTAAACCTTTTTTTAGATTCCTACCATGAAGAACGAGAGCAAGATCCTGTGGCCGAACGGGCGTGACTAATGTGGTGATGGTATTTCATTAGAGCATCTTCAATAGATGAGGTCAACAAAAAATGTTATATAGGGCACCAAGAGGAAAAAAACTAGCTTCAACAGATGCCCTAAACCAAAAAAACTGTGGTCCCAATTTAGGCCATTGCCCTAAAACTATTGTTTTGGTGATGCAAATATGCAGCACCAAGAGGTTCCCTATCGCAAAAAAAGCCATGCGAGACCACCAACTGCCAATTTGTCCTTTTCCTCCCCTTCCCTTCTCCCTCCCGTGCCCGACGGTCATCGACGGTGCCAGCCATTTGATGCCGTGAACCACCGTATTTTGGCACGCCGCCGTCGCACGGTCGTCCGTCTGCCCCGCCCCACCTCTCCCAAGTCATCCTGCCGCTTGAGATGGATGGAATCACCGATTTGGTGCAGTGAGCTCCGGTAGCTAGTCGCGGAGATTCCGGCCGATTCTGGCCCACCGCCACCCCTTGGAAGTCGCCTTCGGGGCCGGGCGACACCGGAGAGCACCGATTTGTCGGCCGGAAGCCTCTGTGTGGCCAAACTTCGTTGGTCCTAAGCGTCGCCTGACTGGCTCACCGCGCTCGGTAGCACCGGCCGGCAACCCGCCACCTCTTCTCCACCGTCTTCCAACCTTTGACGACACCGGTCGACACACTTTGCCACCTCCTCAACATCATCGCAGCCTACTCCGCTACTGGCCGACAAACTCCGCGTGTACACAAGGTGTTTGACACATTGTGTGAAAGACAAATTTTGTTTTCGTTCTAAATTTGTTCTTATATGAAATTTTAGATGAGTTTGAGCATGTAGAGCATGTATGGTTACTCGACGTCCGATGAGGTGTTTGACATGTAGGAAGAAGAGGACATCGTGATTATTCTTGCATTGCACAAGAACAAGCGACTGAAGCATGATCGTTCAGTGTTTTGCCAAGAGAGGCTCATGCAGGCTCAGATTGAAGGAGGCCACCAGTGATGAAGAACTACTTTGTGGCATCTCATGTGTATCCCGAGCAGTATGTGCGTCGCCGGTTTCGCATGGGAACGGAGTTGTTCAAGAGCATTGAAAAGACAATGAAGTTGCATGATTCCTTTTTTTAAGAAAAAATGGAATTGTACCAGATATCTTGGACATAGCACCTAGCAAAAGGTGACCGTCGCATTGCGCATGATGGCACATGGAAGTCCGATGGACCTAGTTGATGACAAAGGGTGAGAGCCAAGCAATCAAGTGTATGAAGCACTTTGCTGTTGGTATGGTCAAGGTCTCTGGTGCAAATTACTTGAGAGCACCCAATGCTCAAGACACGACAAGACTTCTAGAGATCAATGCCGCCCGTGGGTTTACAGCAGGCTCCATTGATTGCATGCACTGGAGGTGGAAGAACTTTCTAGCAGTTTGACATGGACAGTTCAAAGGACACAAGAAGAACTACACCATCATTCTTGAGGCCGTGGCTAATCATGAGACGTGGACTTGGCATGATTTTTTGTTTGGTATGCTCGGTTCTTGCAATGATATTTGTGTCCTACAAAGATTACCACTCTTTGCGAAACTAGCAATGGGAGAGACATATCACCGGTGGATTTCATAGCAAACGGCCGCACCTACACCAAAGGTTACTATCTTGCGGACGACATCTATCCAAAGTGGGCTACGTTTGTGAAGCCACTCGTCAAACCCCAAGGTAAGAAAGAACAAGACTTTTACTATGCACAAGCGGCGTCTAGGAAGGATGTGGAGAGAGCACTTAGGATTTTGCAAGCCCAATTTGCTATTATGAGAAGTCCAGCGAGGTTTTAGGATCAAAAGATCCCTTGGTATATCATTAAGGCACGTCTGATCATGCATAACATGATCATCAAGGATGAGTATGGTCAAGATTTGAACAACCATGTGTATGATTTGATGGGCCATCAGTGCGGCCGCTACGACGCCAAGAACGCCTCGACTGGTTCATTGAGGGATACCATGATATTCGCGACTTCGATGTGCATGATGATCTTTAGAAGGATATTATCGAGGAGTGGTGGTCATCGAATGACAAACAAAGGGGCTGCTAGCTTTCATGTCTTGTATGTGATGAATTGTATATTGTCTGTGATGAACTTTGAGTGATTGTGTGTTAATTTGTGTGAAAATTAATGATAAACTATTCACGTAATAATGATGAACTATTTGTGTGATGTAATAGTTACTACTATTTAAATTTTATTTGTGTTTTCAAATCATTTACATATGAATTTCATCCAAATGCTTACAAATATGAAATATAGGGCACTAGGTGGTGCCCTATTTTACATTATCTGAAAGGCACAAGTGCCCTATTTTACATCATCTAGAGTTGCTGCCCAAAAATTGATTTCATAGAATCAGTTTTGGTGCCCTATATGGTGCCCCAAAACAACTTTTTGGTGCCCTATTTTAAAGCATTTGTTGGAGATGCTCTTACAACTGGGGGTGATGGGTAATGGCATTTCCTTCTTTTAAATTCCACCGCCCGGCCGCCGGCTCTCCGGCTGTGGCCCTCGGCAGCTCGGTTTCGGCATCGCACATGGCCGGAAAAACAATATCAACCTTTATTGATGTTAGAAGAAAAACAAATGAATATGGCGACCGCGCAGGGTTTCGGCAGTTTGCTCTGTACATAACTACATATGCTTCGGGCTTCGGCGCCATCGCACCAGGCTACAACTCACTTCGATCATGTGCATCTCCGCTGCGACCAAGCTTAAAACAAACCTCCGTGAGCTACCGAGCTCTGAACCTGTATCAAAACGCTTCTCAAAGATCTATTTACTGGAAGAAGCAGAGCCTAGAAAAACCACTCATCAAAATTGGTTGCCCAATCGACAGAGCCGAGCTAAAAGAGCTGTAGCGCAGTCTTTAGCTTGTTCTGCTTCCATTTGGGAAGCTTGTAGAACGCTGTCCTTGTTATGCCAAACTTCTCGCAGAACTCGGCCGTCGATAAGTAGATCTACATTCAGTTTACAGCATCAGTGTACAGGTGTACGTCACACAGCAGTTTAAAGAATGAGAAGGAAAACAAAAACAGTTGATCTGCGAACCTCTCTCTTGGTGAGGTCGATGTCTGGCGCAGGGTCCGCAGATGTGGTCACCAGACGTTCATATGGGTAGACTGTACGCCCCTCATCATCTTCCGCCACATCGTCGCCGCCCGTGCCATCTTCCTCCTGTATTGCCTTCTCTGCCTCCGAGCTCGCTTAAATTTGTGAAAAATCCAAAGTGATATATGTAAGACAAACTAACGTTTATATCAATGTCCTAGCTCAACTGGCAATATATAAACAGCTTTATTAAACATACCTTTTACTGACTTGGGTATTGCACTTCTCAAGGGACCCTCCAAAGAACTGGTGAGCTCACTGATAGCCGACTGCTTCGACGTTTCAGGTCCGGCCGATTTGGGGAAAAGCTTTTTGACGGCAGGGGGAGGGGTCGAAAGATTCCTGGTATTAGGTTTCTCAAAGGAAGAAGTTAATGCTGCGAAGGCTGGAGATCTTCCTCGGAGCCGGTGACACTCTGGGCTGGTGGACATGCTTCTTGAGCGCTGGGATTTATCTTGTCCCGAAGTTCTTCCTGAAACCGCTGGTGTTCGCCGTTTTGGTTTCTGACAACACAGAGAGTAGTTTGTTTAAGCACTTTATCAGTAGAATAAAATGACACTGAGCTGCACACTACTAGAGATTGTACTTCAGATACTAGTCCCCTAGACATGAAATTAAATTTTTACTGACCAGTTCCAATTATGTTATCCACTTTTTTACGCGTTATTTCAAACGAAAAACTCGACCAACTGCACTAGCACATGAGGCATTCTTATTTAGAGGAACAATTTAAGACCCTGTGTTGAACCCGGGTGCGTTGGAAGATGATTAGGTTAAGACTTACATCAAGCAATTGAGTTGCTCCACCCTTTAAAATAGCAAGCCTCCTTTGGTATGAACTGCCATGCATCTGCACAGAAACAAAAGTGAATGCAATGCATTTTATTTCTAAAACTAAATAGGGGATAATTAGGTGCCCATTCAATCACAAAGAAAAGAAACTGTAATTAATGTCACAGAAAGCATACGAAATCCGGAAACCAATTAGCAACCAATGCATCACCAGGAAACCAAAAAAACATACCAAGGATTTTGCAGGGTCCCAGCTGGTGAAGAACCTAGTAAAAAATTGAGGTTCACTTCCTTCTGAAACTGTGAAAATTGTTGTTTCTGGGGAGAGATTTTCCATGAGGAAATCGCGCACAAGAAATTTCTGGCACCACAGCGTTGAGAAAAAGAAAGTAAGACACCCAATAGGATCTGTGGTTTCAAATTAAACCACTCTTAATTTTGATATTATTACCTCCCCAACATCCATAGCTTGTGTTTTCAATTTAGCATCAACCTCCTGCCCAACCCAAACAAATATGTAGGAATGACAATCTAGAATGAAAACATCCTCTGCCATTAGATCATCCTGAGAAAAGTGGTGAATTTCGTTGACCTGTTCGAGGAGAATTTGAAAGAAATTGGCGTTAGAGATGAAAATAGTAGAACTCTCATGTATAAAACTAAAACCTTTACACATATGTTCTCTTACCTTCAAATTGCCTTCTTGAATCCCAACCAATGTTGGTCGCACAGGAAAAAAACAAAAGTGTTAGTGCATGTTGGACTGTAAGCTCTGCTTAGGGACTTCATACAATGCCTTGTTAGTGATTACCTTTGGACAAGATACATGAGAAAAGATGAGGGTCACTTTCCTGCTCCCTTTCTATTTTTTTGTTCGAGTACTTTGATTTACCACCCAGCAATTCCCAGAATTTCTCGGTTTCTCTGCCCTCTTTTTGTGACCTGGATGGCAGATCTGACTATAAACAAAAATGGAACACAAATTAAAAGGTAAACCCAAGATTAGCTATAAAAGAAGTCACAGCTATTTTAGAGAACTGCATAGCAGCACTCAAACATGATAGCGACGAGGCCGATGGCAATGGTGAGGGCTAAAACATCGAATAACTATAGATAATTAATATAATTATGTATATCGTGATAAACGTTAAAATCCAGTTTCTCTCGTGGGCACTTATTTGCTCCTTTTTCCTCGGTAGTTAGAGAACATGGTATGCAATCCGAACAAGAGCTCATCTTTTGCTTAAGACTAACAAGCTCAAATATTGAGACTACATTTGTTAGAAATATGGCAAACCTTTGTAGGCGGTTAATCAATGGTGACATTGGCACTAACATACCAAGCATGCTGAAATTTGCATAAACAAAAAAAGTTATTTTTTTGCATATATTATTCACACCTTGATTGCATCTAGCTGCCTCTCAACCAAGTCATGGTCTAGTGAGGTCGTATTGTTCCCAATCCATGTGAACACGCTGTTTCCATCATGAAGAATGTAACAATATGACGAATTTAATGAGGAAGCCACCTAGTGAAAGAGCGGTATAAATGAAGAAAATTATGTTAAGTCATGAATTTAAATACAAAAAAATATGTTTATGAACTTACAGCATCAACTTGAATTGCTTGCATGTTTTCTGACCCAGAGCCTTGAATCCTGAATAATGCGAGCCCAGCTTCTGAGTAACTATCATCGTCGAGACCACTTTCAGCAATGAAGTTCTTGTATCCAGAGCTAAGGCCCCCCTACATAGACAATCAGAAAAAAACTAGATGTTACGTTCAGCTCAATTTATATATCTAAGAATGTCAGTTTGTCAGAAACAACCTTAAGTACTTGCAGACTCTGTAATATGACAAAGAACTGAACTGGTTCTTTCCCTTCATAAAGACGAGCCTGCACAGAAACAAGAACATTAGAGTGATAATCTAATTTTACATATGAAAACCAATGGCTTACCATGGTAGCCTGGAATTTTGCAGCCTGGACCATCTTGCTAGCCAGTGAAATTGCCGATGCCCTCTCCTCCTGAGAGCAATTAAGATCATAAGCAGCTAACAACTATGTGTCCAAAAATTTGTTGCCTTATCAGTAGAGAACGTGTAACAACTAGCATCTTAAGACTTTTAATATCCAATTGCTTTTACTAACAACTTCACAAAATATAACAATTAGTGATTATCACCTATGTGTTTATCAATTCCAAACTCATAGCTGGAGTTGAATAGTACCTCAACACTCTTTTTCCCAATCCAAGTTCCAATAAGGCATTCCTCCTTGTCATCTCCAGCATACATGTATTGAAAAATATAGCAATCTCCGGTGTAAAATTTTGATTGTTCGGTGGATGACAGAAGACTCTTTTTATTTCCATTTACACGCCAGACCTGATGTCAAGATGTAGGATACAGAATTACCATCAAGCATGGACACAAATAAAATGGATGGATGTTATTATGCAAAAATGAATTTGTTGGAGGGTGAGAAGTTGAGCATCAAAGGTAAATGAATGCAGATCAGTGGGATAGTTGATTTAAAGAAATTACATGATGACTAATTTATATGCATATAGGACAGAGTGACAGCTTCCTCTTTCTATGCATGTAGTACAAGATGACTAATTTCCATCAATATCTGCGGGTTAGAACCTTAAAATATGTATGCACAAGAAAGATTACCAGGGACTACATCTCATTAAAATACAAATCCATAAGAAGGCATCGAAAATAATACCTGTAAATGACCAGTGCAATCAATATAAGGGTCAGGTTCTTCTCTTACAGGTGCACTTTTCATCAAGCCCTTAACGTCTAATCCTTGACTTTTAAGGAGAGCTGTACAAGGAGAATAATAGATAAATATGTGTTATTTACTAAAAATGTTAGCATTCTTTTACACTGAAATTGATAAATTTGTAAACAGTAACCTGCAACTTTGCCTCTTCCATCCTCAGAAGACAATTTCAGCTCAGGAGTTGCTGGCCACTCGTTAAATTTTGACTTGAACATTATTGTTTCGTATCCCTCGATCACTTTCATAACATGTGATTTTGTTCGGCTGTCATCAGCAAGCAATTTCTGTACAAAAGTAAAACGTACTGAGCACACAGCAACACAAACTGTAAAACATGAGCATGCTTTATGTACAATAAAAAAATATTTGTAGAGAATATTATCAGGGAGATTTCCACATTTTCCCCACTTTATTTTGCAATTTTCTCGTTTGCCACACCCTGTGTCACTGGCATGCGGTGGTCAACGTGGCAAATGATCAAATTCCAAAAATAATGTGTGGCAAAAGCGAAAATCCCGAATATTACCACGATATTTCACCAAGGTGGTACACTATCTAAGATGGGAGTATATATCATACATTTATTGTTTCATTCGGAGGTAAAAACAAGTAAATTTCTAGAAATAACATCTATTAATGCATCCAAGGTGCTCCTGAATTACCTCGGCAGCTTCACTTGCACCTTTTCTCTGTTGCAAAGAAGTACTTCTGCCCATCCAAACATACATTTCAGCTCCGCAATCTAACAAGTAGCATTTGTTTGTCTCAAGCAACTCATGCGCCAGGGATTCAAAACCAACAGGCTCCAGCTTTCCTTGGTTAAAACTAAGAAGCCACATAGTCAGCTACTCAGTTCCTAATTTCAAGAGTTAATCTATCTCATACTGATGGATAAAAAAATAGAAAAAAATTAAAAAAATACAGATGGATAAAATCATGTTAAAAGTAAAATATTATTATTAACTTTTGGCACAATTGTGATATGGTTATTTGGTGGTATCAGATTACCATAACAATTTGACTGCAGCTTCCATGTCTTTCCCGGTCTCCTCTGATGCTGTCTTCCTTGGAAGAGGAGCGAAGCCACCAAACAAAGCCCAAAATTCACCAGCTTCAGCATCAGCCATCAACTTTCCATCCTCTACAGAGTATTCAAAATTATCTGATCTGGTATACGTGATTTCAAATACTCAAGGCACATTGTCAGAGTTGCTTACCAACTGCAGCGACTTCACACTTCCCCTCATGGAAAGTGTCTTTGATATACTGCACAACTTCAAGAGCTTTTGCTCTCTCTTGAATGCATGAGTTGGAGCCATTGAACTGGAAAATTTTGGACTTGGTATCCAAAATAAATATGTCGTCGTGGTTAAGCGACGAACGAGCAAAAGGAACCTGGTTTGTAAAGTACCAACCAAAATCAAGAAATGAACAAACCTAAAACAGAAAAAGACATTGATTTAGATAGCTTACCTCCTTAACATGAACAACATACTTTCCTCTACACACATATAACCGGGTAACGTGGTCCTGCTCATTAACTTCTACATGATTGAACCCCGAAGCTACCCCTCCTGGCTGTGGCATGATGCATGGTCTAAAATATGAGAGTAACTTTTCCGTTTCATTGCCTTGTACTTCCCGGTATTGGACAGCACGCCCTCCTAGCGCAGCATCAAGCTCCACTGTTAAAATTGCAGCAGTCCCGGCTTCATCCTTCCAGGGAAATATTAAGCAAGTTGGAGAATTATTAGTTGAAGCAAAACCTGGGTAGCCGCTCGGAAATGCTAAATCAAGTGATTGCATGATTTGAGAATATACCTGACTAGTATCTTTACCAAGCCAATAATGGAGGTCATGTCGGAAGGAACCATTCCTCAAGGCAGTTGTCTGTATAGAGGCAAGAACATCAGGGGAGAAATCTTTTGGTGCAGTAACTTGAATGCATGCATTAGCTGAGTCATTCCAAAATACAAGCTGAGTTCGAGCCATGTACGAACTGAGCCTCAATATAGTGAAGCATGTGAGGCACTTCAATTAGTAATGACTGTATTGTACATATAGTTAGGAGAGAGTGCTATACGATGGTCTCTCAGTTTTGTTTCGAAATAAAAAAAAATTTAAATATCAGTAATGCACCAATAATGTTCCAGAATAAATAAAGTGAACTCATAACAAGGCATAAATACGTCCATACCTTTAAGATGATATATGAATCGCCCATGTAAAATTTACCATATGAAGACGACGGTGCGGCAACCGGCTTGAAATTTTCAATACGCCATATCTCCAAACCACTGCATCGTAATTAAGGAGTACTACATATTGTATGACACTCCTATGAATGCTAGCTATGGAGATCAAGAGGAAAAGAGCTCTGAAAGAAAAGAAACATGCATTCTTTATCAACATTTTCTATCAATGAATTGACCTTTACTAGATTCGTCATTCTTTGGTTCAAGAGGAAAAGACATTCCATCATTATTCTTGTTTCGTTTAGTGGTTATATAATTAATGTAGTGTATCTACCATTCTTCTACTTATTTCCGATAATATGTAAGAGTTTGTGCATCATTTTATTAAGAAGAACGCCAGAACGTGGCCGCTACATAAACACACTCTTTTCTACTATATAATAGTAAGCCTTGGCTACATGATACGGTTTTAGTTCATGCTCCTAACAAATAAATTGTTTGTTAATGTGCCACAGCATTTTAACCACACAAAACTAGAACATGTGCAAAATACCGAAGACATTCAAATAAGCATGACTGATTCTGCTCTAAAATAATTGAAGTTCAAGGTTTCTTTATGTTTGATCAAAATTATAAAAAAATGTGTCAATATCTATAACGTCAAATCGATATAGTATGGAAGTATATTGTATGATGAGTCTAATTAAACAAAATTTGTGAGGTAGATGATAATGTATTTTTTTACAAGCTTGGTCAAACTACAGATAGTTTGACTTAAGACAAACATATAGAGGGAGTACTGGTTATGTATGTCTTTAGTATTCAGCACATAAATGCTAAGAAGTATCCACTAAAACATCAATCTGCACTTAAGAGGTTACCAAAAACTCATCAGATAAAGTAGTGATCACTCAAGTGCAACGAAATAAAAGGTAGAAGTGTGTTGTATGCCAATTTTATCTAACAAATAATTTGAGCATGTCCTCTTCATTTTCTAGTCGAGAAGGCAAGCACACATTTGTTAGGAGGAGTTGGCGATCATTCTATCCATTGATCACAAACATAGACCAGTTTTCTTATTTTTGTTCATGAAACATTGATGACTTGCTGTATAATTTAAATATTCTAGCAAAGAAAATACTATAAATAATTAAAATTATTGGAGAAATCAAAAGGATACTCTTTCTGTCCAGCTCCACGGAAAGCCGGATCCAAATCTTTCATTGAAACTGACATGTTGGATGTTGCTGAAGAACCCTAATTTTGCCTCAAAGGGGTATTGGCATTAAGCTGCAATCATGAAATGAAAATGATCACTTGCATTAACACAATAAACCCGTCACCCAAGTACAATATTCATGACATTCTGAGCATACCCTAATTCATCAATTCCCCCAATCGTAGCAACACCTGGAAAGAGGTGGTAGGACTAAAATTGCCACGTTCACGAGTGAAAAAACAGAACCTTGTGCATACTCGGTAGATTTTTTTTTTCAGAATTCATATATGTTACAAAATAACACATGCTGAAAGAGGAACGACCAGTACATGTTTTGTTATTGTATCTCGTATTGTCCTTGTCGATCGAATTGGGAAAAACAAGGAAGAGCAAGTGAGCGATCCTCGGAGAGGACATGGGCTACAGAAGTGGCCATCTGCCAAAATTGGGTTCAAGTGTAGAACCGGTAAATTGCAAAGCTTTTTTGTAGTCTGATTTTTCTTGCACCAAAGCGGAACAATATTTTCTTGTCCTCATCTGATCATTGTTGTGGATTTTGATTATATATATATTTTTTCATACTTTTATTTTGTTGAAAATTTATTGTGGCATAATCCACGTGGATAGTGTTGGTTCAAAATCCAGGATCTAAACAAATCTCCCTACAAAAAGGTGCAAAACACACACACGATGGATGGAACACAAATGATTTTCATGAATCTGGATGGCCTACACTATCTTAGTTTTTTATTATTTACATAGTTCGAGTATATAGAGACTCCACACAAAACATGACTTCTACACAAATTCAACATAATTGTCCCAAATTCTAACTTATAACATGTTTACAAAACTGAGTTCAACCTGGATTTTAATCAAACACAGAGTTTAATGTTTAAATAGTACTATAAAGATCCAAAACATGGATTTCTTGTATTGTAAATCCAACCTTGTATTAACTTGTGGTGGACGCACCCTCTTGGATCTTCTGCATGCCATTCAAAGGCTAGAACACACAACTCTCACAAAACACACCCGGTGGTGCTCTAGAAACTACATTTCAATGTTCATGAAAAATGTGAAAATTAATTTATGACATGGACAAACATTTAATCAACTATATCATACACTTTTAACTCAAATTCGATACACATCTCTGTTATAAAAATCAATAGTTGAGACTGATAACACATGTATCATTCATGACTACATTTATGTCGTCAAACTTTCTGGGCCAAAGGCTTAAAGTTTCAGAAGTCTGCAACACTCATCTTGCATTGTGTATTTATTATACCTTTGATTTTCATTTTTTTTTGTTATTTAGCATGTCTATTTTATGCATTGCATATTACAATTTTAAGCACCAAACCGATTTTTCCTTTTTATAGATATTTTATGTACTTGCAATTTAATAATTTTATGGTTCCTTGTTGAGTTGATTCTTATTTGGAAAATTCAAAAATATTTATTTTGCTCATTTTTCTTTCTTTATTTACATTTGTTGACACATGAGATTTAACTTATGTTGTGGAATTAAATTACATTATTAAAATATATATTCTTACGTAATATCAACATCCAAAATATTATTTAAATACAGCATTAAAATATGCATTATGATAAATCTATTGATTTGGTATCATAAATGTTCATATTTTGTCTGTTACACTAGTTTAACCTAGATGACATTAACTTTTGACTAAATTATACGCATTAGTCATTGGAACGGAAGGAATACTCACTATTGAATTTTCTTTCAATGAGAAATTTCATACTTGACGGTAAATCCAAAATCTAAGCATATGAAAAACATCTCATGTGTTTCATTTGTGTCCAGGGTACCTACCTATAATTGATAATGCATTTATGTCATCATTCCAAGTTGTACTACACCTTGCCATGCACATTCAACATTTATATTCATTACATCATCATGGAAAGTGGGCTCTAAAAATGTGTGGTAAAGCACCTATCAAATAGGTTTGAAGAAAGGGAATGGGAGGTCTATAATCAGAAGAGGCAAGTCCCAAGAGAAACAGGCGATAGGGTTTCTGCCTCCCGTTGGCGGCGCTGCGGATCTCCCTGTGGCCTTAGGGCCATGGTGGCGCGGTGGATCTCGGTCCTTGCCAGCGGGAGGGCTTCATGTTTAGATGTTTTTTTAGTTTGGTTAGGGTTTGTGGTCTATTCAGGAAGGCGTGGCGGCGGCGGCTCTCTAAAGATGGAATAAGGTTCTTCCCGTCTATCCCCTGTCCTGGCGGTGCGACCAGCATCATCGGAGGGCATGTGAAGGTGTGTCTCCAGCATATCCCATTGGATTTGGTCGGTGTTTGTCTACGATGGATCCTCTTGGATCCCGTCTTGGTTCGTGTGTGTTGGTGTGTCTTCAGATTGGATCCTTCTGATCTACTCTTCTCTTCATCGGCGACGGTTGCTGTTCTGGTGCACTGGTTCTATGGGGCCTTTGCACGATGATCTCCAGACTGTCTACTACAACAAGGTTTGCCCGGCTCTCGTGAGGGAGGGACGATGACAGCGGCGCACCTTCGGCTCGCTCCAGTGCTGGTAGTCGTTGCTAGGTGGTCTATAGACCTGGATGTAATTTCTTTTATTTCTAGTGTTCTTTGTACTACCTTGATTGTTGATGAATAGATCGGAAGCTTTTTCCACAAAAAAAGGTTTGAAGGAAATAAAGGTTGAAATAAAAAAGAAAAAACATAATAAGGGAAATGAATGATAGGTGTGAAGAGAGGTTCTACATTCTTGAAAAAGCTCAGACTATTATATAAGCAATTGTTGAAGTCATAATGTGTGAATCAAATACATTTTTACAACGGGATATCGGTAGTACCTCAAAGTCATTCCATGTTGTAGAGCTTTCTATGTTTTATCGAGTTATTGCTACCCTATCATGCTATTATTTTATTTCATATCGTTTCAACTAATCACAGCACATGATCATTCTTGTTTTAGTATATATTTTTGTTTAGTGCTAGGTTATTAACTATTGTATAATTAGGATGTCCCACCTTTGTAACTGGGTGCCCAGCTATCATCTTGAGTGTACTGAAACTTGAAATACAATGGTATGCTATTCTGAATATTGTGATATATATATATATGGAGATAACGTCCCATAACAAGAATTTCTTGATTCTGTAGTGTTGAATCACTTCCATGTTACTTTTCTCTATGCCGCGATAGAAATAGTATCATGGAATGCGCGCGTATAGATCATTGATGTTATTGTTTCGCATGGTTACATTGATACAACGTTATACCTATATTAAATCATCAAATATTTTGCATGTATGAAGAGTAAAATAATCATAAAAGTTATATTGTCACTATGCATTACACCTGATTTCGTGAAGGCAAGCAATTAGCTGATCTAGGGGGAACTCACACAGCTCCAAAATATATCTATTTCTATTATCATGTTTGTTTCAGATTTGGTCTATGCATCAAGAAATGAAAACTGACTGTCAAACTTCCGCGCAAACTGAAAGGTGTACCCATTCCCAGCTTCGAAGAATCTAACGAAAGAGGACGCAGTTTGAAACACACGGGTTACACAAAACACTTAGTATCCCTGCTAGGTAGATGAATAGTATCTACATTTTTTTAGCTGAAAGGAATCCGGCGAATGAAAGCGTGCAAAATTACTGGGCTTATTCAGAGCATCAATTATTCAAGAAGTTCCATGGCTCCTCCGGACGCAAGAGAGGCTTGATCAATCACCAATTCAATCGATTCGGGAAGAATGTAGTCATATGAGGGTCAAAACATAAAAAAAAAGATACACGTGGCCTGGAGAATTTGATAGACGCAAATACAAGAACAAATTACACTAAACCATGACGAAAGAGAAACCTAGATATGGATTTTTTTTTCTTAGCGACAAATTAGGATTGCATGATCAATCATAACATCTGAAGAAATTATGAGAGGAGAAAAATAAGATACAAGAAACAAACCTTCCATGATCTCTAGCCTTCTCCCCACTAGGATACCTCTCGGACGAACCAGGCCGGATCAAGAGAGGCCAAATTAAATCCTCAGAACCGGAAAGAGTGGATAGGGAGGGGGAGGGGGAAGAAGAAGCAGAGGAGGAGGAGGAATGCGGCCGCGATCGGATCAGCGCTGTCGGGATGAGGCGCGAGAGTAGGATCAGACGAGGGGATGAAAGAGAGAGATGGCCGGCGCGGGTCCCGCTCCAACGGAACAAGCCCCACCACCGGTTCCCCCCCCATGCCTGCGATGCGTCGATCGAGTACGTGGACAAGCGGAGGGGCCAACAGGTGGGAACTTCGTGCTGTCTGCGCGATTTTCGTGAAAGCATGTCAGCATTGCTTCCGTATTTTTCTTGAGCTGTCCTTTGGTACTTTACGGATGCATATAATGCTGTATTTTTCTTGCCTAAGTCAGGTAGTCTTCGATCAAAAATAAGTGTCAGTGATTTTATACTAATTTAATATAAAATTTATACTAAATCATCGACACTTATTTTCAAACGGAAGGAGTATCATGTATCCGGAATGGAGGACGAACATCCCGTAAGACACATCCGCTATGACAACATGTGAGGTAGACTGAAGAAGTAGACAGAGATTGAAGAGAATGAATGCTTTATTGATAGAATCGTTCGGGTATTTATATGCCCTGAACGGATGGGTACAAAGTTGGTTACAGTGATTGGCGTCCTTTCTAAAAGACACCGCGACGGTTCGCTATTAAAGCGGTTGGACAAATCTATTATTAATTAGTTAACACTAATTAATTCCTAACACTCCCCCTTGGACAACGCTGTCTTCAAAGGTTTCCATGTGTTGAAATTCTCCATAGCGCTCCAAGTGTTGGAAGGTCTTGATAGTCCTTATTCTTGAAATTTTGAATTTATACAAGCTATGGTCTCCATAATCCTGTAGAAAAAATATAAGGAGAAATATAGGAATCCAATATACCGTTGGTATAATAATTGTTATCGGATAGTAAATACTAAGTTCAGTCCTAGGAGATTTCTCCCCCTGAACTTTGCAAATTTCGAAGTCGTCTCATACCAATGCCATGAATGCATTTTTGAAATGCAGCTGTTGGTAAAGACTTAGTGAACAAATCTGCAAGATTGTCACAAGATTTTGTTTGCAAAATATCAATTTCTCCATTTTTCTATAATTCATGAGGAAAAAACAGTTTTGGAGCAATATGCTTTGTGATATTACTTTTAATATATCCCATATGCATTTGAGTAACACATGCGGCATTATCCTCATAGATATTAGTTGGTGATTCTAATGAACCGATACCGCATGATGTTTGTATAAGATTAATCACTCTGCGAAGCCACACACACTCTTGTGAGGCTTCATATAATGCAATTATTTCAGAGTGGTTAGTGGAAGTTGCTACTAGAGTCTGTTTTGTTGACTTCCATGAAATAGCAGTTCCACCATATAAAAATACAAATCCTGTTTGTGATCTGGCATTATGGGGATCAGATAGATAGCCAGCATCAGTATAACCAATTAAGGTCATTTCTTGATTTTTCCGATAGAATAAACCAAGATCTTTAGTACCCTGTAAATATCTGAAGATATTCTTTACTCCAGCCCAATGGCGTTTTGTTGGAGCTGCACTATGTCTAGCCAGTAAATTTACTGCGAAGTCAATATCTGGTCTAGTACAATTAGCAAGGTACATTAGTGCTCCTATGGCGCTAAGGTATGGGAACTCAGGTCCCAATACATCTTCATTATCATCCCTAGGTCTAAAAGGATCTTTTTCCATATCAAGGGATCTAACGACCATGGGTGTTTTGGATGGATATGATTTATCCATATTGAATTTTTCCAAAACTTTCTGAATATATGCGGGCTGATAAACGAGTATTCCTGAGGGAAGGTGCTCAAGTTGTAAACCTAAGCAGAATTTGGTTTTCCCCAAATCCTTCATCTCAAACTCCGTCATTAAATGATTGCGTGCTACAGTTATATCTGCTGCGTTGCCAATGATGTTGAGATCATCAACATATACTGAGATGATGCAAAATCCTTTTGAGGATTTCTTTATGAAAACGCATGGGCAATCATCATTATTTGAGTATCCTTTATGGATAAGGAACTCACTAAGCCGGTTATACCACATTTTACCCGACTGCTTTAAGCCATAGAGTGACTTTTGTAATTTTACACAATACATGTTGCGATTTATGTCTGGATTCGGAATTTTAAGTCCATCAGGGACTTTCATATAAATATCCGCATCGAGTGACCCATATAGATAAGCGGTCACTACATCCATTAACTGCATTGATAAATTCATTTGTACTGCCAATGATATTAAGTATCGAAACGTAATTCCACTCATTACGGGAGAATATGTATCGTCGTAGTCGATACCGGGTCTCTGCGTAAACCCTTGTGCTACTAGCCTCGCTTTATATCTCACCACCTCATTATTTTCGTTCCTTTTTCGAACAAAAATCTATTTAGCTCCCACAGGGAAGACTTTATGAGGAGTAGGTATTACTTTAGAGAATACCTCTCTTTTGTTAAGCGAGCGCAGTTCTGCCTCAATTGCCTCCTTCCATTTAGGCCAATCTGAGCGCTTCAGGCACTCTTTCATAGATTTTGGCTCTGGATCCAGTTGAAGGGTTTTAGCAATTTTAGAGGAGAAATATGTGTCGACAAGTGTAGTCTTTCTATTATATGATTCTCCTGAATTGATATAGTTTGTGGAAATTTCATTAACTTCTTCAGGCTCCGTGTGATTTCCCATAACAACGGAGTCCGGTTGTTTCGATGTCCCAACATTAGAATTTGTGTGCACATTTATGCTAGGTTCTTGATGTTGAACATCATCTTGGTGTCTATCAACTTCAGGTTGATTTGCATTTACCGTCATAGGTTGATTTGCATTGACGGAGAGTTATATCCCACATAGATTCCTAATTTTCTATGGGGGCCCATGGAAGTACGCTGCGGTGGTGATATCGGTACGTATACAGCGCAACCGAATTTTCGTAGGTGGGAAATACTTGGCTGATTGCCTCGTACTATTTGAAACGGGGAAGTTTCATGATATGCAGTTGGTCTGACTTGTATCAGATCTGCGGCGTGTAAAACCGCATGTCCCCAACAAGAGGTTGGCAAATTGCAATTCTGCAATAATGATCGAGCAATTAATTTTACTCTTTTGATTAAAGATTCCGCCAACCCATTTTGAGTATGCACATAAGGTACGGAATGTTCTAGATGAATACCTAATGCCATACAATAATCATTAAATGCGCGTGAACTAAATTCAGCTGCATTATCCATTCTTATTGTTTTAATCCTTTGTTCAGGATGATTTGCTCTTAATTTGATGATTTGAGCAATTAATTTGGCAAAGGCATGGTTACGTGTTGATAATAAACACACATGTGACCATCTAGTAGATGCATCAATTAGCACCATAAAGTACCTAAATGGTCCAGATAGAGGTTGTATTTGACCACATATATCTCCTTGAATTCTTTCAAGAAAATTAAGTGACTCATTTTTAACTTTGAGGTAGGATGGCTTAATAATTAATTTCCCAGTAGCACATGCGGTGCATATAAAGTCTGATGACTTAGGAAATCTTTTAATTGGTAAATTATGACCAACAGAATTGCTAATAATTTTTCTCATCATACCTATTCCAGGATGACCAAGGCGATCATGCCAAGTCTTGAATTTATCAAGATTTTGAAAAATTATTTTGTACGCAACATAAGGTACGGGTTTGGTGTATGTAAAGTATAATCCGGAAGAAAATGAAGGGATTTTTTCAAGAGTTTGTTCCTCATATCCGTCGCTTTTTGTTAAAAGCAAATATTCTTTCTTATCCATCTTTACGGTTTTAAGATGGAAATCATTTGACTGGATATCTTTGAAACTTATAAGGGTACGTGTAGATTCAGGATACAAGAGTGCATTCTGAATTACTATAGTAGTACCCATAGGGAGTGTGAATGTGGCTCTTCCTGAACCAATTATTGCTTTATTGCTCTCGGTTATAGTCATAACATCTTCCTTTCTCTTAGTAAGAGTTTGGAAGTATTTTGTTTCTCTTAGAATTGTATTAGTGGTAGCACTATCCACTAAACACAATTCTTCTTCCATCGGATTGTTTCCCGTAAGATTTCTTTCTCTGTTCTTCTCTTCGGGGCCTATTCGCTCTAAAGCAAACAGTGCTGATGACGTGAAGAAGTAGACAGAGATTGAAGGGAATGAATGCTTTATTGATAGAATCGTTCGGGTATTTATATGCCCTGAACGAATGGGTACAAAGTCGGTTACAGTGATTGACGTCCTTTCTAAAAGACACCGCGACGGTTCGCTATTAAAGCGGTTGGACAAATATATTATTAATTAGTTAACACTAATTAATTCCTAACAGTAACAAGCCCCTCTATGCTATTACTTATGGTCTTTTAATTGTAGCCGTCATGACATTATTTGTCTCTATCAATATCAAGGAAATCAAGAGGTAGACGTGTCCTAGTGTCGACAGAAAGTGGAGCTTCACACGGCGCCCTTTTAAAGCCGCACGGGATGATGATATAGATACGCACGACCGAATGGCATCCAGTCTAGATATTTAGAAGCGCCATGAACAAATCTAAGTAGATCTCTGACAAAGAATTTCAGAACTCGTAGGTGGCCAGAGCGAGGAGGACTGACATCATACAAATCAACAACTTGGTGCGAGAAGAGCACCAGTTCCGCCACCTTTATTGAGCCAGGCTAGCAACCCCCACGCCTTCCAGACCCCTTTCTGTGGGACCACACGCCCTCATCTCCCCCACCGGCAGCCTGGAGCCCCAAAGGACAATCCAGAGCACTAGAGGAGAAGATAACCCGCGCCCCCTGAAGTCTGCACACACCAAAGGCCGCCACCACCTTGAGTATGTCATCGATGTGAGGCCACCACCCCGTTATCGATGCGAAGGCAGCGCATTGTCAAGCCACCGCCACATGACCATCTCATCGCGCCCCTTTTCTATCACCGCGCCAGCAGCATGTCCCTGCCAACCATAGGAGAGGGGACCTCACTGCCACTAATTCTGACCAGTTTTCGCCCTGCGATGCCTACGGCGGTTGCAAGAGGGGAGGGGGAGGGGGGGCAGAGGGACTGACCTAGAAGGTGGCAGTGCAAGGAAGGCTCCCGATCGCTCGCCACCTTGTGCCGATATCGTCGCTCAAGAAAACGCTCGGCAAACATCCCATTGCCGACCGCTCCATTTTTCCGCGTGGTTTTCCTATGTTCCGGCTTATTACGTGTTCATATGCCAAGCTAGCACCCAGTATATAAAAAGCTCTCGATGTACAGATGGCGCTCAACAATTAGGCCGATTCCGGTAGTGTATAAATACACATGAACATTCTTGCAAACTTGTACGGACATCTCTTTTTTCCAGATATAAAACAAATAACTTTTACAATACATTTTTAATATAGAATTATTAATATAAAAAGTATTTTTTAAAAAATATTTATGAAAGTAAAATAAATCATAATTTTTATGTAACTGAAATTGTAAATTCCTGGATTTTATCACCCACTAGTATAGCTACTATATTTCCAGTTGGAGGCGCTCTACAGCAGCCTTAGCAAGAGGCAGCAGCACAGCGTTTTCTGTATAAAGAATTTTACTGCACGAAAGAAGCAAGTCGGTGTGGTAGTTAGTGTTTCTTTTTTGTTATAAGCTCAATGAGAAATGTAATTGCAAATCACGTTCTATTCACATCATTTCCATTCATATGATCTTGAGCTCTACATCTTCTGATAAGGTGCAAAATATTACTTCCTCCGTTCCTTGATATAAGGTGTATAGTTTTCTATAAAAAAAATCTATATATAAGGCGTATGGTGGAATTATGGGTTTTTTTTACATAATTTAGGAGTCAATCTGATTTGGAGAGATGAGATGCTGAGATTTTCATATTTTTCTTCTATTCTCACATCGATCACCATCTGTATTAACGTCTAAAAGTATCAAAATTTGCCCTTTTAGCCGCTACGTTAATATCCGTGCAAGAAAACTATACACCTTATATGAAGGAACAGAGGGAGTAATATTTAGATGATACCAATTCTAGAATGACTCTACTTAAAAAAAGTAGGATGTTTAATTAATAAGCGGACCTAGTATGTATGTCATGGGGTCAGTTGCCCACACTCAAATTTTCATCCCTTTGTAATTTACCTAGCTAAAGTGTGATGTGCCCCCATTTAGCATTAAATGTTTTTCGTACTTAGCACATCTTTGCCCCCCCCCCCTATTTTTTTCCTGCATCCATTTTTTTTTTGAGCATCTCCACCACTTTATTACTAGACGTGTTCAACAGTTATGTTGACACCATCAGGTGAAGCTTGGAACCAAACATGTCTTCCTAGCTAGAAGTAGATAGAGCTCCTAGCTAGATTGTGGACATCCACACTCCGGACCATGTTGCAATGGAGAAGAGAGTGCCTCCAGGAGTCATCTTGCCCACAAATCGAGCAATGTCGCTGTGGCGCCATATTCCTATGATGAAGGACATTCGCCATTGGGAGGGATTGCCTGGCCAGTCTCCATAGAAACACCCGTATTTTCGATAGAACTCGAACTCTCCAAAGCGCCGTCCACTCCTTCTCCCTTTCCTTCATGCCGGAGGAGCTATTTTAATTGAATGATAGTGTATGCAATTCTGTTACCACCACTGCTGTTTGTAAGTACAAGATGTGTCGCTAATGGGCCAGCCCACTTCCCTCTCTGCTTCATTCTTTTTCACTCCATTCGAGGTTTCTTGGTTTTTTTTGGGGCGGTTCAATTTGGTCTAAGTTTTCTATTGTTTCTAGCATTTTCTTATGGTTTTGTTTGATTTTCTTTGGTTTTATTTTGTTCTACTTAGTTTTATTTTTTTGTAGATTCCTTTTTTCTTTTAGTTTTCATATGGGTTCCTCGGTTTTCATGTTTTCCCGATTTGCAGAATTTTCTTTTCCTATTTATTTTCCTTTTTTGCTTTTTTTTTTGTTTTCCATTTTCTTACAGTTCCATATAAGATGAAAATTTTACTTTTTGTATTAGTTTTTAAGTTTCCAATATGTATGAATGTTGTATAGATACACATGAATATTTTTGTAAACTTGTATGGACATGTATGTTCCACGGATAATCACTATTTTACAATACATGCTTTTTATTATAAAATTTACTTGTAAAAAGAGTTACAAATATAAACAAAATTCATTATTTTGTCAACTTAATTGAAATTGTAAATTCGTGAATTTTCACATGCAACTATAGCATAGCTATAATTCCAGTTGGAGTATTCAATTTTGTAGATAGCGTTGACGCACAGCAAATTCTTTTTTCAGATTACTCGAAGCAGTTTCATGATCTTCATCACATATGGTACGCATGGCTGTAGAGCTTCTTTGTTTAGGGGAACCTACAACCCAGAGTTGTTAGAGATCTCTACGGCATGGAGCACTCTGGTGGCACGCCGTTGGGGAACCTTTTCGTGTCCGTGCAGTAGTTGTAGATCATGTATTGCTCACGCGCCCGCTTCATCTTCTGCTTCGCCGTCCCGTCCATCTCCTGGTCGTAGTAAGGGTACCCGCCCACCGACGTGGTGGCGGTGAAGTCGCTGTACCGCGCGACGAAGGGCGCCATGGTCCAGTTAGTCCTGACGCGGCCGCCCTGTGTGGCCCAGTCCTCGCCGTTCCAGAGGCTCCCGTACAGCCGCATCCGCTGCGACGCCGGGTACGCCACGCCCCTGTCGGTGTGGTTCCTGAACTCCCGGAGCGGCGTGCCATCCACCAGAATCAGGATGTGGCGGGGCGTCCAGACGATGGAGTAGGTGTGGAAGTCGGCGGCGGGGTCGAACCAGAGGCGGAACTGCTGCTCCTTGCGGCCGGTGCCGTTGACGAAGATATTGGTGTGAAGCGTGTAAGGCTCGCCGGTGGTGTTGCCGAGGAACTCCATGTCGATCTCGTCGTGCTTCTCCCATGGCCCCTCCGACAAGAACTGCATGTTTGTATGTAAGAAATCCTCTGTCAGCCAGCGTGAACCAAAAATATATATTGCACATTGACCGATCGATTTGAGCTTACAAAGCAGGTGGTGACGGTGCCGGCGGAGTAGTTGGGCATGAGCTTGATCTGCAGGTCGGTGCGGGCGAAAAGGTAAGTGTCTTTGGACCGGAGGCCCGAGCCGCCGGATTGCTGGTCAAGGTACAGCGAGATGAGCTGGCCGTCCGCCGACATGTTCCCGTGGCCCCAGTCCAGCTCCATCCCGTCGGCGATCCTGCCCCCGGCCACCACCGACGTCTGGGCGGCAATGCAGAGCCCCACGAGCACAGCAAGCAGGCAGGCCTCCGGCCTCGTCCTCGAGCTCACCGCCATGGCGTAAGCTTAATTTGCTGCGCCTCGTATAAGAGCTGTGTGTGTCTATGCTATGATGGACGTGATGGATCGACTGATGTGATGCGTCTCTCGCGATGGAGGTTTTTACAGAGTTCCAGTCGGCCGGCCCGGTAGCTGGGGGAATGAATCGAAGGTTGCTAAACATCAAGAGTATAATCAATTAATGCAGCTTGAACTTATCAGGGGTTCAGGACACAAACCCAAGTGCCTTTCGCGGAGGCAGCTAGGTCTCTGTCAAGCTGTTCTACAACCAAATCAGATTATGTAGGATATAGCCACCAATCGACAGTTGCTATAGATTTCTAATTATACGGAAGGTTGTATCTCCAGACTCCAGGCGAAGACTGCTGCTAGCACGGCCACAATCTCGTGCATGCCTCGTTTTGATAGTCTCGTTGATTCTGCCATGTGTGAGTTTTGAAGTTGACTTATGTATATATATGTCGACAATATCAATCAGCTACACCCGAAAATCTCGATCATGAGATGCAGTTCCTTTATCCGATGAAACTGATGCTCAAAATCTTCCGGTGCAACGACCTCAACTGCATGGGCAAAGCTAGGGAGCCTGCACCGGTGCTGTTGTTGGCATTTTATTTTTGAGCAACGACCCTTGTCTAGCCTTCTACGAGTAGTTTGGAGCGAACGGCACTGTCGTCTCCCATCGAGTCTGACGTTTTTCATTTTGATTTTACGAGTAACTCATGCTATTCTGTCGGTGGGCAAAATTTATACTGTTTAACGAATATAATGTACCAATAACCCCTCACCCCTCCCCTCCTTGTGGTTATAGCAGAGCTGAGCCTACCGTAGTGGTGCTGGTACTAAACAAGGTCCACTCCTGTGCTCATTTCAATATTTTGTCTTTTTGAAAATCATGTGCATTTCATTTTTTGTGAAAGGGTTCACCTTCTACTAATAATCATCAAAGAATAGTATGAAGAATCCTAAAAGTAGTGAAAATTACAAACAAGTCATTTAACAACCACTTGGTGACTACAAACACTAGAGCGGGCCAAAGGCACCACCGTCCTCACTCCTCTGGCCCTGCCTTTCAGGAATCATGCAAAATTTATTGTACTCCCTCGAACTCATATTACTTGTCGCTAGCATGAATGTATTTAGACACTAAAATATGTCTAGACACATCTATATTAGCGACAAGTAATATGAATTGGAGGAAATAGTACAGATTGTTATAGTATTACATTCAAAGAGGCCCTAAAGGATAAGCACACCAGAATAACAACCATTAATAAAGATGATAACCATCGATCCAAATAGGTACTCATGCAACCACAAGAAGTAAAATGATAACCGAACAGACCCAAAAAAAATCATCGGACAAACAATTCCAGTCGCCCTCTGCTCACGCTAGGCGCACCATTAGAGCAGGGATAGGGTGGGGAGAGTCTTAATCTGACACCTGGGTGTTGACGCTGCCTCACCACCCAAAGTTCTTAGATGAAATCGACATAGGTACGCAATGACACCCAAGAGGATTGAATCATGTACCAGAACAACCGCAAAGAAGATATGCAAAAAAGATGAAAACTACATCAAAGTACCTTGGATATTATGAGCCAAAGAAACCCCACCCTCCATCGCTGCCGGAAAAGCACCATTGAAATGAAGAAGTGGTCATCCGCCTTCTAACCTAGGTCAGGAGTCACCTCATCGCGATGATGTGTTCTGGATTAGAGAACTGGTCCGCAGCCAGGCGGCAGAATGTTTGCTTTGGATCTCATCGCCACATCAACATCTAATCCTGGATCCCTTCACCGCTCCGAGAAATTGCGACAAGATTTGCCTTCCATCTTCCTCCTTTCCTTAAGTCCGGGCTGCTGAATCATTGGAAATTTGATGCCACCTTAGATCGCATTGACCAATACGTGTACATGACTTCAAAGCTCCACAACAGTGCCATAAATCACACCTTCGTGACGTCGAGCTAGAGGGAAAAAATCCCTTGAAAACTCACTATGCTGCATCAGGAGCTCCCTTAGGCCGACATGTACAATGAAATAATGGCCTCCCCTTACGGTTGTCACATTGGATTTTTTTCTTAGTTATAGGAGAGAGAATGAAGAAAGAGAAGATTGCCTTCTCTATGCCAAGGGGTGATCTCTTATGAAATAAGAGAAGAACATTTTCCTCATTGTACCATATGTCTTCCCTGAGCAATATGATTTCCTACCAAAATTTATTAAATTCTATTAATTGCATGCATTATATGGCTATGTTCTACTTGTACGAGTAAAATAGGGATGACCCTATGGAGAGATGGCTGAGGTTGATAGCTCCGGTCTTGAAAACCGTTATAGTTATAGGAACTGTCGAGGGTTCGAATCCCTCTCTCTCATTTTGCTTATCGAATATGCTTGCTTCTTTAATTTTTTATCTTTATTCTATCATTTATCTTTCTTTCATAATAAAGGAATGAATGGCTTGGCTAGATGGAATAACCAAGCAAGAACAGAAAAAAATTACAACAGGTATAAATAAGGAAATCTTAGTTAAGATAGTTGATGTAAAGAACATGTTCCAAATAACGATCGGTTCCCTTTTCAAAACCTGCAGCAGCAACTCAGGCTCTTCCTGCATGCCACAAATGGACACAAAAAAGTAGAATCCTAGAACATACTAAGAAGTCGATAACCAACTTCTAGGAGAGACATAATTAACTGCATTGATCTTGGTAGCTACGCCACCCACATAATTTAAAGAGCCTAAAGGGAAGTCTTCTCTAAGTTAACTGGACGGCTAAAATAAGATAGGCTTTCTCTATCACTATTCACATGTAACTTTATTGGAAAAAACCAACTCACGAGCTAAACAAAAAAATACACTCTGGTACTCATTTGCGGGAGGTGTTATACCCTTCCTATTAGGGCCAACCGAATTTGGCCCAATAGCTATGTTTCTCTCTATTTTTCTATTTGAATAAATTTTCAATTATGAATATAATTTTAATTTGAACAAATTCAAATTTTCACAAAATCTAAATCCAAACAAAAAATGAATTTGAACAAATTTTAACTTTGAATTTTTTGAATCTGAACATAATTTGAATTTGAACAATTTTCGAATTTGATCAAAATTCGAAAATAACTAAATTTTAAATTTGAAACTAAACAAATTTTGTATTTGAACAAAATTTGAAACTAAACAAAAATATAAACCTGAAAACAAATTTGTAAATTTAAAATTGTTTAGATTTCAGAAAAATAAAAAATTAAAGAAAACAGAAAAACAAAAGGTAGAAAACAATAAAACATCACCTAGGCTAGCCCAGCGGACGCAGCGACACGGCCGGGATGAATCGCTCCCTCAACGGGGGGATTTAGGATTTCCTCTCATTTGCTATTTGCAGACGCCACCTGACACATATGGAGAACGGTTGCATTTCGAGGCTAATATGCTGACTTGTTGCAGTATTGCCAAATTTCTTAGCCTAACATTTGTTGTCGTGCACGATCATTTTAATATGTTAGCACCTTTCATATACATGTGTATCTAGGTATAAGTGTTTGAGTGTTTGAAGATTCGACTCATGTCTTCTACAAATTTGGGTAGAAAACATGAATCAGGTCCTTAAAAGCCTAAGAATAAACAAAGAACTACAAATATCAGTGAAGTCTTAATTTCAAATAACTCTAAAGTAACTAGAATGATCTTGTTCAAATAAATTTATGCAAGAGTTGAATATGCACGATTCTCACGATTCTTCATGTATATATATCCAATTGCTATGTAAGACATTATGTGTTATACATTGCAATGGTTTGTTTGTTCTATTTTTCCATATATATATAGGCCATATGAGCGTTGTTGGGGGAGTGTGACTTGAGTATTTTTGGTTGGACTAGCTTCTAGTTGTCTCAGACAATTTGATATATACAGAGGCAGTGGCTCAGTAGGTGTTGTGCCCTCATGGCATATTCGTAGTGGGTTGATCTAATAGAAAATATCATCATAAAGTTAGAGGTCAACTTAACGGAAATATATGTGAAAGTGCATGTCAACGGAAATATATTTTTTTCATAACAAAATATCAAAACCATGCATGACAATTGTGTGTCTTCTGTATTAGCAAGACCCACTCCGTCCCACCGAGCCTAGCGGTTAGGAAGATGGTTTGGCGGGTGTTTGTTGAGGCAACTTCCTTAACGTCAGGCTTGGTCGCAAGTCCGGTCCAATTATTTTTAAATTGAATTGAAATATATATTTTGTACTAAAAATTTATATTTAGTTTCATTAAACTATAGTCCTAATAAGTATGATTTTATTATTATTTGGATGACATGGTTAAAACCCATTACAATATTTTAGAATAGTGGTTATATTGTTATTTTCTATACTTTCTTAGTGTTTCACTATGAAGTTTTGTTGTCCTAAGTTTGAATTGTATGTTGTAATGAAAGTTCTACTTGAGCTATTTCTAACATTTACAAAAATTATATAGTGTATATGCATATGTATATGTACAGTCACGCTATTTGACTCCTGGGTGTAGCATAGTTATTCTACGCTCACCATGTATCTTTACAACTGTATATAATTTTTATTCTATGTAAATTTTGTCTTAGTTGGAAGTTGAGAATAATATAAGAAACATGACATACGTTTCTGATTTATGGGACATGCAAAAATACGACATGAAATACATATTTTTGTGTTATTTTATGTTGTAATGACACACTACATTTTCTATATAAATTTTTGTTGTCATTCAATATGAATGTAATTATTAAAATATGAACATAAATTTATTAATGTAACAAAGTATAAAAATATGTTGGCTGCCAAGAACTTTTGTGCACCGTGTGTGCTGAATAGCGTTTCTATGTATATGCATTTGTATACTATGTATGTTTTTTGTTTCTATATTTAATATAAATCCTCAAATGTTATGATAAATATAATTAAAGTGTACAATAGATCAAATATCTTGGTAGTGACTCTAGTGTATAATTAGGTAAGTATAATTATAGAAACTTCTAGAGTATAATTTCAACCATTGGCAAATAAGCAAATATGTTTTGCGAGTATGCTTAGTAATAGTTTAGAGCATTTGCATAATCTGCACTTGTTATTGAAATAACATTTCTTATAGTAATTGACATCAAACATAAAAGCCATAGTTCCTACATGGCATATGTATCATTAGATTATTGTGTATATCCTTTTGACCGCACTTGGTTTCTTGTGGTGTAAAAGAGCTCATGCCAAAGTTTTTTTTAAATAAAATTGTGTGAACAAAATTTCACATCGGATTCTACTTATAACTTTTAGGGCATTCATTAGACAGACTACCATCCTAGCTAAACTCATGCTTGTCGATCGTTTTATAGTGGTCACTACTACAATTCAGTATTTGGTCTTTCCTCCTCCGGGTTAGGGCGATTGCCCTATATGCCCGCCGTATGATTCGGTCCCGATTTGTGGTCTTCGGATTGTTTGATATTTTCCCTTTTTAGATATAAGGCTCAAAGAGCCCAACTTTGACTTAGCATAGCCCTCAACTGACCAGGAGAAGGACGGAGTTTTGCTGGGGTTATCAGCTTGCAAATACATCTCATACACAGAAGAACAACACCCTACTAAATGTAGAAAGAGCCCACAACAAACAAAAAGCTAGAAAATGAAGACCAAGGCTTGAAGTCTCCTACTCCGTTGCAAAAAAGAGCTCAATGTGTCGCCGACCGGCACCAACCATCACCGTAGTCCTCACAACAGTGTCTATAAGGAAGAAATGAAGCCAAGTGAAGGACAAGAGCAAACCCGACTGTTGAGAACCAACGCTAGTCAAAGGATCAAGAGCAACGCCTCCAGGAAGGGGACGACACGAATCCACCGCTGTTACCCAATCCGCTAGGATCAAGTTTTCACCCGAAGAGCATAGACAAGATGTGGGAAGAATGTCTTCACAACGACTCCTAAAAGGAGGAGAACAACACCCATAGGTGTCATCATTGTTGGCACCGATGAACCGGGCAGGATTTTCGCTCGAGAAGCCATCCTACTCAAGCAATGCAGTGACAAGCCGCATAGAGCAACCACCACATTCCTCGACAGACACTTTGGGTGGCCTATCAATGTTGGATTCTAAGAAATGACTAGGAACTGCTACGCCACACAAACGATGGGAGCTGAATGCACCACAAAACTAGAGTAACACCGAGAAGAACCAAACTAGCGTTTGCCGAATTGCAGAGGGGTACACGGTCAGATTGTGCTAAGATGATAGCAAGCACCACCACAGGGAACAAGCATGGGAAGGGGGGATTGCCGCGAGCCCCTGCTCCGGTCCCTATGGTATGGCTGTTACTCTGACTACCAAACTTCACCATCCAGGATGCTCGTCAGTGAGCACGACGATGAAAAACACACAAAGAATCGGGCTTCAAGTCGCTTGATACGTCGTAAATGTATCTATAATTTTTGATGCTCCATGCTTGTTTTACACCAATTTCTTTGTGTTTTGTTTACACTTCGTGGAATTTTTATGCATTTTCTCGAACTAACCTATCAACGAGATGCCACAGTGCCAGTTCCCTGTTTTTTTGCTGTTTTTGGGTTTCTAGAAAAGTTACAGAGGAAATATTCTTGGAATTGGACGAAACGAAAGCCAAAGTTCCTATTTACCTGACACGAAGATGGAGTCCAAAGGAGAGATGGAGGGGGGCCAGAGGGCAGCCGCACCATAGGGTGGCGCGGGCCACCCCCTAGCCGCGCCACCAGGTGGTGTGGACCCCTGGTCCACCCCCTTACATCGCCCTTCCGCTTATAAATTTCCTTCGACGGGAAAACTCTAAGGAGACGAACACTTTTCCACGAAACATACTGCAAGCCACCGCCATCATCGTCTCGAGATCGGGAGGGTCCAGAAGCTCTTTCCGGCACCATGCCGAAGAGGGGAATCATCACCAGAGGCCTTCTTCATCACCATGCCAGCCTCCGGAGTGATGCGTGAGTAGTCTACCTTGGACTACGGGTCCATAGCAGTAGCTAGATGGTTGTCTTCTCCTCCATGTGCTTCATGTCTAGATCTTGTGAGCTGCCTATCATGATCAAGATCATCATTATGTAATTCTACATGTTGTGTTTGTTGGGATCCGATGAATATTGAGTACTATGTCAAGTTGATTATTGATTTATCATGTCTATGTTATTTATGATCTTGCATGCTCTCCGTTGCTAGTAGATATCTTGGCTGAGTAGATGCTAGTGACTCCAAGAGGGAGTATTTATGCTCGATAGTGGGTTCATGCCTCTAGTAATCTGGGAGAGTGACAATAACTTCTACTGTTGCTACTAGGGAGAAAACAACAATCTCTTGTTCAAGAATATTTGTATTGTTTACATTACACACTTTGCTTAAGGCGATAATCTGTTGCTTGCAACTTAATACCCAACGGTTGTTCAGATGATATCCGGCGGCTGGATTATTAGTCATAGATGCAGTTGGATTACGGTCTATATATTATGTTGTAATGCCTAAGTTAATCTCATAGTGATCTTCATGACATGTACATGCATTGTTATGCATTCTTTATTCTGTCAATTGCCCAACTGTAATTTGTTTACCCAGCATGTTATTTATCTTTATGGAGAGACACTGATGCGGCATGGTGTTGATGTAAATCACCATCCAGTTGGGAACCCCAAGAGGAAGGTATGATGAGCACAACAGCAAGTTTTTCCCTCAGTAAGAAACCAAGGTTTGTCAAATCCAGGAAAAAGCCAAACTCCAGAAGGTGATGCTTGCTAGCTTCGTGACAGCTCCGGACAATTTATAAGGTGCCTCGTCCAGTGCTTTGCTTTGCCAGCTACAACGCGGAACCTGCACACAACACAACCAAGTACTTTGCTCCCAACTTACGATAAGGTTGTCAATCTCACTAGTTTGCTGTAAACAAAGGAATGAGCGTATCGAGTGGAAAGCAATAGTAGTATGCGAGAAAGTAAACAGTGCGAGTAAAGTAAACAGGTGATAGCAATATAAAGGAAATTGGACCGGGGTCCACAGTTCACTAGTGGTGTCTCTCCATAAGATAAATAACGACATGCTGGGTAAACAAATTACAGTTGGGCAATCGATAGAATAAAGATAACGTGCATATGTCGAGAGGATCACTATGAGATTTACTCTGGGCATTACAACAAAATACATAGACCGCCATCCAACTGCATCTATGACCAATAATTCAGTCGCGGGGAATCAATCCGAGGACCGCTTGAGTATTAAGTTGCAAACAACAGATAACTGCATTAAGCAAAGTGTGTAATGTAAACAAAGCATATGTCCTTGGACATAAGAATGTTGTTTTCTCCCTAGTGGCAACAACATATCTACAACCTTAGAGGTTTCTGTCACTCCCCCAGATTAAATAGAGGCATGAACCCAACTATCGAGCATAAATACCCCCTCTTGGAGTCACTAGTATCTACTCGGCCAAAATAGCTACTAACAACGGAGAGCATGCAAGATCATAAACAACATAGAGATAACATAAGATAATATTCAGCACATCAACTCAATCATAACACCAATATTCATTGGATCCCAACAAACACAACATGTAGAATTACATAAAGGTAGTCTCGATCATGTAAAGCAGCTCACGAGATCTAAACATGAAGCACATGCTGGAGAAGACGACCAACTAGCTACTGCTATGGACCCATAGTCCAAGGTAGACTACTCACTCATCACGCCGGAGGCAAGCATGGCGATGAAGAAGACCTCCAGTGGTGATTCCCCTCTCCGGAAGGGTGCCGGGAAGAGCTTCTAGACCCTCCCGATCTCGGGTCGACGACGGCGGCGGATCGCGATGTGTTTCTAGAAAAGTGATTGGGTGTTTAGGTTTTCCCATCGGGGGGTCTTTATAGGCGAAGGGGCAGCGTCAGAAGTGGACCAGGGTGGTCTCACCACAGGGCGGCGCGGCCAGGCCCAGGGCCGCGCCACCTGGTGGTGAGGCCGCCCTGTGGCTCCTCTCTGTCTCCTCTTTGGTCCTCTAGAAGCTTCGTTAAATATCTGGACGTTCGGCTTTTGTTTCGTCCAATTCCAAAAATATTTCCTGTGTAACTTTTCTGAAACACAAAAACAGCAAAAAACAGGGAACTGGCACTGTGGCATCTTGTTAATAGGTTAGTTCTGGAAAATGCATAAAAATGCCACAAAGTGTAATGAAACACTAAGCAAATGGTGTAAAAACAAGCATGGAGCATAAAAAATTATAGATACGTTTGAGACGTATCAGCATCCCCAAGCTTAACTCCTGATCATCCTCGAGTAGGTAAGTGATAACAAAAGAAATAATTTTTGAGGTGACATGCACCTACACAATCTTGACCATCTATGTAAGCATTGTGTGCTGGGATCAAAAGAACTTAAAACATGGGCATGAAAGATATAATCTTGATAGAAGAAACTTAGCAACCATGTTATAACATGAGAAAGAACACAAATGAAAGATCATGAAAATGAAACAATGAAAGTCAAACGTGTGTTCAAATCATAAGGAAAAACATAGCAAATGGTTTTCAGCTTGTCCTTCATGGAATAGCAAAACATAAATGCATAGGACACCTTCAAGTTGAAGAGGGCGACTAGATACAAATAATTTAAGAACAAGTGAAACCAACATCATGAATCAATCAATGAAAACTTTGGGACAATGCACATTATACTAAGAATGACAACTATGCTCTCTTAGACGGTGCATAAAGGTAGAAGGTGATGACTCAACAAAAAAGTAAAAGAAAGGCCCTTCGTGCAAGGAAGCAGTGATTAAACATGTGCTAGAGCTTTTCATTTATAAAACAGAGAGATAAAAAATTGAGTTTTGAGAGGTGGTTGCTTTTGTCAACGACTGGCAATAGGGTTCTTACTATCTTCCATATAAAAATGAAGCAAGTTTTTGAGAGAGAGATTGGCACTTTTGTGCTCTTTTTATAAAGCTTGGCACTCCTCCCCACCTTTTTTCCTTTCTCAAACCATGGCTAACCGATTCCATCGGGTGCCCACCAACATTCACATACCATGGAGGAGTGCCTTTTTTCTTTTCTTTTTTCCTTTTTTTTCTTTTTGGAATAAACAATATGGAAGATAGCAAATCCGACCACTACATCCCCATGAGCTAAAAATAGTGTCACAATACGAGAAGTGTTTTGAAGGTTTTTTGAAAGGTAGCACATGAAAATTTACTTGGAATGGCTTACAAATACCATGCATAGGAATTTATAGTGGACACAATGGAAAACTTGGTTTTTAGGAGTTGGATGCACGAGTAGAGCTCATACTCAGTACAAAATGAGGGCTACCAAAAGACTGGGAGCGACCAACTAAGAGAGCAATAACGGCCATAATCATGCAAAGCGACAAAGCAACATTAAAAGAAGCATAAGATGGCATTAAAAGTCAAAAACTAAATGATCATAGAGGCTCATGGCGACTTTGTATGAGTCTAACATGTGTGAGCATGCGCCAAGTCAACCCAAATAAAGCATCAAGGAGAAAACCAAAATAATGCTTCCAAATAATTAAAACAACGCATGATTTTTTTCAAAGGCTCATTAAGCAATCTCAATCATTTGAGACAAGTCATGCTACATCAAAACCACTAAGCATACTATCAAAAAGATATCAAGCACGACATGCAAAAGCCTAGGCCGCAGTCTACACAAGCTCCTTTTTGTACCACTTTTTTGCATGAAACTTTTTCTCTTTTCCAACACCATTCGAACTTTTTTTGAAATAACTCTTTTGATGAATACCAACATGGACCAGAGGTCAAAATACACCTTGATGCAAAGATATAACAAGATTTGAACACAAATCAAGGCGAAAATCGAAAGCTAAATACAGTAGCAGAAAAAGAGAACACTCATTGAAACGATAAGAGTGAAAACGGAGTGTTCTTGGCAAATGAAAAGCAAGGAAACTTCTCTAAAAGAAATTTGTTGGGGTCCAACCATTTATTGCAGCAAACAAAACTAAACAAAATTGAAAACTAAAACAACTGACGCTCCAAGAAAAACGCATAGTGCATGAAGCAATAAAAATATAGTGTGTTGAAAGGTGACCTGATTTGTGCCGATGAAGAAGAGGTGCCTCGGGGGCATCCCCAAGCTTTGACGCTTGTACCTCTTGGATATTTCTTGGGGTGCGTGGGCATCCCCAAGCTTGAGCTTTTGTCCATTCTTCAACTCATCTCATCATTCTCCAATCCCTACACTTGAAAACTTCCTTCATACAAAACTCAACACAATTCTATTAGCAACATTAGTGTAAGCATAACATTGAATCAACCCTTTTTGCTTCAGGTTTCAACTCGAAACCACCACATATAAAGCATATACTACTGTAGCAACTTCCCCAAAAGTTCCATGATCAAAAGAACTCAAAAAGAAAACGATCGAGCGGCAAACACAAATATTGGCAGAAATCTGTCAAAACAGAACAGCTGACAAAGGTCGAATTTTTAGAGGGTCTTCTGTTGCTCAAATCAAAAAGTGTTAAACTAATGAAAGTTTGGATATAACCTGGAGCATATGAACAAGAAATCGCAGGTCCAAAAGATATTCTGAGGATTTTCACGAATTTTTACGGTGCAGCACCGAAATCTGTTTCAGGACACCAACATCCCCAAATCTTACCTCACTCAAATTAGAGGCTTCTCTTGGCACAAAGACGAAATAAAAATGATAAGGAGAGGTTATTACAGTAGTAATAACTTCCAAGACTCAAATAAAATAAAAATAACTGAAAGTAAAAACATTGGGTTATCGCCCAAGAGTGCTTTTCTTTAACGCCTTTGAGCTAGGCGCAGAAAGTGCGAATCAAGTAATATCAAAAGAGGCATTAAGATCAACTGCAGAAGTCTTTTCAATGAGGAATTGTATTTCATCCACATAAGTTTTTGAAGACCCCTTGTGATCACGCTTTGGTTCACTCAATTCACTAAAGAGATTTGTAGGACAAATCCAATCAAAATTATTTTCAAAAGCTTCATACAATCCCAAGAGTTTGCTAGGTATTGGTATTTCGGTTTCTTCATTGTTTGTACTAACAACCTTTATATGCGAGCCAAGCTTATTAAAACACTTAAGAACTTTCCTAGCTTCAATGACAACATCTCTAAATTCTCTACGCAAAGTCTCCAAGATAAAAGCTTTCTTTTCTGGGTCTTCAATATCATGAAGCTTAAGAAACATGTGTTGCATAAAAGGATTAAGGCTAGCAAACCAAGCTTCCAACATGTGAACCAAATAAGCAGAAGCAACTTCATAACTAGGAGCAAGCTCAGCCAAAGACTTTTCCTCAACATCTTTATGCATACTAATATGATTAAAGAACTCCTCGATGTTACTTTTCCCAATAATAGAACCACTACCTACTGAGAGGTCCTCCAAAACGTACTTAGGGAACAACATAATGAACTAGAAGTAAAGAAATAACAACTATAAAGGAAACTAATTTTTTTGTGTTTTTGATAAAACGAAACAAGCAAAAATAAAGTAAAGCAAAACTTAAAACAAAGTAAAGGATGTGCGTGCGAAACTCCCCTTGCAGAAGTCTTCTTTTTCCCCGGCAACGACGCCAGAAAAAAGTCTTGATGCGGCACGGTGTTGATGTAAATCACCATCCAGTTGGGAACCCCAAGAGGAAGGTATGATGAGCACATCAGCAAGTTTTTCCCTCAGTAAGAAACCAAGGTTTGTCAAATCCAGGAAAAAGCCAAACTCCAGAAGGTGATGCTTGCTAGCTTCGCGACAGCTCCGGACAATTTATAAGGCGCCTCGTCCAGTGCTTTGCTTTGCCAGCTGCAACGCAGAACCTGCACACAACACAACCAAGTACTTTGCTCCCAACTTACGATGAGGTTGTCAATCTCACCGGTTTGCTGTAAACAAAGAAATGAGCGTATCGAGTGGAAAGCAATAGTAGTATGCGAGGAAGTAAACAGTGCGAGTAAAGTAAACAGGTGATAGCAATATAAAGGAAATTGGACCGGGGTCCATAGTTCACTAGTGGTGTCTCTCCATAAGATAAATAACGACATGCTGGGTAAGCAAATTACAGTTGGGCAATTGATAGAATAAAGATAACGTGCATATGTCGAGACGATCACTATGAGATTTACTCTGGGCATTACAACAAAATACATAGATCGTCATCCAACTGCATCTATGACTAATAATCCACTCGCGGGGAATCAATCCGAGGACCCCTTGAGTATTATGTTGCGAACAATAGATAACTGCATTAAGCAAAGTGTGTAATGTAAACAAAGCATATGTCCTTGGACATAAGATGTTGTTTTCTCCCTAGTGGCAACAGCACATCTACAACCTTAGAGGTTTCTGTCACTCCCCCAGATTAAATAGAGGCATGAACCCAACTATCGAGCATAAATACCCCCTCTTGGAGTCACTAGTATCTACTCGGCCAAGATAGCTACTAACAACGGAGAGCATGCAAGATCATCAACAACATAGAGATAACATAAGATAATATTCAGCACATCAACTCAATCATAACACCAATATTCATCGGATCCCAACAAACACAACATGTAGAATTACATAAAGGTAGTCTCGATCATGTAAAGCAGCTCACGAGATCTGAAGATGAAGCACATGGTGGAGAAGACGACCAACTAGCTACTGCTATGGACCCATAGTCCAAGGTAGACTACTCACTCATCGCGCCGGAGGCAAGCATGGCGATGAAGAAGACCTCCGGTGGCTATTCTCCTCTCTGGCAAGGTGTCGGGAAGAGCTTCTAGACCCTCCCGATCTCGGGTCGACGACGGCGGTGAATCGCAATGTGTTTCTGGAAAAGTGATCGGGTGTTTAGGATTTTCCCGCCGGGGGGTCTTTATAGGCGAAGGGGTAGCGTCAGAAGTGGACCCGGGTGGTCTCACCATAGGGCGGCGCGGCCAGGCCCTGGGCCGCGCCCCCTGGTGGTGAGGCCGCCATGTGGCTCCTCTCCATCTCTTCTTCGGTCCTCTGGAAGCTTCGTTAAATATCTGGACGTTCGGCTTTTGTTTCGTCCAATTCCGAGAATATTTTCTGTGTAACTTTTCTGAAACACAAAAACAGCAAAAAATAGGGAACTGGCACTGTGGCATCTTGTCAATAGGTTAGTTCCGGAAAATGCATAAAAATGCCACGAAGTGTAACGAAACACTAAGCAAATGGTGTAAAAACAAGCATGGAGCATCAAAATTTATAGATACGTTTGAGACGTATCTAACACCTCTAGTAAACTGTGGACCCCGCTCCATTCTTTTACATATATTACTTTCTACTGCAAGAACCGTTTACTTTCTATAAGCATTATTCATTTACTTACTGCAAACAAATATCATTTTCCACACGATACGTTTAATCCTTTGTTTTCAGCAAACCGGTGAGATTGATAACCTCACTGCTAGTTGGGGCAAAGTATTTTGGTCGTGTTGTGTGTAGGTTCCACATTGCTGCTGGCGCCAAAGCTACGCCCCAAACAGGCGCCATAAACAAGTTCTCTGGAGCCGTTGCCAAATTCAGCTAGCAACAACCTTTGGAAGTTGTTTCTTTCTCCTACTGGTCGATTAAACCTTGGTTTCTTACTGAGGGAAAACTTGCTGCTATGCTCATCAGACCTTCCTCTTGGGGTTCCCAACTGGTAGCTAACGCTACGCACATCATTGCTCCACCCTCGCAAGCAGCCGCACCGCCGGAGACCATGCATCCCACTGACTATGCAGACCACACTAAAATCGAGATCTGGGGTCACGAGATATAGAGCGCATACCACAACCAAACCCTCCTGCTAGACACACCATCAACCAGAAGGTGAGGCCCTAGTGTCGGCGACCATCTGCCTGGCCGGGCGAAAGCTCGTCGGACGCGGACCCGAGGGAGCCGATTCGGCCATAGATGAATGGGGATGGGACCTCAAAGGGGACAAAAGACAAGGAAAAGGAGAAAAGGAGAAAGGGCATGCCGCGCAAGCGTCGATACCTGGGACCAACGACGGCGAGAATCGAAGATGTGGAGGAGCATGCTTTGGTGGCTATGATTTGGGCCCCCATTGTCGCCCAAGAGGACGCAGAGGAGAGAGTCTATCTCTCAGATTGTTTGATTCAAAGTTTGTGTCACATGTTAATAGAGAACAACAAAACCTATAGTCTCTTGTGTATCGATGCAACACCAGCACATTACATGAACGATGATGTGGGCCTTGACCAATATAGCATACATGCCACTGTGTCCACGATAGTTCGTTAACCTGTTCGATTTTTTCTCACCTTCTTCGGCTCTGGTTGTTTCTCCTTCTTTGTCTTGGGGTTTATGATCTTTCTTTTTGGTCTTGTCTTTAATGCTTGTGTGCCTTCTGAACTTTTAAGGCTTTGTTCGTTCTTGATTTTTTCGGTTCTTTTCATTCTTGCTTTCTTCATTGCACGACATGTGAATAATAATGTGTGTCGTGTTTGATGTGTGTTGTGCTCTCTACCGCGCACACACAACAGTGTCTATGACAAATAGTTAATATGTTTATTCTCGTCTTCTTCCACCCATTTTGTTCTCGTTCTTTGTCTTGTTTTTAAGGCGTCTTGTTCCTTTTTGTCTTTTTAGGCTTTTTTGTTTGGTCGTTTCTCATTAATTTTCTCGCACACGTTCATCTATTTGGCAAGTGTACTTTTTCAGGAAAATATGACATCTTGAACTTCTTTCTTGTCTTTGTCAGAATTCATGCTATTATATGTATTGTATGTTTTGTTTAGAGACAATCTGGTAGAGTAACACTCTTTCTCCTTGATAAGGACGATCGGTCTTTATGGAGGAAAATCTATTGAGTTAACGTGCCCGCGCTAGTCCCTCACGAAAACCAAAGTTGCTAGGGTCATTTATCTGTGTGCCCTAACAACTTTGACTTTTGTTGGATTTAACTTGCACTATGGGATCTAGATTGTGTGGCCATGAGGGGCGCCGCGTGTGTTCAAAAATTGGAATATCCGCGCGCTATTCCACCCCTTTATGGAGCTGTCAAAAAACAACTATCGACATTTCGTCATGATGATACATGGAGAGTATGTGTGGCCCCAATCCAATTGGTAGTGAAGGAGGTGCGCGATGATACACACAAAAGTCCTGTCCGACTATGTGGGTGCCTGCAGCAATGACACCCGTGGGTATTGTTCCCCTTCTTGGAGGCATCACCGAGGTGTGTTGGCACCGTCCGCGCTCCCACTTGGAGTTCTTAGATGTCTCCGAGCGAAAGCCTAGATCTAGGAGGGATCAACACAATGATGGCGTTCTCGACGTCGTTCCTCTATTGGGAGCTTTACATTTGGAGACAAAACTTATCGTCTCCTTTAGTCTTCAACCATGAATGGTCTGTCGCATGAGAAGTCCAATTGAAGTCGTTGATCTACTGAAGCAACTGGCATAGGCCTAAAAGCGGTTATGTGTCTCACTTTAGGTTAAGCTTTCTTGTGTTGTAGTTGTAAGGTGTGTGGTGGTTATCTTCGGACTAGCTGGTTTGTAGTGCGTATACGCTTGTTGTTCGCATTGAGTTATAGTCGCTTTTAAAGGGTAAGACGAAGCCATGCATTAACTTAGTAATGTGGAAGAGCAGATACAGAGTGTAGTCACATCATATACAGCTTACAAGCAATAGACAAACAAGCAAACCGAAAATAGAGAGAAGCTCCGCTTGAAACCCTGAAGCCATCGTCTTCCAAAATGCCGACTTCCAAGGTGTAGCGGGACACAAGGAGGCACCATCAATGGCGACAATCAACACCGCATCCAAATGAAACGATGGCGAGAAAACTCAATGTCTTTGTCTCCGAAGAGGGACCCTTTCCCCCTTGCCCAGGATCGAGAGGCGTCGGACCATCGGCAGACAGAGAGGTTCCCCCAAGAACACACATGAGCAACGTCAACCAAAATTCAAAGGAAGAAGGCAAGGCTAGTAGTCGTGCCAGAGCACAATCCATGAGCATTATTGCCAACCACAGCACCGCCACCAAGAAGATGCAAGCTGATGAACGGAGGTGCACCAGGGAGACCGGCCCAGAAGATCAACAACATCACCACAAGACTGGAGCTTGCTGAAGCCACCTCCAGATCAAGGTGACTCGTTGTTGACGAAGAAGCACCGCCCAATTCATTGTCGCCCACAGGGAACCCACCAGCCACCCCAACAACCCCCAGACGACACCTCCAGAAAGGTGACCAACGTCGAAATGCCGCCGCCGCCCGAATAGGGGTTAGGGTTTTCACCCAGGACAAGGGCATTGGTATTAGGGTAGGGGACCTCAACGAAGCCTCACAATAGGGAGCCGGCGCCCAGGGTGTCGATGACGTAGTGGCTACCGCTGGCATGGAGTTTCGTCCGGTCCCCAACACCTCACCAACCACCCGGCCACATCTCGCCGATCGGGCCGAGGAGCGTGAGAGGAACTTGTGAGGGATGAAAATCTCCCAAGATCTGATGCTAAGGCTGGCAGAGATGAGCCCTCAACGCCACCACCATACCCTCGCCGCCTCCCCGCCGCCCACTCGGCTAGAGACGCTGGCTAGCACCCACGGCTGCCGCTCGCCGCAAGAAGACGGCGCCACCACCACCACCCGGAGCCACCGCTCGTGCGCCGGGGCCGAGCTCGCCGAGCGACAGCCGCAATAGCGCAAACAACCTTTGGGGTTCCTCCTCCGATTCACGGCCCCTTCACCGGCATCTCGAGATTAGACAGCGGCGCCTGTGTAGCCCACGCCAGGCGCCTTTATAAGCCCGGCGTGGAGCAGCCCTTGAGGCAGAACGAAAACAGGCCAATCGCATAGCGAAACAGCCAACCTCATCATTGTAATCGAGCACTTGTTGCCTTATAGTGAATTATAGCAGCACGTAGGGTCTCGCCACCGTTGCGGGATCTGAAGCTGGGTAAACTCGTGCTACCACCGTCCTGGATCGCTCCTCCGTGTTCACCCCCTTCCACAAACCGCCATACACCTGCCCCTATGGCAGATCTGTTGACGAAACCACGACACTCATGGTTCATGTGGCTATGGAATTATTGTCCGGTATATCGTATTATCATTTTCGGAATTCCATAATGTTTGAGTTATCTATGCAAAGGTATGTCTCCTCTAAACTCATTTGTGAAGATGCACACATTTAGGGGGAGCTTTATTCCTCGCTCAAATATTTATTGTTGGAAATATTCGATCTCTCTTGCAAATCCTAGTGTTGTCATCTAACACCAAAAAGGGGGAGATTGAAAGTGCAAACTTTGTATCCCTCAGGTTTTGTGTGTTAGATAACAACATTAGGAATTTTATGTGTGATAAGTGATGCAGGTTTTACAACTCAAGAAGTTTCAGGCCGGATAATCCGGCCAGGGGGCCAGATAATCCGCCCCCTCTGGAGAGTGGCCGAAAAACGGCTAAGTCCCTGGCTCGGCGTCACCCAGTATAGGGGGCCGGATAATCCGGCCAGGGGCCGGATAATCCGCCCCCCCCCCCCCTTCGACGTCCCCAAAATCGGCTAAGGACCAGACGCGGCGTCACCCAGATAGGGGGGGCGGATAATCCGGCCAGGGGCCGGATAATCCGGCCAGCCGGATAATCCGGCCAAACTTTGGCCGGATAATCCGCCCCTCCAAGTCAGCAACGGCTACATTTTGGGAGGGGCTATAAATACCCCTCCCCTTCTTCCACCTCAAGCTGCTCGAGCTGTGCAAGAAGAACACCATATTTGGAGCCACCAAATTCGCAAGATCTCCTCCCTCAACCCACCAAAGCTCTTGATCTTTGGAGAATCGAAGGAGAAGGCCTTGATCTACATCCTCACCGAAGCGATTTGATTTCCCCTCTCATTTGCTTGAGGGCCCTTTGGTCTTGGGTTCCCTTGTGTCCCTTGACCTTGTTTTGTGTGATTGAAATCTTGATATTTGTTGATTGAGATCTTTGTGGTGCTTGGGAGCCTCCAATTCAGTTGTGGAGTTGTGCCCCAAGTTTTGTAAAGGCCGATTCCGCCTTGAGGAATCCCTTAGTGGAAAGTGAGCTAGGCCTTTGTGGCGGAAGCTTGCACCGGAGACTAGGGTGAGCCTTTGTGGCGTTGGTTAGGCCTTTGTGGCAACCACACCCCTCCAACGTAGACGTACTTCCCCTAAAAAGGAAGGAACTACGGGAATTACATCCGTGTCTCCGTGTGCTCCACTCTCGGTTACCTCTATCCTTTATTGCCTTTACTACTTGTATCTTGCTTAGCTTGCTTGTTGTCATATAGGTAAATTCACCTTAGTTGCATATCTAGAGAATTTACCTTTTGTGTCAAGCCTAAATTGAAAAAGAATTAAAATTTGAGTAGCACCTATTCACCCCCCCCTCTAGGTGCCCATACGATCCGTTCACACGCCCTACGGCATCTTCGGAAGCTCCGCCTCGGAAAAATTTCCATGCAAGCCCGTGAAAGACTCCATATCCTATAACAGTGTTGGGTAAAGGGTTGGAAATCTCCCGTGGCGGAGCTTCTCGAAGATGTCGTTGGTGCTCACGCCCTACGGCATCTTTGGAAGCTCCGCCTCGGAAATTTTTTCCTGCAAGCCCGTGAAAGACTCCATCTCCTCTAACAGTGTTGGGTAAAGGGTTGGAAATCTCCCGTGGCGGAGCTTCTCGAAGATGTCGTCGGTGCTCACGCCCTACGGCATCTTCGGAAGCTCCGCCCTACGGCATCTATCTCTATTTCTATCGCTATTTCTATTTTTCTATTTCTATCTCTATCTCTATTTCTATTTCTATGTTAGCTATGTCTACTTCTATTTTTATTTTTAATTCTATCTCTATCTCTATCT
The DNA here is from genome assembly GCA_007115705.1 of Dactylis glomerata. Taxonomy (NCBI): domain Eukaryota; kingdom Viridiplantae; phylum Streptophyta; class Magnoliopsida; order Poales; family Poaceae; genus Dactylis; species Dactylis glomerata. Next base: position 3,385,689 of record QXEO01000721.1, read on the forward strand.
CTCTATCTTTATTTTAATTTTCTATTTTATATTTCTATCTATATCTCTATCTCTACCTCTATTTCTACCTCTATCTTCATCTACTTCTACACATAATCAAATGAACATCTAAATAATTGCTCCCATAAAAAAATCACAAATCTCTCTACTTCTAGAGCATTAAATGAGCTAAATTACTAATGAAAGACAAAAGCACAAAGTTCCTCACATTTTAGTCCACTTAGATTGAAGTGGGGACACCAATTTGTGACAAAAAATGGTGGTCAAAGAGGATGAACTCGAGCTAGGTTTGTTGCATGAAGAACACTTGAGAGTGGAGAGGGGGAGTGGCTGGCTCGGGGAGGAAGAAGGAGCTGTTTTATATAGGAAACACATTAGTCCCGGTTGGTAATACCAACCGGGACTAAAGGCTTGGTCTTTAGTCCCGGTTGGTGTTACCAGCCGGGACTAATGAGTCTGGCAACGGTCGGATTCGACCCCATAGCCTTTAGTCCCGGTTCGTATTACGAACCGGGACTACAGGTTCAAAACGAACCGGGACTAATGGGTTCTGGGGTCCTATGGTCGAAAAAGCAGTGGGGCCCAGGGCATCAATCCCGGTTCATAGTGCAACCGGGACTAATGCCCTGGAATATTAGACCGGTTTTCCACTAGTGTGTGCATATGCTCCCTTTATTTAAATGTACTATTTGACATATTTTGGAATGTCAAAAAATTCAAATAAAAAATTCACAATTACGTCTTCGCATGTAGTATGTGCACAAAGTTCGTTTCACAAAAAATCGACTTGTCGTTTGCCTACGTAAAAAAGATAAATATTGATGCTAAAAACAAGACATTTTATGGTACATATTTTGTCTTTTTAACACCGACCACGTGCAATGTTGTTATTTCGTGAAACTTTACGAACGCATATGGAGAAGTACATGTAAAAAAATTCATTTAAACTTTTTGACACTTTGAAATAGGTTTTTTAAGCATCTGGAGCATATGCACATGGAGCATATGCACATGGGAGTCGAATTGAATTTCCGGTGACTTCCCAATTAAACTAGCTTCTTGGGAATTTTTTTTAAAAAAGCTTCTTGCGAAAAAGCATGTCTAGCTAACTGATGGGCCACCATATTTGCCTATGTCATGCAATGTTGATGGGAAACTTGCGGAAATGCAATTTCAGCTGCAGAAAACCGTGGCCTCCCCGTTTTTGTCGATTGGCATGTCCCCGCTTCTCTCGGAGCCTCACATATCAGAACGCAGGCAATGTGCTTCATTTTTCTCACCAAAAAAGACGTGCGCTTTGCCCATCCCGGCGTCCCTGACGACGAAGCACGAGGCAATGGCGAGAGTCTCGCATCGCATGCCTCGCCGTCCTCCGCGGCATTGCCAGCCCACATGCTTGCGCCCCGGGACACGAACATGCGCCTCGCCTCTGCTGTGCCTGGGCTGTCATCCTCCTCCGCCTCGATCAATTCCTTTCATTTTATTCCCCCAACCTGCCGTCACCGTCGTCTACCCGATCTCTATATAAGCCTCTCGAGACACGCACAGATCGATCGATCGATTACTGCGATCCCCTTCTGCGAGCAATTCTTGGAGCTACGAGCGAGGTGCAGGCGTGCCCAAGCTTAACAATTAAGCGATGGCGGTGAGCTCGACGAGGGAGGCCTGCGTGCTGGCGGTGCTCGTGGGGCTCTGCATTGCCGCGCGGACGACGGTGGTCGCCGGGGGGAGGATCGACGACGGGCTGGAGGTGGACCACTGGGGCCACGGCAGCGTGTCGGCGGACGGCCAGGTCATCTCGCTGTACCTCGATCGGAACTCCGGCTCGGGCCTCCGGTCCAAAGACACGTACCTCTACGCGCGCACCGACCTGCAGATCAAGCTCATGCCCAACAACTCCGCCGGCACCGTCACCACCTGCTACGTAAGTCCCCGCCGGCATGACGACGCATGATTGAATTGAATCGATCGATCAATGCGCAATCCTAATCTGCATATACTGACTGTGTCCGCGCGCTGATGCAGTTCATGTCGGAGGGGTCATGGGCGAACCACGACGAGATCGACCTGGAGTTCCTGGGCAACCTCAGCGGGCAGCCCTACACGCTCCACACCAACATCTACACCAACGGCACCGGCCAGAAGGAGCAGCAGTTCCACCTCTGGTTCGACCCTACCACCGACTTCCACACCTATTCCATCGTCTGGACTTCCCTGCACATCCTGTGAGTACCCATGAATCCGCACCAAAATCCCAAATAATCCACAGGCAACCAAACTGACAACTAAACTGAATTGCAGTGTGCTGGTGGACGGGACGCCGATCCGGGAGCTGAAGAACCACGCGGACAGGGGCGTGCCGTACCCGTCGTCGCAGCGGATGCGGCTGTACGGGAGCCTGTGGAACGCCGACGACTGGGCGACGCAGGGCGGCCGCGTCAAGACGGACTGGTCCATGGCGCCCTTCGTCGCGCAGTACCGCAACTTCACCGCCACCGCGTCGTCGCCGGGAGGGTACTACTACGACCAGGAGATGGACGCGGCGGCGCAGCAGAACATGAAGTGGGCGCGGGACAACTACATGGTCTACAACTACTGCGCCGACACAAGGAGGTTCCCCGGCGGCTCGCCGCCCGAGTGCTACATGCCGTAGAGATCCGGTTAAGGCTTCGATCGGGTGCACTTTGAGTGCAGAGTCGATCGATGTACACTGTGTACACATAGAGCAGAGTGCAGTAGGGCGAAGGGTATACAGTTATACACCACATGGTAGCGTTGACCTGTTATCTTGTCAGGACTGATTCATTCTTTCATGTAAAAAAACAAACAAAGAATAAATAGCAATATGTTTACGCAATTACCACAATGGATTCAGTAATCAGTAGTCTAGCAGTTGAACTGTAAATTCGTACTCCAGGCACTAAGCGGCAGATGGGTCAGATATTCGGATCTCGGGCTTATGTTCGCAACAGGATTCAGCAACGTCGAGTGGCAACGTATGTTAATTCAGCTCTCTTCAGTACACTTGATTTCGTGTGGCACAGCCACTGATCTCCAGGCAATGAGAAGAACGCTCCCTGTATCTCTTTCGAGAGTGCGTGTCATATATTTTTTATAGGAGCCAAAATTTAAGGTACAAAGCGATTACAATTGGAAAGGGAAACTTGAGGCCGATTGGACAGCGGTTCCCCTCGTGTAGCCTCCTCTTGACAACCGAGGGGGCGAAACCGTAGCCCTTCCACCACTCCCCCCCCCCCCCCCCCTCCCCCGTCTCTTCCCCTCCTTGCTGCTCTCGG